>VYZM01006639.1:9250-37832 GCA_013398915.1 Dromas ardeola | reverse complement strand
AAAAAAAAAACAACAAAGAAAGGCTTTATTAGCTTCATGTCTGTGCAATAACACAGCAATTATAAAGAAAAATGAAGCAGAAAACATTATGCAGGGCTATACTGACAACAGTGGTCAAAAAGCAGAATCACAAACTTAATATCGCGTACAAAAGCTGTGACAAGTTTAAAATTGTATTCCGAGGGGGAGAGGGGGGAAAGAGAAAGGTTTCACAGCTCCATACAGCAACGTAATGTTCAGTGATTATTCATGTTTAAATTAAGGACATGCTTTAAATGCTTAGTTAGATCTGATCTTTAAAGTTTAGCTTCTTGTAAATTCAAGTTCCTAAATGACACAAATTGTTTTCTATGGGAATTTTGAGAAAAGATCTGTAAATTAAGAGTGGACCTGTTCACATGTAAATATATTTTAATCTCCAAAAGTGAACTAGAATAGTAAATCACAGATTGTTCATTTTCTATATAAAATTAATTTCACACTAGACCTTCATCCAATACATGATGTGAACTCACAGTTTCACAGTTTTTCAGTGTTGACAAAGTCAGTGCTTTAAGAGGACCAAGTCATAAAAAGGGTATAGAAAAGAAACAAATAGTTTTGCAAAAATCTTCTTAAAATTCATAAAACACTAAGAAAAAATAGCCCACTTTTGCCATTGATTACTAATAATTTTTCTTTATTTAGATTTCTATAGATTTGTTATTTTTAATTGTTCGATGGACAATAAATGTGAACAATTTAAGCCTGCAGATTGTTTCCCATAGCTGCTCAAAATTTGCTGTACGTGATTAGTCATCATCATCACATGGTATTGTTTCTGCTCCTGGTATAGTTGACTGTAAAGAGAACAGTAGAGTATAGCAAACAGCAAATAACAAATATGTATGCCCATATGTGAACGCCTTTCTTCTCATATGAGTGAGTGTCTACAGAAAAAAATGGTATTACCCCAAGCATCCTTACAAGTCAAAACTTGTTCTTGTAAATATTTACAGTTTGCAAATAAAAGCAGTTTGAAAACAGTTAAAACAAACACCCATCTGGAATTTAAACACATATTTGTAAACATTGTTTTAGTACATTTCTCCATGTCTGTTTGCATACATATTTTACCCTCCTACACTTTTTAAAATGTAGAGGAAAAAACACCTTATGAACCATGGAGCTTTTAAATCATATTTTGTATTATATTTTTTGTATTTGCCTTATTCAATATATGAAATAGAGCTAATGTTTTCTACAAGGGAATCTTGATTGTTTTTTTTTTCATTCATTAATCTTATGTTTTAAAATCCATAGTAAGTACGTCATATCTCTCTGTGAATGCTATCATTGTATTCCCTGACTGTTGTCTTATGTAATATGGAACGTTATCAACTATCCAATTTTTGTTGAAAATTGCAAAAAGACTGTCACATAAGCTATAAGAAAGTAATTTCCTGAATTCATTGACCTTTCAATTGATATCATAACACAGCATAATCACTAGGCATTCAAATTAGCAATGTAACTCAACATAGACGGGTAACAGTGAAATCTCAAGGGTTTGTTGCCTGAACAAGACCACAGCACTGTAGCTAAAAGGGTAAATGTGCTTCATGTTTAGGGATGACCTTTAATTCCCACAGCTGCCTATCATACTTCTTGTTAATCAGCCCCGTTGTTGGGTTTATCTGCTTGTTTTATCCTTCTTTTTTGTGGAAGAAGTTTATTTTTCAGCCAGGTCCAATACTTCTACCATAGGTGCAGTACAGGTCTGTGTGCTTTATTTTATCTTAATCTAGGCTCACAGTCGTCTGCCTGAGGAAAATGTTCAGGCACTGAAAAATAAAAAAAAATCATCTTAAAAATTTAATCTTTTTAATGAAATGTAAAATACAAGGAGAGCTTTGTAATGCTTATTCTTTGCAACGTGTATTTGTTTAATTGATACAACAGAATTTTAACTTCCTTAGGGATAAACACATAACCTAACTTGTTGTAGTCTGAATAGTTAACACAGAAGAACTGGCATTCCCAACTTGTTCCTGATATTTTAGTACTTAACCAAAGATGAGGCAATAGGATGTCTACATAGGTGTCTCTCCCCTCTACTGAGGATAGAGAACAGCAGCCTCTCTCTCTGATGGCAGGGAGAAGAACTCAAGGACAAGCAGGGAGAAGAACCTGAGGGCAAGCTTTTAGAAGAGGTCACTTTTGAGTGAAGAATTCAAGATTTACAAGATTTTGTTTTTCTCAATGCCTCTTCTGTTTGCACTTGCAGACTGTGAAAGTGAAAGTGCAGCTCCATAATTTCCTTTGTCTGGACCCACAAAATCAGAGGTTTTCAGTTTGTGTGCTTTTGAAATTACATATACATGTGTATAGAGACTGGATACATCTAGTAGGATCACAGTTCAGCATTAATCATGTCCCATGAAAACAGAGGAGATTATTAATGAAAAACAAAATTAAAACAAAACAAAGCAACTGATTGACTTAAGCAGTACTTAAGCCTATGACATCAAATTCCACAGCCATTCACTGCAAAAACTTTGGAAGAAGCCTAAGGAGGTTTGTTTGATGAAGGACTGGAAAATTTGATTCATTAGTGTCTGACATAGGTGTTTGAAATGGGTTTGGGATTGCTTTCCAATCCTTAGCAGACAAGTGTCCATACCACTGAAAACCCTAGTCCCTGACATGAGAGATGTTAAGGACTGAATACAAAAGGCGGTTGGACAAACTTTCTTATCCTCTAAATCACCTCCTCTGGCCACTCACAGCTATATTTTCACTCCAGTTGAATTTCTACTGATATTCCTACTTTTTACAGAATTCATTCTGGTAATCTAAATAAAACCTATTTACTCAGCATTACCTACTAATTAGCTGACGATCCCAATAAATCTGCGATGTACCAAAGTAACATCCCACATGAGCTGACAATACACGACACTTGGTAGCATGAACAGCAATACCAGAATGTTCCTCTTTGTAAAAAAACATAAGTTAAGTGATAAAATTTGAGTTACTTTTCCTTTTAATTGGGGAAAGAACTACAGCTTTGTGTACACAAATTACTCTGTTCTTTTAATCTACTTTTTTTCCTCTCTGACATATAAACTTTTCTGAAATAAGCAGTAATTTTCTGGGTTTATAACATTCATTTTCCCCTCTGCTTATCTTGTGCAGCAGGCTTGTGCTTTTTAAAAGGACATTTTTCTTCTTGTATTGCTGTTTACTTCTCACACAGTACTTTTACAGAGAAAATGTCATGTTGTGAAGTCTCCAGGTAACCTCCACGCAGTGTTTTTTTTAACCACAACTTTATTTTACAAAAGGGCTTTTTAACAACAAACCCAGTTCAAAGCACTGCAGAGTTTGGAAACAAAACAAAAGTTCCACAGTAAAGAAAAATCAATGATCTTTCAAATAAATCAAGATTAAATCAAATCAAGCCAGCTTTAACAGAGGATTTTAAAGCCAAACAGTGACTTGGCTTACCTGATGCTGCAGGTACAGCAGATCAGATGAATACAAAGCTGGTAGTAAATGGCTGTACCATCTCCAACCAGATGTTATAAACAAAAAAAAAAGACATTGAGTTAGCTCCTGCCACCCTTATTTACCATTGGCGGCCACTTATTCCACAGGATGTCTTTCTGATTTTAGTAGAACTAGACTTAAAATAAAATGCTATTTTATATAAGATGTCAGAAATTGGCTTTTGTCATCAATCAGATATGTCACTTTGAGTAACTGTGAAGTACTTAAAGTCAATACACATATTCAACATCCCAATTAAATATTAGAATGGCTAAATTGAAATTCAGTAAACTGTTTCAAAATATGCAGGCCTTAACTACTTCCTTTTGCACAAACACATGCTAGATAATTCTTTAGAATAGTATGTCTCATTAAACACTGTATTTTTTCATCAGTCCTAGTGGGGGGAAAGGTTTATAGCATATAGTCAGCAGTAGGAGGAAAAATATTTTACTTGAACTTGTACATTTGTTCTTACACTGTAAGTGATTTTGGCATTTATAAACTCATTCTTGTTCTGGGCTCTCTAAATCTCAGCTAAAATGCCAAGCTAGTCATTGCCCATCCATTTCCCTTTCATCCAAGTGCTCTGCCCAGTGTAGAACTTGACACATTAGACAGTGTGGTGACATTCTGCATACATGCACAGTCTCAGTTTATTGTTTCAGTTGCCAGCTAAGCATGGCTAGCTTTGCAGAAAATAGCACATCTGATTTATCAATTCAGTCATAAAATGTAAACTGATTATCATAGCTGAAAGACATGAAGCTTCTTTTTAAGCTACCTCCAACATTGTTAGCAGATAGATAGCTCATAGCAACAAAATATTAAGTTCCAACTCTTTGACAACAGCTCACAGTTTATGATCTGTCTTGGGTAGTCTAATGTTTTAAATGATTGTGATCAGGGTTTACCTCCCAAGGGGGAAAAGAAGTAGTAAGACCACATTTCACTAATAAAATACTACTCCAATGTTCCCAGTGAATTCACCAGCCTCCCTAAAAGCTGTCAAACAATGAAAAATATCTGTATATATTTGAATCCTCACAGACGGCTGCATGTCCTTTTTGACTCTTACAGTGCCTTTATGATAATTTGATATGAAATTAGTGGTAACTTCAGGACAACAAAAATCCTAAACTTCTTGCAGAAATTACTGTTAAATGCCAGTATTTTTCCCAAAGCTTCTGCTCACTAGTGGCTTTTTTCAGTTCAATTTTCCAATGCAGACCATCTTCACAACAGCTGCACTAATAGCCAATACTCCATGCCAGGTCTTATTTTCTGATCCATAGAACACATTAAATCACTTTTACTCACTAGTTTGCCAATTAGGTTTTTCCACTGGATGAGTTTTCTTCATCAATTAAAATTATTGGTGATCATCTAAAGTCATTTCCCTAGTTCATTGCCACTATTCCTGTGCCACTATTAAAGCTGGCACATTATGCCTTTGCCAGCTGCCTTTAATCTGTCTATTGGTCTAAACAGGCCAATGCTGATATTTAAGTTACGATGCCGGATCTCAGTCATGCGCTTAGTAACAATTTGGGATCCACTCAAAATTTACCTTTTTGTTCCCTTTTTTTTCTTCTGCTTGTTGGGTCCTTGCTTTTCCCACACCTTGGATCATGTCTAGCTTCTGTCACATTAACTAGAGTGATCTCTTATCCCTTCTTGATTTTCACTGCCATGTTTACTGTGTAATACAGAGACAAATCTAAAACTTCTTTCATATAAACCTTACCTAGTAATTTCATGACATACAAACCAGCATTACAAGCAAATACAAAGAACCCAAAAATCATTATTTCCCCTCATTTTTCTTTTTTCATGAAAACAGTCACCAAAGAAAAGATTAAGGTATAATCATACTGTTAGTTGAGTGCATATGAAACATACATGACCAACTATAGAGTAATCTCTATTAACGAATCACAGAATATGAATACATGGAAAGTGTTGTTCTGGTCCCATATCCATGTGTGGTAAGTATAATGTGATGGAGATTTGGGTGGGGTTTTTTTCGGGTTTTGTTTTTTCCTCTTTTTCCCCCCCCCCGAGTCACTTGCAATTTTATTCGTATTTTAGCTTACCTTTTTTTTTTTTTTCTAAATCTTTTTTAGAGATTGCTGTATTTTCTTGGTGCTTCAGGAATCTGCAGAATGTTGTTCAGCGCCCGAACAGAGAGGAAAGACAGGAGAAGGGAAGTATCATTAAGCTATTTATCAATGAAAAAGCAATCAAACAATGTTGTTCGTTACCCACTGCTTCTGAAATTCATGATAAAACTATTCAAGGGTAAAAATTAAACGAGAATTAAAAATTAACCTGATCCAAACTGCTTTAAATGAATAAATAGTGACCACATCAACAACATAGGGCAGGCGTGCTCTACAATCTTGGATCTGTAAGTCATGATCTGGAAGCATCCCAGATGCATGCCAGACCCCTGGGTACGCATTGTGTCTCTGGACACTAAGGTTTCCTTTGGAAGGAAATTTGGGCCCACAGAGAAAGAACTACAATGTGCTCCAGTCTGGATGACTGGAAAAGCAGGTGCATGACAGGGCACATTTGCTCAGCAATACAGACAGCAATTCTGACTCAAGAACAGACAAATTTATCCAAAGCCTCTACAAAAGTTACAGGCATCTTTCTCTTACCTTGCCTGGGCTTCCAATCTTCTTTCCAAAAGAGAAGGTAGTTGGCTCTGCCATTGACCAAGGCACCTTTTTCTAATACATTGCTAGTTTCTAGCCATGAAAATATTGGGGGAGTGGGGGTGGAGGTGGTGAGCTTTGGCTTCAGTGAAATTTATAGTTTCTCTGTTACAGAGTTGAAACTGTGAATATTGCTTGCAAAGTGTATGAGTGAGCTGAAAGTAATTTATTTGATATTAACCCACCAATATTACTATTGCAAACTTTGATTTTCTTTAGGAAAGCACACTGATCAATAATCTGATTCAATTTACAATGTATATAAAAACAATCATTTATGAAAAAACATATAATAATAAAAATCTTTAATGCAGTAGTTTAGCTTCTCATGAAAATGCTAAATGCTTTCCTCCTTTCTCCCCTTTTTTACATTTTATGCTGTTCGATGGCATAGGAAAAATACAGTGAAAATCAAGGCATCTTCTGACCTTTCCAATGACTGCTACTAATTTTTTCTTTTTCTTCTCCATTATTCCAAGTTTTGGAAAGGAAACAGCAAAAGGCAAACATACAAACCAACGTCAACAAAGAAAAACACTTTTCTACTATACATATTGTTAGTAGCAGAACCAAGAATTTGTAATATTAAAAAAGCCCAACCAATGTATTGTAACCCTCTAACTAGAATCCCATTTTTCACTCATTTGACTGAAAAAAACAAAAAAAAGTAATTTTTTAAAGCACTGTAGTCACAAACTTCTATTACAGCCAAGAAATGGAGATGCTAAACTTCCTACATATTTATAGGTCTAATTATAGCTCTTCATTGTCACATTCTGAGATCTAGAAATTGATTTAGGCAGCAGTTTCAACGAAAGTTCCTCTAACACAATGACAAAGATCTTCAGTAAGACAGTTTTCTTTATCAGTGTCAAAGTAGGTTGGCTACCTATGATCATATATATTTTTTTTTTATATTTTAATAAGAACTCTAACAATTTCTGGTTCAGCAAGACAGAGTTCATTCTGAAACATATTTTATTTAATAATAAGGTATAGAACAATATATCTACTAAAGTTAAGTAATATAATTATCTAGGGCAGTTGAAACATTTTAAAAGAATCCACCTAGTTATTTTCTGTGGACTCAATCATAACTTTAAGGCTAGACTGCAGTGGCTAAGCCACTTGTGGTGGGTTGACCCTGGCTGGATGCTAGGTGCTCACCAAGCCGCTTTATCACTCCACCTCCTCAGCTGGACAGGGGAGAGAAAATAAAAGGCTTCTGGGTGGAGATAAGGACAGGGAGACTCACCACCAAGTACCATCACCAGCAAAACAGACTCAACCTGGGGAAATTAGTTTAATTTATGACTAATCAAAAGTCAAAGTAGGGTAATGAGAAATAAAAAAAAAAAATCTTAAAAATCCTTCCCCCCACCCCTCCATTCTTCTCAGGCTCAACTTCACTCCTGAATTCTCTACCTCCTCCCGCTGAGAGGTGCAGGGGGACAAGGAATGGGGGTTCAGGTCAGTACATCATGCATTTATTCTGCCGCTCCTTCCTCCTCTGGGGGAAGACTCCTCACATTCTTCCTCTGCTCCAGCGTGTGGTCCCTCCCATGGGAGACAGTCCTCCACAAATTCCTCCAACATGAGTCCTTCCCATGGGCTGCAGTTCTTTATGAACTACTTCAGCATGGGTCTCTTCCATGGGGATGCAGTCCTTCAGGAACAGACTGCTCCAGCATGGGTCCCCCATGGGGTCACAAGCCTTGCCAGCAAACCTGCTCCAGCATGGGCTTCTCTCTCCATGGATCCTGCCATGAGCCTGCTTCAGCACATCTTTCCATGGGGCCACAGCCTCCTTTGGGCATATCCACCTGCTTTGGTGTGGGGTCCTCCACAGGCTTCAGGTGGATATTTGCTTTACCCTTAACCTCCATGGGCTGCTGAGGGACAGCCTGCCTCACCATGGTCTTCACCACAGACTGCAGGGGAGCCTCTCCTTTGGTGCCTGGAGTATCTCCTTCCCCTCCTTCTTCACTGACCTTGCTGTCTGAAGAGCTGTTTCTCTCACATGTTCTCATTTCTCTCTTAGGCTGCAGTTACTGTGATTTGCAGTAACTTTTTCCCTTTCTTAAATATGTTATCCTAGAGGTGCTACCACCATAACTGATGGGCTCAGCTGTGGCCACCAGCTGGTCCGTCTTGGAGCTGACTGGCATTGGCTCTACTGGACATAGGGGAAGCCTCCATCAGCTTCTCACAGAAACCACACTCCTACACACACACACACACACACGCACACACCCTGCTAACAAAACCTTGCCATGCAAACACAATACAAGGTGTGTGGTAATTGCTTTCAGCAATCTCATAATAGAATAGTTAATGATCACAGGCACAAATGCTATCTGTTGCTACAATTTAGGATGCTCAGTTATCTTCTTTCTTATAGTACATACACATTGATGAGGTAGACTGCTGGTCTGGATGCCAATAGCTTCAGTGTGAGAAAGGAATTGATATTACTCATACACCAATCTGTTCTTGTAGTAACAGAGAGAGCAAGAAACAAAAAGTAATAAGCCAAGGTGGTTACTAGGGTGCTTAGGTCAGTGCAAAATAAACCCCTGTATTTACAGCGAAGAACAGTTATTTAAAAATATTAAAGGATATGTTTTGATAGTTGTCAATTAACACAAATAGACACAAATCGTATATTTGCTGTGTGTGATTGACAAAGCAGATGATCTGCTATCTAAAATGCAAGCTCCAGGGCCTATTCTGGGAAAGAAAGAAAACGACAACAAGAATCTTCATATTTTATATTCTCTCTCTTGACAATGTATTCTGATTTGTAATTAGTTTTCAATCTGATTAGGTCATTTTGTGACTGGAAGAATATCTATGACTCTATTTCAGCCGAGGCATTCTTGACTTGCAAGGCTAGCTACTTCTGACAGCTGTATTTCCAAAAGATGTGAATGATTCTAGTGTTTTGCTTAATTAAAGTGTGCTCTTGTAGTGTATTGGCCATGGCTAGCAGCCAAGCACCCACACAGCCATTCATTCTCTTTCTCTCTGGCTCCCACCATGCCCAGCAGGACAGGGCAGAAAATATGAAAAGCAAAAGCAAGAGAACTCATGGGTCAAAATAAAGGCAAGAAACCCATTCTCCAGTTACTTTCATGGGCAAAAATGGATTTGACTTGGGGAATTTAACCTCACTTAAAACATTTATTTGCTAATTCAGATATCTGGAAACAAAGACAAACATTTAAACAGAGAAAACACCTTTCCTCCCTTTCCTAGACTTAACTTCATTCTAAACACCCTCATCTCCCCTTCCCAGCTTCTGCTCTCCTTGTCCACCAATGTGGCTGATGGGCTCCACTACATCTTCAGTGGGTCTGTTGTGGAGCCAGATGGAACCATCTGTGTCTAGCACAGGGCAGCACATGGGCTCTTATCTCAGAAACCACGCTGCACCCACTCTGGCTACCAAAATCTTGCCACAAACACAAAGAACCACTTTATGAGAATCTTGTATTAATGATAAATTATATTTTTCACAATAAGATAAAATTGCTTAGGACATTAAAACTTTATGTTTGGACTGAGCATGGTTTATAGAGATACAGGCAAAGAAGGTGAAAAAAGGGTAGGAAGGTAATGGATATCAGCTTTTGAGGAGGAAACTGAAGAGCTGGAACTAGCATTTCCATTNCACCTGCTTTGGTGTGGGGTCCTCCACAGGCTTCAGGTGGATATTTGCTTTACCCTTAACCTCCATGGGCTGCTGAGGGACAGCCTGCCTCACCATGGTCTTCACCACAGACTGCAGGGGAGCCTCTCCTTTGGTGCCTGGAGTATCTCCTTCCCCTCCTTCTTCACTGACCTTGCTGTCTGAAGAGCTGTTTCTCTCACATGTTCTCATTTCTCTCTTAGGCTGCAGTTACTGTGATTTGCAGTAACTTTTTCCCTTTCTTAAATATGTTATCCTAGAGGTGCTACCACCATAACTGATGGGCTCAGCTGTGGCCACCAGCTGGTCCGTCTTGGAGCTGACTGGCATTGGCTCTACTGGACATAGGGGAAGCCTCCATCAGCTTCTCACAGAAACCACACTCCTACACACACACACACACACACGCACACACCCTGCTAACAAAACCTTGCCATGCAAACACAATACAAGGTGTGTGGTAATTGCTTTCAGCAATCTCATAATAGAATAGTTAATGATCACAGGCACAAATGCTATCTGTTGCTACAATTTAGGATGCTCAGTTATCTTCTTTCTTATAGTACATACACATTGATGAGGTAGACTGCTGGTCTGGATGCCAATAGCTTCAGTGTGAGAAAGGAATTGATATTACTCATACACCAATCTGTTCTTGTAGTAACAGAGAGAGCAAGAAACAAAAAGTAATAAGCCAAGGTGGTTACTAGGGTGCTTAGGTCAGTGCAAAATAAACCCCTGTATTTACAGCGAAGAACAGTTATTTAAAAATATTAAAGGATATGTTTTGATAGTTGTCAATTAACACAAATAGACACAAATCGTATATTTGCTGTGTGTGATTGACAAAGCAGATGATCTGCTATCTAAAATGCAAGCTCCAGGGCCTATTCTGGGAAAGAAAGAAAACGACAACAAGAATCTTCATATTTTATATTCTCTCTCTTGACAATGTATTCTGATTTGTAATTAGTTTTCAATCTGATTAGGTCATTTTGTGACTGGAAGAATATCTATGACTCTATTTCAGCCGAGGCATTCTTGACTTGCAAGGCTAGCTACTTCTGACAGCTGTATTTCCAAAAGATGTGAATGATTCTAGTGTTTTGCTTAATTAAAGTGTGCTCTTGTAGTGTATTGGCCATGGCTAGCAGCCAAGCACCCACACAGCCATTCATTCTCTTTCTCTCTGGCTCCCACCATGCCCAGCAGGACAGGGCAGAAAATATGAAAAGCAAAAGCAAGAGAACTCATGGGTCAAAATAAAGGCAAGAAACCCATTCTCCAGTTACTTTCATGGGCAAAAATGGATTTGACTTGGGGAATTTAACCTCACTTAAAACATTTATTTGCTAATTCAGATATCTGGAAACAAAGACAAACATTTAAACAGAGAAAACACCTTTCCTCCCTTTCCTAGACTTAACTTCATTCTAAACACCCTCATCTCCCCTTCCCAGCTTCTGCTCTCCTTGTCCACCAATGTGGCTGATGGGCTCCACTACATCTTCAGTGGGTCTGTTGTGGAGCCAGATGGAACCATCTGTGTCTAGCACAGGGCAGCACATGGCCTCTTCTCTCAGAAACCACGCTGCACCCACTCTGGCTACCAAAATCTTGCCACAAACACAAAGAACCACTTTATGAGAATCTTGTATTAATGATAAATTATATTTTTCACAATAAGATAAAATTGCTTAGGACATTAAAACTTTATGTTTGGACTGAGCATGGTTTATAGAGATACAGGCAAAGAAGGTGAAAAAAGGGTAGGAAGGTAATGGATATCAGCTTTTGAGGAGGAAACTGAAGAGCTGGAACTAGCATTTCCATTCTTCTATGTGGGAAAATAAGTCTGTTGATTACTTCAGTTTTCTGTAATCTTTTAATATTATCTTATAATCTAAAGTTTTCTTTTAAAACCAGATGTCACTTTCATCAATAAAAAGTCAGTAATCCATGAAATAACTATTACAAAATCTCAGAATCACAGAATGGTAGTGGTTGGAAGGGACCTTTGGAGATCATCTAGTCCAACCCCTCTGCCAAAGCAGGTTCACCTAGAGCAGGCCGGACAGGAACACATCCAGGCAGGTTTGGAATGTCACCAGAGAAGGAGACTCCACCACCTCTCTGGGCAGCCTGTTCCAGTGCTCTGTCATCCTCAAAGGAAAGAAGTTTTTCCACATGTTGAAATGGAATTTCCTGTGTTCCAGTTTGTGCCTGTTGCCCCTTGTGCTGTCACCGGGCACCACTGAGAAGAGTCTGGCCCCATCCTCTTGACACCCACCCTTTAGATATTTATAAGCAGTGTTGAGATCCCCTCTCAGTCTTCTCTTCTCCAGGCTAAACAGACATGGGTCTCTCAGCCCTTCCTCATAAGAGTGGTGCTCCAGTCCCTTGATCATCTGTGTAGCCCTCTGCTGGACTGTCTCCAGTAGTTCCCTGTCCTTCTTGAACTGGGGGGCCCAGATCTGGACACAGAACTCCACATGTGGCTTTACCAGGGCAGAGTAGAGGGGGAGGATGACCTCCCTCAACCTGCTGGCCACGCTCTTTTTAATGCACCCCAGGAGACCATTGGCATTCTTGGCCACAAGGGCACATTGCTGCCTCAGGGTCAACTTGCTCTCCACCAGGACTCCCACGTCCCTCTGTGCAGAGCTGCCTTCCAGCAGATCAGCCTATAGAGCGCCTTGCATCCATCTGTCCTAGAGAGTTTAATAAATGTTAGTATGATAAATACTTTTTCACAAATAAGAACATGGAGGCACAAAAAAAGGAAACAAGCAATAGTAATCCAGGACAAACCCAGACATCCAAGTCCCATCCCAGAAAACATGTCTTATAGGTGTCAACAAACCAATTTAGTCGCATAATGTTTCTTAAGCGTGAATAAAAAGAAAGAAACACTTTTTCTGAAGCAGCTGTTCTGAACAATTTTAATGCTGCCTTACAATGAGGTGAATCATGCCCTAGACTCCACTGACTATATCAACCAGATTTTATTGACTATGAAGTAAGACCTGCATGAAAAGCTTGGATAGACACATCCAAACGCTATACTTAGTGAGACGAATCCCATCTTAAGACTTCGAAATCATTATGCAATACATTAAACACTTTTTAGCTTCATTCCTCTTCACTAAAAACGTAAATGAAAGTAGTTGTAAGAAGTGTCTTCTTTTTCTTGAAAGCTTTATATTGCTGCATCTCCTGGTCTTTTTTTGTTGGATTTTTTATTGTGGGGTTTTTTTTCCTCATTTTTACCACAAAATTAATAGCCTAAGAAAACCTACAGCAAGGGAGAGAGTATGGTATAGCAAGGCAATTTTTGATCTTTCAGTAATGAGTTGATTTTTCACTGAAACTACTTATAAAAATTATTTTAGCTTGCTTTATATTTGCTACATAGTTATAACAACAAATTAATTTGATTATTACTGCTGCTTACTCCTCTTTCTATATGCTTCGTTCCCCTTGTGGATTTCAATATATGCAAATATCAGCCTATAATTTCTCTGTGCACCATGAATCTAATATCCTGTGATGGAATGCTAATTTAATTGAACTTACTTCGAAGTGGATGTTGAGCTGTCATTCTGACCAAAGTTTCAATAAATCTTGTCTACATCCTGTGTAGTTCCTTAAAGAATAGTCTTTGCAAGCTCAGAAACCTCTTCATTAATTTATTTTGATAGGTTTAGACATCAGAAGAGAATTCATTGTACCAAACACTTGTTCTAACATAGCCTGTCATGCTAGGGGAAAGAAAATAAAACAAAAAAAAACAACAAACCCTCAACTATTATTTTCTTTAGCTCACTGTTTCCAAGAATATGAGTGTTGTAAAGGGTCAATGTACATCTGGTACTCAGGTAGGTGGATAAAGAAAAAGTTTGTACTTCAGAACTAATTACTGTACCTGTTATTTGTAACTAGACCTCTACAGACCACTTATTAAAGAAGAATGAACACAAATTGGACATATTGCATGTTGACCAAAGCATGATTTCTTTACTGAAATTCCCATTTCTAACAGTGAGACTCAAAAACTCTCTAGGAAGATTTGGCATGACTCTGCCCCATAATGTTTGAGATCCCCTGTCCTGGTATCATTTTCTAGGACTGATTGGCTGGCTTTACCATCAAAGCGTAACTGACTGACAGCACCAACTATTCATGAGTCTTGGAAAGGTCAACAAGATGCATCTCGAATATATATTTGCAATTGAACTTCTGCTTGAAAGGTAAATTAAAATAATGGAACTGTAAATAAGGGGGTGCAACAGAATATAAATGAGAAAGAAACTCTGAAAGACTTCTGAGAAGTTTCTTCAGTAGGACAACAAAAGGACTTGTATCTAAGGCATCTATATAAGGATTCATTTCCAAATTTTTCAGACTAAATCAAGCCTCTGAAACATAGTATTTATCTTTCCAACTTTTCTGCCATAGCAGCCATGAAATATCTGTCCTATACTACATCTATACTTACAAGATTTTTCATGTTCAGTGTTATTGCCTAAAACAGAGAAAACTTTAAGACTGAGAGATGTAATTCCCAAATAAGAAAGAAATTCTCAGAATATATAGACTTCATAACTGAAAGGCTACCATGATGATGTTGAAAGTTTCCACCTTAAACAGGATGATCTGAGAGAGATACTGGTAGCGTACAGACACTTCCAGGATAAATAGCCCTCCTCTAGCCACTAGATCAGCATGAAATGAAATTAATAAATTTGAGGGGTTGTTTGGGTTTGTCCCTAAAGTAATACAGTAGAGATGAGTTGGAAGCAGACTCCCAGGAAAGACTGAGCAATAGAAGGGAGGAAATAATAAACAAGCCAGAAAAGTGCATTAGTATCACTATCACATAAAGGTAAGTCTACAATTTTCTAGGCTTTAGAATTATAGTTATGCAAAAGTTCAACTTTCATATGACTGTCACAGAATCTTGAGTGTCAAGGTAAGGTGTAGAGGACTTCCAATACCTCCTACGAAAACTGAATAGCAAGCTGTTTATCCTCAGGTCATCAGCGATATAAGTCAGCCCTGACAGGACTTGAATCTGTGATCAAAAGGGGGACATAAACCAAAGTTATTAATGGTATAACTGAAGCAAGTACAAGCAAATCTAAGTATTTCCCCAAGGAGTTTACTGAAAAAAAAATACAGAATATAAAGTAATGCTTTCCAGCTTTAAATATTGCAAAATCCCACAAAGACTCTATTACATGTGTAAAAGATTTATTCTGTGAACACTAGAATGCTGATGGTTTGACTGGTCATATTTTCTTTGATTATTATTGTATCTTTCCACAAATGTGTGAGGATGATTGAAAAACAAATGAATATTTGAGTATTACAAACACGGTATATTATTGTATTATGTATTGTATTGTATTGTATTATATTATAATATATTGTATTGTATTATATTGTATTATATTATGTTAGTTATATTTGTTATAGTTATTACATTATTTGACACCGAATATTTGTGTTTGGATGTGTGGATCTTTTACATTACATGTGGACTAATACATATGAAAGATTTCGCTCCTGCCTGTTGCAAACTATTCTTGAAATCCCAAATATTTATATTTTTCAAGGCTTCAACTACCAAAGACTAATAAAGCTATATTTAATTTTTTCTAGGTTCTCAGTAAATGTCTGTAATTAAATTAAACTCTACTAAAGTCAAACATACTTCGGGAGAGCACAGATTTGGATGACTTCAATGGAATCTGGATTTCATATATTGATATACTTTTCATCAGCACCCTAAATATTGACACTACCTTACACTGACATAAAGAGCTAAGCTTTTCTAGGATACGTATACAGCTGACAGTTACATCTGACTGCAAAACAGGAGTTTTCAGCTGTATCTAAACTGCACTGAAAATACATGCTATATCCCATGGACCCTGTGCCTTCATTTTTCAGGTGTTCACTCTCGTCTTGTCACACTCTTTGGCCTTCTTTCCAGTAATTCCAGCTAACTGGTAATTTTTTTGTGTATTTATAAAAGTAAAATTAAAAATGCTGCAATATACTGCCGTCTCATTAAATAATGCAAGTAATTTTTGTTTTTATTAAATAAATTTCTGAAACTTTTTGGTTTGTATCTTTGAAAGTTTTTAGGAAGTCCACAATTACTTTTCTCTTCTGCTGATTTTTATTTAGCTTAATGAATTGTTAGGCATTTTTCTTCTACTCTTTTCTAGATTGCCTCCAACTGGTGCATAACTTTCTAGCCATATGGTAACTTAAATGAGACAAAATACCAAGTTGAAAACTTGCCAGTCCTGAGCATGTTAGCCAGTTATTTCATATATCTTAGAGATCATGTTGTTCATAGATCACATAGGAGTTGGTTTTGCAACAGCATGATTTTTTTCCCATGTGCGTTCAGTTTGTGATCCACAATCACCCCATTATATTTTGTTGCAATACACTGGAATTTCTTCTATCAAATATCTTTCTATGTTTTTCAGACTAAATCTGCAGAGTCAGGACGTAGAGATATACAGATATACACACACAAACACACACACACACATATATATGATCTATTCTACCACTGAAGTCATTAATGAAATTATTACATTGTACCAGACCCAGGAGATACCCTGCAGAATTAATCATAAGAACAGTTACATTAACCTTCAGTTAACTCCCAGAATAGTTGATGTTGGACAGGACCTCTGGAGGTCATCTTGTCCAGCCCTCTGCCCAAGTAGTGACACCTGGAGCAGGCTACCCAGGACCATGACCAGAGAAATTTTGAGTATCTTCAAAGAGGAAAACTCCCAACCTCTCTGGGCAACCTGTGCCAGTGCTCAGTCACCCTCACAGTCAAAAAGTGTTTCCCAACATTCAGAGGGAACCTCCTGTGTTTCATTTTGTGCCCATTGCACCTGGTCCTGTCACTGGGCATCACTGAAAAGAGCCTGACTCTGTTATCTTTGCACATTCCCTTCAGATATTTATGTATATCAATAAGATTTCCCCTGAGCCTTCTCTTTTCTAGGCTAAGCAGTCCCAGCTCTTTCAGCCTTTCCTCACATGAGAGGTGACCTATTCCCTTAATCATCTTTGTGGCCCTTTGTTGCATTCTCTTCATTATCTCCATGTCCCTGTTGTACTAGGGAGCCTAGAACTGGACACAGTACTCTAGGTGTGTCCCCACCAGCACTCAGCAGAGGGGAACGATCACCTCCCTCAACCTGCTGGAAATAATTTGCCACTCCTCCCAGTTTTGTATCATCAGCAAACTTGCTGAGGGTACACTTTGTCCCCTCATCCAGGTTGTTGATGAATATGTTGAACAAGACCAGATCTAGTAGTGACCACTGGGGTACACTGCTAGTTACATGTCTCCAACCAGACTCCGCACCGCTGAGTCCACATTAAGGACTCTTGCCCTTAATGTGTCTGGAAATGGTTTCCAGGATTACCTGCTTCATCACCTTCCCAGGCACTGAGGTGAAGCTGACAAGCCTGTAGTTTCCAGGGATAACAATAACAGATTCTTGCAAAAAGAACAAAATTAAGGGCAAGTATACAATTCTACTTCCCCAGAATACTCTCCCAGATTCAAACAACTAGTAGGTCAGGAACTTCCTGCGTGAGAGATGATGTTTTACTATCCAATATCACACAATAGAACTTTCTGCCATGCATTTTCCTTTCATTTTTTGAACCTGTGTAACAATCACAGACCTCCTAGTACATTTCCAGATTTTGACAACAAACCATTAAAATTTGTTCCCTGATAGCATTTGGCCAATAATCTTCACACACGTAAAATATTTCATCTAGACTTGAGACAGAAGACATGGCTTAGAAGACATTATTTTCCTCCTTTGCTTCTGAGAATACTGGAAGAGAAAGAGTAACACCGTACCTATTGAAGGTTCTGGGTTTCCGGCCCACAAGGAATATCAACCTGTTGTTGCAGAAAATGAGACCAAGTCTCATTTTGCTTGTTTGCACCATGTCCATGTGAACTATTACTCATCTGCTTTTCTTCTAAGTGATTACAGCTAGTTACTGATTTTAATCTTCTTTGAAAAGGTCTTCAAGATCAATTAGTAAAAGAGAACTATGTAGGAATGTGGTATCAAACACTGTTTTCAATTACGGTTTAGGTTTTCCCTTGTGCTCCTGACAGATCTCCAGCTAAATGCAGGGAGACATTAATACTGGAAAAGTAAGGTTTCTATCAGTAATGTAAAAGAACAAGGATGCATTAATTCCAATATTTCTACCATATCTGTGAGTTAAAAAATGTTAAAAAACATTTAGAGCAACTATTAATCCTCACATACTTATACATAACTATTCAGGCCCCAGTGTGTATTTTTCACGTTTGTCACTGCGTAAAGAAGAAAAGACACAAACATAATAATAAGGCCGGGATTCTAATTCAAGAATAGAACTGAATGCAGAACAGAGAGGCAAAGATAAGAAACCTGGGGAGAAATGATGTTTACTGGGACTCAGAAAAATTTAAAAAGTCCCAACAAACCCAAAACTCTTACCTTCCTGAGAGTAATTTATCAGGTATTTCTAAATATCTGATAAATAAGTTCATTTAATAACTCATTCCAATATAAGGAAATTATTGTGGGGCCGGCGGGGGGAAGTAAAAAAATAGTGATTTTCCTGTCTTTGATACTAACGTTTTACTTGTTGCATAGACACATTCCATTTCACTGAATTCACAAGAAAACTTTAAATTTTATTGGAAATCCTGCAAAATTATCTATCTTTAAAGCCACCGGTATGTGTACAGTGCTTCTGGGTTTGTAAACAGATGTATAAGGAAAATGAAACAATTTCTGAACACATTGCTGAATTAACAAAATTAACAGAGAAATATCATCTCAGACTGAGTTTAAATGGTAGGCTGGCCATGAAGTGTACTCCACAAAATTATGCAAAAATAAGTACAAACTGTGATGGATTTGACCCTAAAATAGACACAAAACATTGCACAGCAGGAAAGCAATAGTAATAGTGATCAATTATTTCAGAGTAACAGTTTTGCATGACTTGTAAAATACATAAATTGTAAAACAACTAGGAAACAGCATCTGGACAATGTGAGCTTTTGTAGGGAAACAGAGTTGCAGCATAGACGTATGTGGTTCATTTACCGCAGGATTTCTGAATAACCTTGCAAATGACAACACACAGTCCACTGAAAAATTATAGCAGCTCTCCAGCTGTTTAATTTAGGATATGATAAATGGCATGCTGTTTGGATTTCTTTACAACTAGAAAGGATGAGATTCAAAATCAAGCTGAATATCTGTCTGCTCTTTCTTTAATTTCACAGTAGGGTTATCAGAGACTATTCAGTCTGGACTAATTGAAGAAAAGTCCAGTGCTGTTGGAAATAGGTATTTGTGAAGGAATGTTTCATTTCAACCAGGAAGACAAATTGTTCTTTGTCTCATACTTGAAATAATCACAGTAACACCTCTACAGAAAAGAGGTAATATGTTAGACTACTCATTTAAGTGTGATATGTGCTAAGCTATCCCTATGAAGCTTAATGCATTCATTCAACAGGAACTTCATGAAAGACATTTGAGAACTGTGTTGTCATTCCTTACCAACTGCTGTGCAATGACAGGATTGATAAACAAATGGAGGATATAACAAAATGAACTCATGGCTCACAGTAAACAAAAAAATTTTTACATTCTTAGGAATGGCAAACAGTTCTGCGCATCTTTTCTTTCATAATTTTACATCAATATCCAGTAATCATGATGATATTTCACAAAAGCCTAGAACATACAGTCTACCCATATCTCTAATCAGTTAACACCAAGAAGGACACATACAGTCTGAAATCAGGTTATCTTTGAAGAAGCTATACATGGAAGAGAAGTTTGGATTCACCATTTATTGCTGAGATAGCACATCCTGGATATCTATTTCTAAACCAGAGTGATATGAGGCTTTTCATACTTAGAAGTAAAACCATTTTGAAGGGTTTGAAGAATTCTTTCCACCTTTATCAAAACCTTTGTTTAGAGGTGCCAATGCCTATTTTCACACAATGATTGGACTTTAACCCATCAAGAGCCACCAGTTTGAATAATATTTATAATCACCGTCTAAAACAGAATTTGTGTGTAGTATCTTTTCGTTATCAGCTGATAGCTTCCAGATACTTTCACTCTCCATAGACTTAGATGAGGTTATTTATGGGTATTGAGATGGAAAATTGGGTGATATTTTATGCTATTTTCAGATCTATTTCAAAACTTCTCAAATTCTTACCAAACTAATAGAAAGCCATTTTCACAGGAATGCATCTCAGCTTGACATGGCATGTTCATAGCAGTAAACAAATACACAGAGTAGCACAAAATAATAGTGATCTGTTATTTGTCTCCATTTTTCATTTTTTGTGATCTTTGTATAAGGGAGTACAAGATAATTAAACTCTAACTCCTTGATCCTGACTGCAACAGAGCACCAGACTGAAGAAAGAGTTTCTTCCAGAACAATTCTGACATAAAGGAAGTGCAAGATTTCAGGAAAATTCTTATCTGCTCAATTAGGGCAGGTCATACTGTATTGCTGCAGCTGCTGGAAGAAGCATTAACACAAAAGATCTATTTCACACACTCAGAAATCAGATGGCTTCATTGCTTTAACTTGGCCGAGAAATAATAAAAAACAACTGCCAAGTGCAGCAGCAATCACAGGTGCACATCTGGGTCTTACTCAAATCTCAATTATACCTGTGTAAATTAAAAATAACTTGATTGAGGTCATTACATTTAGAGCAATTTAAAACCAATGTAAGGTTAGAATTAGGCCAGTCATTTAAAAAAAAAAAAAATAAAATGTATCTTGTAAGAGTATATCTTGCACAGATTTTTTTCTACTCTTCTTGAATCGTTCCCTAAATAGTAAAGTTATATTTGCATAACATTTATTACATGCTAAGTCATGGTATAGTATACATTAAATTCTTTTGTTTGAAACTCTCCAATCCTAAATCAGCCTGAAGACAACGCATGCTTGGCTGCTCCTTTAAAACAGATTTTGGTATTCCACAGCTCAAAATTATATAAACGGTAATTTCAACTCTAGATGAGACCCGCAATGAAAAGGCATGCTAGAGGTCAGATATAAATACCTGAGCCAGCAATATTTCATTTCGCCTGAAAAAGTATGTTTATATTGCACCTATACTTTGACCCGTCACTTGAATACTATTCATTCAGTCCAAAAAACTGCCCTTAATGACTGTCATGTGTTGGCAAGTCTGCACCAATTCCCATATCAATATAGCCATGAGAGTCCTACCAGCTTACAAAACATGTGGAAGAAATGATGCAGTTGTCTATATTTCAAAATATCCTTGCTCTTTGGTGTACAGTTATTTTGTATAATTATAACTATTTATATTGATTGAGCTCTCTGATAACTGAAGATTTAACTCCTAATAAAAACTCTGCACACCTTTAGAGAGAGCATCCACCATCCTTGTAGCCATCATCCCCAACTTTTTTTTGGATCCTTTCAAGTGATGTGTCTTTCAACACATCCACACAGACTACACTTAAATGGAAAAAAAAATTAATCTCACCTCTTATCTTCCACTCTTTTGCTTACTCTAAATCAGTCAAACAGTTGATTAGTGCATTATTGAAGTATAACTACAATAACAGTTGCAGTACAGTTGAATATAAATTGTAGTTAGATACCTTACAAAGGCTGTATTTCATCTCTCAGGCTGGGGATTACAAGGGTAGAGATTCTTTCTATTCATAACACTTCATAAATGATTCCGGATGTTGTTTAGTATTTTAGAAATAGAGAAAGAGTCCTATCTTTCAAAAGCATACAGTTAGTAGCCAGTTCCAGGAAGACAAATTCTGTTTTTTTAATATGAATTGAAGACTAGCCATGCGGCTTTCATTCAAGCTTCACCAATTGATTGTTATCTTTTCTGGAGTTAAACCGCTTGCTATAATTAATGCTGCCCCCAGGTAGTTGTACGTTTTACAAATAGCATTTACTCAGCATGTCATCATAGGTCTCACTGGCCATGATAGCAGCATGGGGTCACATTAATACAGATTAAATGTTCTTGAAAAAAATCTTCAGTATAAAATTTATCTCTCCAGCTATTTTGTCTTACAAATAAGTCTGTTGTAGAAATAGGAAAAAAGAAATGCAAATAATGTTTGTCATCTTCCAATTGTCTTGAATTTCCAAAGTGCTATTCATACCTATTCATGTCTTTATTTTATATAGATCAGGCTTCATCTTTCAGGTGCTGTAAAGTTATAATGAGGTTTTTTTCAATGCAGTATTTAAAGTGCCTGCTAGAGTACACCATATTTAAATGGCTGCTCACACAGCCAAAGCACTTGTTCAACTGTCGTCTTGGTTTCAACAGTACGCATGTCACTATTTTTTCCAGTCCATCACATCTCATCTCAGCCAGAACAAGATAAAATTAACAATACTAACATTTAATTTGCTCTTTTTACTGTACCTGAAAGCACAAAGATAGGCTAAAGCATCTTGTTTTCATCCCAGTTACCAGATGAAAATTGAAGAGCTAGTGGATATGTCTACAGAGTTTTTGCGGCTTCCTGGAATAGTTGTAGAGGCCAAAAAGAACACAGTACATACCCAGTATATCTGATATCTGATATCTATCTAGACACAGCTGATGTCTATGAGGAGCTGTCACTATTGAAAGCTATAATTTCAGCCGTGCCAAACTTTCACTCCACAGACAGCTAGTTGACTCTCTCAGAACAGAGTAAGCCCAGGAGCAAACCAGCATGAGTGTAATTTGCATAGTCAATGGACCAATGCCCTGGAGCAAAACTGAGAAAGAAACTATATGAACACACTCATTTCTTAACCCTTCGTCTTCATGACGTATCCTTGGATATTTAAGACCTTGGAATTTAAGACAACATTTAAGATACCTGCTAATTCAGTCACACAAAGTCAGTGACTCAATTAAAATGAGAAAAATGAGGTCTTAAGGAGCTTCAGTTACTTTGGCTAATTGGTTGGAAAATTAGTAACGCTTTTGGAGGCTGAGGGGCTGAAGAATCTGCTTTCCTGGGAGCCAAGGACAATCACACACCTCCTCAAAATACAATATGTAGATAACATCTCTTGTTTTCACTCACAAAAATATATGCAACTGTGAATGTTTTTCTAGATATGTGTCCATATAACATAATATTCATAAATATTTCTACTGCTGGGGAGTGAAGGAGAAAATACATATTACTGAAAGATTCAGACACAAGAAATGTATGACAAAATCACCTACATAGCATAGACTATAGAACAAGTTAAGACTGATTATCTCATTTCCAGTACTCAATACAATGTCTACATAACCTCATTTACCACCCTTAAAATTTTATGTCTGTTATGTTCTCAAGTGTGCTGCAAGAACATCCTCATAATCTAATTTAGTACTGCTAAATATCACTTCTTTAAAAATTAACAGCTGCACTGCTTATTAAATAGTTATTTTTATGTAAGTGGGATTTTGCACTGTTGATAATCACTATATGCCAGCAAAAAAAGGGACATTAAAACCATAGCAGTCATGTAGGCATCATTTCAGTAATGACTCATGCCATTGCTCTGGTGTTCTGACCTCACTGTGCCTCCCTAGATCAAGTCTGGCATTATGACACTGATATCTTTAACACTAACAGCCCTCTCGAGACCAATTGAGGCAGCTTGAGATGATCTCAGAATATTCAACATCGACGTCTTGAATAGCTTCTGATTCATGAGGAGGATACTTCCGACAGTCAAGCACTCTCCTCCAAAGCGAGCTCTAAGTCTCAGAGGTGGTTAAAGAGTGGAAAAGGCAGGTAGGAGTCAGAAAAGCTTGAGCCTTCTTCGTATGACACTTGGCCTGGTTAATGTTAGGGAATATGTTATGGCCAATAGAGCAGTCACTCACAAATTCACAATGCTCTGATTTTTTTATATTCTTCCCATGAGGTTAGAATAGCTTTTGCAGTTGTGTTAGTTCAACTTTAAAAAAAAAAAAAAAAAAAGTGCCATTTAGGACACATGTAGGTTTTTGATTGCATTGGTGGAGAGACAGAAAATACAAGTTTTCAACTNAGTGCCATTTAGGACACATGTAGGTTATTGATTGCATTGGTGGAGAGACAGAAAATACAAGTTTTCAACTTTCTTTTTATGTAGCTCGAGGCCTTGACCAAAATGAAAGCTACAGTGTACTTGTCCTTGAATTAATAATGAAGACATTAGAATTGAGATATAGAACTTAAAGCAGGATAAAATCAAGAGTTTTGTGGGGTTTTTTGCAGGCAGATAAAAAGGTACGAAGTAAATAGCAGAAGATTGAAAAAGATTTCGTCTCAGAGCCAGATATTCAACAGTTTTACAAATTTTATGCTAAATGAAACAAAAATGGGACACGAGGGAGAATTCATCAGTACCTGCCATAGAATATTCTTAGCTCATGGTCTTTAAAAGTGCCAAGAGGTTAGTACAGGCCTTTCCACTGGTTAGCTCTCTAAAACTTTAAATTATCTTATCACAATAATAAACTAAAGCTCAGTTTAAGTGCTCCTATGGGAATGGATGTCTGAAAGGATTATTATGGGTTTTGAAGACAGTGACCTCTTGGCCATCCATTCGAATCTAATTTTGCTAAGTAATAGCAATAAACCGTTACAATCCAATGAATATTTAATAGCATAAATAAAATTACATGTGTATTGTTATTTTTGATTAATGATCTAAGTCTGATTCTCCTTGATTCTTGAAAAAAAATTATATATCCATATTACCATTTATATGCAAATACATTTTAAAAGATAGGTCTATTACATTCTGAATTAGACATAATAAAGGACTGCTTTAGAAGACATGAAGGCAAAGAGAGGGTGATACACTAAAGAGCAACGTGTGTCTTATTTCCTCTACACACCAGTGTTTTATAAACAAGTGTTGTGAGCCCTCTGCAACTGAGTAGTAAAGTTGTAATCATGAACGCCTGCCTCTCCTCAAATTCTTTAAGACGGTGTTGTGGTTTAACCCCAGCCGGCAACTAGGACTACACAGCCACTCGCACAGTTCTCCCCTTTCCCCCAGAAGGGCAAAGAGAAGAGAGAGAAAAGGAGAGGAAAGGGAAAGGAAAAAAAACCCCATGGGTTGAGATAAAGACGGCTTAATTGAACAATAAGAGAAAATGAAAATGAAAATGAAAATGAAAATGAAAATGAAAATGAAAATAGTACTAATGACACAAGTCACTCTCACCGATTGGTGAGTTGGTACCTTCCTGAGCAGTGATTGCGAGCACCTGCCCCCTGTCTAACCCCTTTTATATACTGAGCATGACATCTATGATACCGAATATTCCATTGGCCATTCCATCATTCTGTCTAGGTTCCTTCTCAGTTTCTATGGGAGGCTGAAAAAGGTCCTTGAAAAATATAAACAGCACCTGGCAACAACAAAAAAATATGGATTATTGTCATTCCTTTCATATCAAATCTGAAACACAGCAACCACTAGAAAGAAAATTAACTCTGTCCCAACCGAAACCAGGACAGATAACTAACAGATATATCCTAGGAAGAAGTCTTTTGACAGAAAGAGAGGAAAAAAATGAGCTAGCTTCTTATTCTCTATTCACACCTACTCAGCCAACTGAAAACAAACCATAAATTAAACCCAGCAAATATACATATCATATAGACCATAATTAATTGAAGGCCCAGTCTTGAAGAAGTTTTCTTGAGGATCAAGGGTTCCAGCTACTATATCACTGTCCTTTTTAAACCATATTGTTTCTTAGATGAGAGTGACTAAGCAATCATGTGTCCATAAGGCCCGGCTGGTGGTCCAAAAGATGTTTTTGTAACGAAACAAAGCCAATGAATGTGATTCTCAGAAAACCAAAGTTTTCCAGATGCTTCAAATCAGCTGAATCCCAAGACCACTCCATAGCACTTCTTTAGTGTTTCATTTGCACATGGAGAAGAGGCTTGGGGATTTGCTCATACTGGTCACAAACAGAAAGAAAACAATAGTACTTCTTTTTTCAGAAGTCGGCATGATACACAAATAGGTGGGCAAATTAACAAAACTACAATCTTGGCAGCAATTTTTGAGAGATCAGAATCATAGGACCTCAAGTGCTACAGCATACTGAGAGTGAAATATTGAACAGCAGTGAATGAAACGGTATCTTGCACTGGGGTTTACCAGACACCCAGTGCTGCTGTACTTATCCTTATTACCTCTTGTGTTTAAATCTGTAAGACACAAAGAATTCTCATAGTTAGGCAGCAATTTCATCTCAGTCTTATGCTTATTTAGCTCTGTACAAATTCTTGAGTAGCAGGACATTATTGGCTTTAGCGCAACATGAGATACATCAGAAAAAGCTTACTTTTTTCAGAAACTTCTAGATTTTATTTGGGGTCTATTTGTATAGGTGATGATTTCTGCCTAATGAATGTCTTCCATTTTTTCAGGCAGTATGACATATAGAGGTAGTCTGAAACACAATGAAAAATATGCAACCATTTACCTGAAAACTGAGTTAAAGATTAAAAATTAGTGTTTGAAGTGGAACCTAAGTGGATTTTTATGTGCCTGTGGACAAAAATCATGAAAAATAATGAAAGCACTGTGCAAGGTGTTTTCTAGATGCTTCATAATGGTTAGGTGATCACTGCTTTTTCAAAAGTAGTCAAATGCTGCCCTAGAAGTTGGAACTGGAAGTCCAGAATCTATCTAATCTGTACATTTAGAGTGGAAATCTGTATGCTTATAGTGGAAGATTTGAAATTCAGGAATGTATCCCAGAAATTGGCAGTAAGCTGCTTACGGTCGGTTTTAGCTCCCAATTTTCCCTCTAGAATTAAAGTGAAGCTTTTTATTCCTAACGCTGAGAACAGATTTATTTTCTTTGTTTGAACACAATAGAACATAGTTGTTTAAATAATCCATGACATTTAGGACCACCTATGATGAAACTTTGTTTTTTAACATTCATGTGTTACTATGAATAAGTTAAGGTATGCAGTCAGAGCAGAAAGTCAGGTGTATTGTAAAAAACTCCCAGGCAGCTACTCTACCACCATGGAGCCTGCAAAGGTACATTTTCTGTATTACAGCAGAGAGGTATCCTTAGCTGTCTGCTTATCACAACAGTTCTAAAGGGTTAAGGTTCGCTAAGTTTTGAACAATTATATAATGCTACGCAATAGTATAAAAGCATTTAAAAACATAATTTAGAAATCAATTATTTTAATTCTTTGTTAGAATTTGTATCTCAGCTTTATTGGACGGTGTTGCACAGTGGTGCTCTGAGGTTACTGATATAGCCATAGAATTCCAGCATTTATATTTACCATGAAGTACTCTTTCTTCTCTGCTATGGTAGGCATGCTGGGGATAAAAACAGTTTTACTGTCAACTTCCCTTACACCTTAATTTCTTCCCAGGTATATTTCCAATAAAAAGAGCTTAAGTTTTTTGTTTGTTTGTTTGTTTTAGCTACAGCCCAAAAGCTATGGCTTTCTCCAAGGCTGCCTGGAGTCTCCAGCCACACTCTTTTACTACCACTTCTCAGACCAAAACACCATTTGTGCAGAAATTACCTGTCTCTATGCAATAAAATAAATCCATTGTGTTTCCCAGTGATATGCAACAAGTGCTGAATATCGTACAGCAGTCAGAGGAAATGGTACTTTTCAAGAAACTATACACTGTGCATAAACATGAGCTCTAGTTTTCTAAGGTCGTATGCCAAGACCTGGATGCTGAATCAAGTTAGAAAATACCCAGCATCAGCCATCTCTCCAAAAATGTTTCTCTTTGTAGCTAAATGAAAAGTTCATTTTCTAGGTATTTGCTTCTTTGAGTCTATCTATAAGCATAAGTACCTTGTTTTCTTCATTTCTCCATGATTTTGCATTCTTCCTATGGTTCAATAACAATAAAGTGTATGAAGTAATTATACTTGTTCTTTTCAATCTCTGATATCTAGATTAAAACAAAATGTCCTCTTTAAACTCTACTTCAGTGTGTGGCAAACTTTCCCAGAATCTTAATCCGCGCTGCATATGCAGTGATGTTTGGTTTTGGTTTTCTTATGTTGAAGTCAAGTGACCAGGTATAACTTAATTATTTGTGGCATAGTTCCCTGTAGAAACTAAAAACTGCACCTTCTTCTATATATTTCCATATAGATTAATCTGACATACTTAGGTTTTTGGACAAAATAATCACCTTAAGATAGAAATAATTGTCAGGTCTCCTCTTTGTTACCTATGCATCTCTTTCACAGTACTAATGACGTTATTTCTGGCACCACAGTGTCTTTTGTATCAATTTAAATTAGTACAGTTCCTATGTGCTTTTCAGCCATTCCTTCATCATTATAACATCTTCTGCATAATTCTTCTGAACAAGTAGTACTTTATCCACTTTGTCAATAATGCACTTTCTGTTCTTATAATCTCTTATAGTCATGATCAGTTCCTCTGCTTTTCCCAAATGTTAAGTATTGGCTTGGTCCTCTGTCCTGCAGAGTTTTGGATGGTCTCCA
>VYZM01006638.1:181452-215091 GCA_013398915.1 Dromas ardeola | reverse complement strand
GTGGGGTATCAGAAACTACTTTCAACTCAACAGTATCTAACATTTAATAAAAAAGCAAACAGTATTCGATAGTTTTACTCTGGAATGTCAGCATTATTACAAACCAATCAGGAGTTAAAATTAAAAAAAAAAAACACAAAAACAAGTCAGCTATTTATTTCCTAGAAAAACAGAAAACCTAAGCTACTGCCTGTAAGATGTTAAGTTTGTTAGTAGAGAGCAAAAAAAAGAACAATTTTATATTGTAATTAACAACAAAATATATAACAGAAATCACTAATAGAATGAATGTAATAATTATGTTTAAGAGAGGAACATATGCATCAACAACTGATCAAAGACAAAATGGATATTTAAGTTATACTACTTACGTTCTACCTTTATCCATTAAAAGCTCTATCAGACTGTTATTACTGCAGTTTTTCCACAGATTTATCTAAAACTTATATGTGGCCAATTAACGTGTCTCTTCCAAGTGATTTATATAGTTTGTTTTAATGAACTATGGCATATATAAAAAAATTACTGAAGAAATATCCAAGATCAACTAAGTTACGGAATAAACAAACACTGGATCACACAAAAAACAAGTGACACGTAACGATCACAGAATAAAGAGTAACAAAAATAGATCTAGTGATCCACATGAGTTTCAGATTCTTTCTTAATCTCGTATCAATTACCAAGAGACACCATCATCAACTCAATTGCTGCTGTAAAGCAGTACAGTGTCAAAGCACTGCACAAGTTCAAAAATACACAAACACTTAACAGGAAAATTAATACAGAAGTTAGTAAACTTGCAATAGCTTAGGAAAAGCAGAGTGAAGAAAGGCTAAGAATCACATGGGATTCAGCTAAGGGTTTCCCATGAGTTTATTCATAAATGACAAACTAATCTAGTTTGAGGAAACTTCTGTTCCTCAAAAATAAAGAGATTCCATAGCTTCTGCACGATACTGAAGAACTTCGAAGCAAGAAATTCTAAGTTGCACTCCCACAGTGATTACATACCCCATAAATGCATTTTAGAGCATGTCTATAAGGAAAGAATTGTAACAGAAATCCATTTTACAATATACAAAGGCTGTCTATAACAGTGATTGTATATTTATGTAACATAACAAACTATGGCATGTTCCTTAACAGTCTATGTAAAACTTGGATGTCCTGTAGCAAGCAAATGTTTTTGCATAATAGAACACTAATACAACCTGAAAACAGGACTGAAGGACAAAATTTACTCCTAATGCCAACTGTATCACAAGCTTTATCTGTAGCTTTTGCACACTAATCCTCTTGCATGCCATAGCAATGGCAAAAAACACCTATCACCTGTTTTAAGCAATCCTTGCAAAGCTGAAGGGAATTACCGTGAAAAAGGTGTTCATAGTTTTGAACAATATTTTATGAACTACAATCAAAATGTCAGGGTAGAAACTATCTCCAAAATAAAAATAGAAAACACAAATGCAACTTAAGTTACTTGTGATTGCTGAGGAATTATTTTAATTAATTCACCTCTTCACATTATTATAAAGATTATAAGCATGTACAAGAGAAAAACATGCAAGACAAATGCTTGCTAAGAAAATCCAAGTGATTCAGTTATAAATGCACACATAAAACAGACAAATGTATTTTCAGGAACTTACTGCGATTCCAAACCCTGCTTTTCAAGAAACTGCATAGCACTTTCTGAGAAATTCGAGAATCCTGCAGAGACACATATATTATATGTATTTCATGACAGTACTGCAGAATCTGCAGTATGAATTGCAGAATCCCTTTTTTGAAATAAAATGCAAGCTAAAAGGTCATCTTATAAACAAATTTTCTTATATCTAGCATAGCTCATTCATGTGTTAATTAGTATGCCATAATTCCATAAAACTTGATTATTAACATCTCTGTTATTAGTACACTTCAGGAACATGAATAAAATTAACATGATTTTTTACAAACTTAAGTTTTTAGGGGTTTTTTTTCAGTAAAGAAGCTTTATGCTACTATGAAAGGCTAAATGGGTTACGTGTAAAACTGGAAAGCAAATATAGTTAACAAACGATTACACTATTTAAAAGAAATCAGGGAAAACATTGAGGATATCCTTCAGAATCTGCATTCCAAAGCAAAATTTCTTAAAAGTGTATGACATACAGAGTTCACTTTAAGACAGATATTCTCAAAAACACATAAAAGACTGGAAATAATTTTTTTCACGTCATGCAATCACTAGAGCTGTTGCAAACCCTAAAGAAAGGAGTTACCTGATTCCAGTCCAAACTCTAGATAGTTTTCTGTCACAATGAGAATTGCCATTGCTTTCACGAAGAAGAAAAAACCAAAGGTGACACAGACTGATCTTTCACCTCCATCCTCTACTTTGAAATAATGGGTAGTCAACGAAAACAGTACCTTACTACACAAGAAAAAGGTCAAGGAAAATTAAGTTTGTAAAATAACTATATTTAAGAATTATAAAGCTGTGTTTTGATCATCTACACTAGGGCTGTTCTATGATGCCTGATTTTTTTTTTTTTTTTTTAAAGTAGTATGTGTTCAGCCAATTTAAAGTTAAAATTACAGAATACTGGTAAAGCATAACAATCACATAATGGGTAGCCAGGAATACACTACTCTGGACTATAGCTTTGATTTAGGCTTACTTATAGTTAATTGCAGCAGTATTCACTACCAATCTAGAATTAAACCACAGTTTAAGTGTAAATGATTACATAATCATAAGTTACATCAAACAAGAAATAAGACAATTGTATTTTCAATGCAAAATGTTGAGCTAAATGAAAAATATTCCATCACACTACATAACTCAAGATTTAATTAATTTCAAAATCCAAAATACTACTTTTGAATGCAACAACTGAGATGGCAGGGAAGTGAATAAACACATTTTTAACAACAGAGGAGCTATACGTGTTCTTCCTGGGTGCACAACCCTAAGCTATACATACAAACAGAAAGAACAGGATGCTCCAACAAGCACTTCTATCAATAACGGGATAAAATTTCTCAACTGTGAGAATTTCTTCTCACAGGGAGTGTAGACCTGCCTTAAAAGAAACTATGACAAACAGCATGGGACTCATGCTTAGATTATGATGTGACTGTTTACTAAACAGAAAACACAAAAACATGAAACTTGTATTTCTTTACTTTCACATGCACATATTTGAGATTTCTCAGCCATCAAAGATAGTAAAATAACAGCATGTTTAGTACTATCTAGGAAATAAAAATCTATCCCATGCTCACCTTGGGAAAAAAAGAAAGAAAAAACTGACCTTAAAAAAAAACGCTACAGTCTAGCATGATATATTACGTTCTTTCATGTAGCCCCAAACAGTGCCACAAATAGAACATCTAAGACATCATCTGCTCTGTTATCAAGATATTTTTAAAACTGAATATTCTCCTTTTTAACGCATTTCTAAACATAATTAGCTCCACAGTCAAACAGTAGATTAGGATAAATTTTTCATGATACATTGGTCTGTAGACCATTATAACTGATTTTTTCTTCTTTAAATAGCAGGCAATAGCCAGTCCATATTTAAATAAAGGACTTTAAGATCACTCCGGATATTACCTGCTTTGAAAAACCAAAGAGAAAAAGGGAAAAGAAGATTTTAAGTGCAATAACATATTCATACTTGCACTTTTTTAACACTGGAAGTATTTTAAGATGTAGATTACATGAAAATATGTTTTAGAGTATCTATACAGCAAAACATTTGAACAGTCATCAGTTAATCGCTGGAGAAACTATATGACTATGCAATATCACACTTCATTAGGTAACACATATTTAACATACATATTGCTGTATTTCCTGTATATACAGAGAGGTACTCGAGCACACAATGAAGTGGCCTAAGCACAGCATCTAATAACCCTTAAGTTCAGAGTAATCAACTTTAACTCCCTTCATACTTCACAAAAAGAACTGATTTATCTACAGGAGGACTCACCTCATCCTAAAAAGAGGGACATAATAGGTCTGGAGAGCTGTTTCTCTAATAATACATTCTTGAGCCAAGTGTCTTTCTACAGCTAGGGACATTGATCACAAATTTCAAATCTTGAAGTCATACAAAGGTCTTCGTAACAGTTTGTGATCAATAGTCCTAACCTATAAATAGATTTATAACCCCCCTAGATACCTCATGTTTTCAACTACAGGTTGTGCCTAAAGGATGTAGAAAATGCAACCGAGAAAAAGAAAGCATGCTGACAGTAAATTCCAATTATAGTGCAGATTCAGAACTCAATATATAAATTAATGATTATGCAAACTATATGTGACTGAAACCCTCTGTTAGTTGAATAATCACCATTGCTACCTCCTTTAGGGATGGAAAAAAATAAAGCATTATGGTTCGCTTCATCAATTGCTTTCACTGCTTCACCTACATTTCAGGACCTACTAAAGAAATAGTTCTGGAGTATACAGTGCTAAGTTAACAGATTCCCTACCCCACCTTTTCTTACTTTTATTTAGTCACAAAAGGTGATACACCTATAGAATTTGTAGTACACACTTTTACAAAAACATTTTTATATTTTAAAGTGCAACAATTATGGAATTCAGCGATATAGTCCACTGGTATTTATGCATGTATTTGAAGAGAAATAGATCTACCTTCCGTCTCTATTAAAATATACAAAACTTTTGGATTCACAAGTGAAAACCAAATAAACTCCTCTATATTTTTTCTAATTGCATGTATGTAGAAAAAACTGTCATTTAAGGCTTGGAGGTTTTTGCTTGTTTGTTTGTTGTGGGGTTTTTGTTTTTTTTTGTTTGTTTGTTTGGTTTTCTTTTTTAAGGTATTCGATGACCGACTTTCACTGAATCAGCCTTCAGTCAGGTTAAGACTTTCCCTTTCCTTTGCTATGCCATTGAAACATTTTTCCAAAAGTAGCCAGTGAAATTTACTAATCTACCATCTCCCTCATTCCACTGGACTGCAGTATGAACCAGTACCAACCTCGCAGTTGGTAGTGGGGATAAACAGTTCCAGCACAGGGAACTCTTATTTTTAGCAGAACAGAAAAATAAATCTTTACATGTCTAGATAGTTTCAGGAAGACTCAAAGATGTTTCTTGGAGGCAGCATTTAGAAGACCCGTTCAGTGTTTAATATTTTGGAAAGGCTGCAGAATACTGTGTTGGTTGATCACTTCTGATGCTGACAGCCTGCACTCACTGAAAAGTTTCCAGTACCTGAAGAGTAACAAAAGATCTTGCAAAACAAAGTTGTTTTTTTTTTTTTTTTAAGACAGATTATTAGTCATGACCTGCTGATTGTGCAGAGTTTTGCCTTAAAAACGAGTTTCGCAATGTTTCTTCCAAAAATAGGGTTATTGTTTGTGAAAACTCATTGTGGTATAGGCCACATTGTGATGTAAGCCCTAGACTTAGAGCGGGCTGAGCATCAGCTGCCACTTGAGCATCTACCCGGTCTGGCAGGGGAATCTGGCACCGTTCACTGAGGTACCTGCCAATGCAGCTGTACAAACACTTCAGCACGTGAAACATGTTTAATGCTAGCTTAGTTGTGCCTAGCACAACTACCATCAACATAATGCCAACATACTCTTAACCCTGGAATTCAAATACTAAGTTTATGTACTACTCCTTTTAGACTAAATTTCTGTTAAAACACAGATCTGTAGACTAGATTAATTTCTGGAATTTTTCTGAATATATACACTACAGACATTAAAAAAAAATGCTAATAGTGGGTTACTGCACTGAATCAAAATCAAAACATCTATTTCCGGAAGACAGGGCTGAAAAAAATTCCAGTCATCACTTCCAACTTCTCTAACCTTTTTTTGGTCATTCAGTCAGCCAAATCCATAGTACAACCTATCACCTCTTAACACACAGACATGAAACAGAAGAAACACCTGCCATCAAAACACAAATTTGTTCTAGAATTAATTGTTGACATATCACGGTGACTGCTTTTGACTGAAAATATGGAGGCAACCAAATTTTTTTAACGCTTAAATTATGATGAATCATTTCTGGTCTTAACATACTGACTCAGTAAATATTTGCATAAGTTTTAAAGTATTCTCCCAGAGGCCTGATGTGACAACACATGAATGAAACAGTTTTCTTCTGAAATCTTTTTTCACCTGCCTAGGTCCCAGTGATCACAAGGATTGTTATCAGTACCTCTGTATATCACTCTCTGCACCATGCTCCTTCACCCAAAAAAGCTGTTATGCCCAGAAAAAGTTATGTTAGCATGTTTATGGAGATATTAATTCTAATATAAAGTTTAGACCGTGCTTCCTAGTACTGCAGCCTTCTGCTTTGCCATTAACCCCTCAGACTGCACAGGATCACATTACTTAACTGCATCAGTCCAGAAAACATACAGGCAATTAAGCAAAGCCCTATTCAATATGAAGAAGCAGTGACTTCACCCAGAGTTCTACAAAATCACCTACTCTGTAGAGAAGCCTCCAATTAAAACAAGGTCTATTTCATGCCACAAAAAAAAAAAAAATAAATAAATAAAAGTTGTACATAGCACAAGAAAACCCGTTCTGGCCATTTGTTTCCTTTGTACAATTAATAAGTGACCGCTTAAGTACCTAGTACTGGATAAGTAATTATACTTTCTATTGTATTATCTCTTTCAAATTATCCAAAAAGGTACAATTGGTTTTTAAGTGATTCTTTTAAAAGCCTAAAATTTAGGCTCCACTGTTTGATAACATATTCCAAAAAAAAGAAAAAAGAAAGAAGGTTACACTTTTTTATTTCCCAAAATTTATTTATTTCTGAAGGCTTGGTCCTACATATCAAGCCATTCTTCTAAAAACATACGCAAATTTCGGAAAGCTCAGAGAAGTGCCACATGAATTTTAAATTTAAACTGCTCTAACCTTTCTGTCACCCCAACAAACTGATAGAAGTCCTTAAGGATTTCCTCTATAAAGTATACTGTCTATTACCAAAAAACTCAAAACAATATTGGTTCCTTAGCCAATACATACCTAGGTACAAAAATGTTAAAGCATGCAAATTACTATTCAAAGGTTCTTAAACAAAATTCAGCTTTTGGCACATCATCTTTTGCTTTTAATACTGTTTTATCTGATCTCACTTCCCTTTCAGTCATGTAGGAAGGCTAGTGAGAAAATACAGCTAATGTGCTTCTAACAAGCAGGGAATGCTAGATTTGCTTCAGTCTCCTCCAGTTCCAAATTAGATCTTAAGTGCTTCAGACAAATTAGGATAAAACTGGAAACGTTGGGTTAGGCTCAATTCATATAAAAATGGCAGGTGAGAAAGAAACAACCAAAAAAAGACCCTAATATCAACTTGCAAGTTCACACTACTGAGACAGAAAGCTTCCACTGCCAGGCAACCTAATCTTTTTTAATTTCTGCATTTGGTTTTGCCCTGAATTTATGACCAAATGAAAGCAGTGATTAGGACTGTATTCAAATATCACTGTAAGAAAGAATGATTGCAGTGGATTTTCCTACAATATATAATTCACAAATCTACTTCACCTAGAGTTGCAATCACTGTAGTATTATTTAAGTTGGCTACACCCAAGATTTGAAAGATGAAGCAAATGGAGCATTGCCACCGATAAATTTAAGACTGCATTGTGGCTTTAGTATTTCAAGCTTGTTTTTCCATTAGTTCTATTAACCTCCCCCTCATCCTCAAAACGGGAGTCAAAGGTGTTGGCTTTCATTTCTGATTTCTTAAGTAGTAGCTGCCTCTCTCTTCTTCCCTCTGCCAAGATTGAACTACAATTCCTCACATCACCCAAACAAAGAAAACAAAGGCTGTGCAATAACAGCTATATATTAGCTATAATATAGCTACAGTACAATTATAAGGTGCACAAGAGTCAGACACCGGCTTTCCTGTCATTACCTGGTAGACTGGAAAAAGCACCTTTTGGACTGTGGATCTGTCCACTGACAAGTCAAAGGAGAAATACCTGGTCTGGAAAGCAACTTCTCACTCATTACAAGAAAAATTCTGGATATCATTTATACTTCAGGCTACTTAGAAAAGAATTTATGTACTTATAAAGGCAGCACACATTTTAATAACGATCAGGTACAGACAAGCACTAAGCATATACAGAACCGTTAGCCAAATATAACCAGACATTAGAGTTCAAGGGTTTTACGTAACACCATCAGCTATTGCTAATACAAAAAAAAAAACCGAAAACCCCACAACACAGTAAGAATCTCTATTAAAGAACAGGCATTTATACAGAGGAATCAGTTTTGAATATCCAAGTGCTACATGTACCCTAACTTAGCACTTTATCTGTCTGTCAGCTGTTGAGGAAGCAGAGAGGTTGCAGAAATTCATTTTCCAACTCACCTTTCCATAACCTGCACTCTTGCAGGCCCTTATTCAATTCCACTGCTTTATCACCTATCACATCTTTAAAAGGCAACTTTCCTCCCTAAAGTGTATGTCTGGATTGGTATATGGAAAGCAGTTAATTACTGTGCAAGCATCCATGTCTGATACTATCTTCTCCAGTGAAAACAAACATAACAGCTGCTTCTTTTTACTATTTGATATTACCTGTTTCCTAAATACTCCACTTTTATTTCGCGCCGTATCAGAGGGGAGTTCAGCTTTTCACAGTGCTTTGAAAACTTACAACCTCAGCTCCTACGACTGTTTACACATGTTGTTTTCTGTAAACTTTGTAAGAGTGTCTTGACTGTATTTTAAAATTATGAATTCATGCATGTATCTTTGCAATAAATTAGTATACACATTACTATTTTGTTCAGGATGTATCAGACTAAACATAGTGAAAACAAAAAGGTGTGCAGTAAATTGCACGCCCCTCCAAAAGCTGTAAATGCTTTCTGTAGAGAAACCTATTTCTGATTGCCAAACTGGGCAAAACCAAATTAGTTTAGAATTGCTACATATTACAGAAGAGCACTAACTGTATGTTCACATGCATGTATTTTTTCCATAAATGATTTGGTATTAACATTAACAAGCTATTGGTATCAGCATGTAGAAAGCACGTACAAAATATACATTACCCAACAATGGCACGAGCTTACACGATCCTTTTTCCAAATGCTAAATATTTATGTATCCTGCCAATCAACAGAGCTTTATATGAATTGCAGAATGGTGCAAACTATTTGTAACAGAGTGATCTAAGGAAACAGAAAAGGATACACTGCAAAAGCCAAGACAAGCAGACACCACACTACACTGATATTCATTTCTTGTGAGGGCTTCACAATACTGTAATAGGCTTCCGTCACCACATACACAACTGTAGCTGCAACAGTGAAATCCACCAACCACTGATACTCCGGAAAATAATGCAATGCTGAAAAATATAAGTTTGCAAATGTTAAAGGTTTGATATTTTAAGGCAGCTACTGACATACATCGAATGGAGTGACAATTAAAAAATGTTTTCAATTAACTGAGGTCTAGGTAGACCCAAATCATCCAAGTAAAGAGCAACAGCAGCAAAAAAGACATTTTTTTTTACTCAACAAGCTGAACTTCACTTTTCACTTCTGTTATTGTTCACTACTCAAATTTACAAGGCTACAAGATTTTACTATTTTATCATCTCAGCTTTTATACATTAACATCCTAAATTCAAAAAGCAGACTTAATTTAGATCTCAGCATCAGGACAGAAAATGGTCCTCCAGTTGAGTCTAGCTGCAATTCCAGGTAACAGGTTTTTTGACTCTCTGTTAAAGAATAAAAGCTCATTGGCAACCATTTAGAATACGATACACAATCACTTCCTCTTTTTCTTTAAAAAAAACCACCATATCTAAGATATTGATGGTTAGTTCTTCCAGATTTTGTTAATATCTCCTGTACAGCAATAAATAATTGTGTAAATTCCACTGTAAAAACTGAAGATCATACTGTCTTGCACGCAAGCTGGGTAATCTATGACTAGAGAGCTCCCATAGGTGCTGGGAACTGCAAAGAACAATTTGTGACAATGAAGTGCAGACTGTCCCTCCCAAACACCTTCCTTACATCTACACAGTCAAAAAGTCACAAAACATTACTAAGCATTTCTCTGTTGACTACTACCTAACATTAAACACACGAAATTGGCCAAACTCAGGTATTTCCTATTTTGAAATAATTATCTGGTTAAATTCGACAAAAGTTTGTATACATAATTTTTTAAAGACAGTTAAACCCTACATTGTATCAGTATCTATAAATACTCAGGGAGACAGTTAAATGCTGTAACTTCAAGCAAACAACACTAATTGAAACTTGTGAATGGTTTGTTTATTTATGAGTCAGCTTCAAATAACTCTGCATTTCTTTTAAAGGTATTTTCTATACTGTCGCCAACAATTTAAGCATAAATTAATTAATGCAATAGTTTAATGAAAAAATAATTAATAGTTTCTTTTTATGTTTATGCATAGAACACATGCATATAAAAACGCAGATACGAAGAAAATATGTATCACACATGTGTAGCCATATATGGGTTTTCTGTAACAGAATAACTGGTTATGATTAAGGAGTCAAAAATTGCCATCTTAAAAAAATAGCAACTTCCAAAACACTTAATGCTGCTTATTTCAGTACTGTCACTTTCATTTTCTTAGGCATTTTACCTCAATGTGTGGTTGAAAGGTCTAGGTTTCAATGCTACAGCACATTTCCTGTTTTAGAAGAGCAGAAAATATATGTTTCGACATCTGCCAATTGTCATTTTCTTGTACAACGCTATGATCTCTATTTCAAACAGACTATGATGTGATCCTTTGGGTGTTGTCTTACATTGCTATGGATGCCTGATACAACAATGGATGTGCTTTATGCTGGTTTTCACCTACTCATCCTTTTCCATAATACTGCTATTAAGATGTCAACCATGGAACAACAAAGGAGACTTGGCCCTAATTCTTGCCTTCTCATTTAACTTTATTGTCATACTTCTATTCATTCATTGTCTAGGAAAAATATATTCCAGCATTTATTGCAAATAAACACTTGATAGAAAGAATATATTTGAAATAATATCTTATCATCTGCATCCACTTATTCTTACCAATAGTGTCCCTTTCAGTCACCGATTTTGTTTCCAGATGAAGATCAATGTCTTTTGGAATGGTAAGGGGTTTGTTTTCAATATGACCATTATATTTTCTGTAAAAAAATAAATAAATAAATAGGTAATATACATACAGATATGACAAAAACTTTTTGAAGATATAATGGCATTTCAAACTTAAGAACAGTGCAGAAAATGTTTTGGGCAAATGCAAGTATTTTTATCTATCTAGCTAAAAGAACTAATTCAAGTTCAAATCTTGAGAAACAACCAGGTATGTCAATGATTCCTAGCTTTATCTTGCAAGGCTCTGACATACTACTGTAGTATGGGTTTAAATAGCTTCCACATGCTGCATCCTGAGAATGTATTAGGGCAAAATCCCATGGCCAGTATTTACTTCAGCCCATTGATTTTTTCTGTTCAGGGAGCTACAGCGTGTTGTAGTTAAGTTCCCACACAGCAGAACATATCCACACTGCCATACAGATATCCTGAAAAAAGTCAAAGCTAAATTGGAACTTTTTAATTGAGGTCTAGACCAGGATGCTGAAAAACAGGAGTGTTAAAGTCTTTGGATTGAAAGTAAAAAGAGACAGACAGACTTGTCAGTGTTAATTTATTGAATGTTCACTGGAAATAACAACAAACAGTAATCTACCTTGGAAGACAGCTGTTAAGGAAAACATAAAAACCAAGTTTCCCAAAAAAAATCATTAGGCCTTTTTGTCACAACAATGTGATTAGCAAGTATATAATGGGAGCTGGACTAACTTAGACCCTTGAAAAATCCATCCATCAAGCAAAGAATTTTAAAATAATTTTCTAATCTAAAAGGTTATGTGTAGAAATACTATAGGCTTGTTTCAAATAATATCCTGCTTATGAAAACAAGCAAAAAATACTTATTGCAGTGTTACTAGCAATCCTAGAGATCCAGTACGTCTTGAAAGAAAATAATCCATCATGCTCTCTTTGGGGAGACAGGCAAGGCTAAGTATGTCGCAACACAACACCAAGGTTCAAAGCTGTGTTCCAGGTTTTAGCCATTACTGCAGAGCATGACAGGGATACATGGGGGCTCCATAAAGACTAACACACAGATTCATTAGTGGCTACTTGCTTATACAAACAGAAGGAATAAGGCAACCAAAGGCTGATGCTCACACTGCTAAACCCTTCCTGCCTTCCACCATTAAGTTACTTGGGGATAACCTTAGCCAGGGATCGCATCTTCCGAAACCATCATTTTTCAAAACTTATATGAATTTGCTGAATCCCTTTCTGAACCAGTCTGAAATTTGCTGAGCTGCATAGCGCCTTGTGGCACTGAGTTCCACAATGCGTATCCCAAACTGACAAGTCCTTAAATCTACTCTACTAACATAATTCAGTGACTCCTTGTGTAATGTAGTACTAAGTTTACTACTCCCTATCCATCCTCTGCACACTGGACACATACCTGTTGCAAAACCCTCCCTCAGCCAGCTCCTACACTAGTAAACCTTACACTTCTTCTTGTGCGGATGCCTTTCTTCTAGCCACCATCATCTCCCTTTTTCCAGTTCTAGTGAATCATCTTAGACATATGGTATAAACAAAAGTACTTCCTATATGTATAACATGAAGTTAGACTATGTTTTACAAATTATTGGTTAGAATTAACACAACTTTAAGGAATTATTTTTCACAGCACAAATACATGTAAAGACCATAAAAGATGGCATATTTAGAGTAAAAGGTGCATTTTCGTCCAGAGCTCTGAAACTATACCAACACCATGATCTTCACTTTTCTAAAAATAAGCCACACTACTAAACTTTAAATTGAAGAAAACAGGATACTCTAAAACGAACCAGAGCAAGTTCAATTTACATGAAATTGGGCTGAGAGATTACCATTACTAACTAGGGTAAAACTTACCTTATCACCATTAAAAAAAAATCATTAAAGCAGATCAGAAAATGTTTTGTTAAGTTTAAAAAAAAAAAATCAAACCCAAAACTTAAAACTCCTAAATGGCTAGAAGGAAACAGCAAGCTCTGCTACATTTTAGAATATGACCTCACAAATCAGAAAAGGAGACGTGGATTTCCCATAGAAAGACCAGGTATTGGGATATAAGCATTAAAAACAGTCAATTGTGAATTTATTTTTAAGGAATTATGTCCTGTCAACTAACGTGCGAGATGAGAACACAAGCAGAAAGCATTAATAACTATTATTTTTTTCAGGTGGTATTAATTCTCAGTATCATCTGAAGGACAGGAATTTTAATGGACAAACTGAAAACTGAGGATCGGAATCTAACGCATTGCTCAAAAAATTCAGGTGCTCAAGTCTAAACAAGAAGTCCCAAATGCCACCCAGCCACTTGACTATCTGCAAGCTTCTGTGTGCTCCCTGTCCCCAGTTCTACTCCAGATGTTCTTCTACTGCATGCCCCCAGGAGTACCATCACCTTGAATGAGATGAGAATTTTGATAACTGAAGCCATTCCAGCTCAACAAGATCTGGTGTTCCTACACTTTAATTATCCCAGGGGACCCACAAGCCAAGAGACACAGTCAGAACACACCCGAGATCATTGGCAGCTTTAATTCAAAGTAATTCATAGTAGCTATGGACCATTTTATTAGCCTAACAATTTAATATAACACAAATGATTCTGAAATAGAAAATCGGCCTAAAATTCATGTGCCATTATAACCTATAGCATAATTGCTGAAGTGTAATATGCATTGAATAAAATGGACTACAAGTTCACACTACCACTATTTCTAAGGCTTATTTCCAAGCAAGTTCCTTGTATGTCCTTTCGTTGTTTCTCTTTTAATTAGTTCAAATTGCAGAAGTATTAAGTGAAGAACGGGTACCACATTTTGCAAGGTTATGAGCCTGACAAAGCAAATTCTTTATCTTGAAAAGACATGGCCGGGGGATGAGGGGTAGGGGATATTCAAATAGATGTCTCCTTATTTCTTCTACATCATCTGTTTCACATCTCCTTGGCTCAAAGGAGAACTGCATTCCGTTTTGTGCAACCTAAAACAGTATATCCAAACCAACTCAATAAGAACAATTCCTACTTTAGACTATGGTTTTCGTCCCGCAACAGCTGCTTCTTCAGTGGACCCACAGGTATATTTATTGACTAAAAAGTAAGTGTATTATTCGTTCCATTGTTACGACAGCAAAGCAAAGAAAGCATCATTTAAGTCTCCACATTACCATCCTGGTTTCTTTAAAGTTTCGTATCACCCTGTGATTAACGTTTACCCTAGTACAAACAACTACCTACAAATACTACAATTTTATTCTATATATAGTATATATAAGTATATATATTCTATATATAGTAAGATAATTATACCGCTCTTATAATAACTAAATCACACCAACAAAATTTAACTGCACAGACCAGGAAACACAGCATCACATTTGAAACATTAAATGTAGAAGTTTAGTAATTGAAAAAGTACTTAATGCATATATAGATGTCTTGTGATACAGGTTCCTACTGAATTTCACAGTAAATTTTCCAAATACTACAAAATTTAAGATTATGTGTCAACACACATTAACATATCATGCTTCCACTCCGCTGGTGAAAATGAGAACACATGTTCTGGACAGCAAAAAACTGGCAAGACTGGGGAAAGGCAGTAAGAGCAATGTTCAATTATTATTTGGCAATGTGATTGTGTTTTTCTCTTTAAGGCTCCTATGGATAGACTTATAGTTATGTAATTAAAGTTAATTTTATATATGTGAATATTACTAGTTAAATGGACAGTTATAAATTGTAATGCTATTCATAATTATTTTGCCTCAATTTGTTACATAAAACTGATAGATAAAGGGAGTTTCTAAATTTGAAAGAATATAGCAACATGTAAAATTAATGTTATTTAATACTAAAGGAAAAACTTAATTATTTACCCCAAAGTGTAGCAAATAAGGTTGCTAACCACATAGCTTAAGAACTACGAAACAGGAAAAAAACTCATCACATTACAATGAACAGATTATATGTGCACTTTATGGATTATATAAGAGTTCATACTGGAATAAAAGAAGAAGTACTAAAGGAAAGCTCCTGTGTCACCAGAAATCAAGCCAGAGAGGCTGGTTTGTTTTAAACACAGCCAATTCAGAAATCTTGCATCAACATAGCAGCTCCGCCACCTCAAGATGTCTTGGTTCTTGCCACAGTTGTACTTCTGGAAGGCTGTTCCAGAATCTCATGCATGAATGTCAGCAATATGTTTCCATCTTAAGCTGACAGACGCTATCCTACCTCTCTCAGTCGTATTTTTGCTAGGTTAAACAAGCCAAGCTCTTTTAAGCCTCCTCTTGTAAGACAGATTTTCTGTTTCCTGCATGATCCTAGCAGCCCTCTGTTCATCTGTTCATGTACAAATTCATTTCTCGAACATGAGTGATCAGAACTGTACGCAGTAATCCTGGTGAAGTTCTACACTGGTGCCTTGTCCAAGAGGATTAATATTTCCCTATCTCTTCTACTAGAAATACCTCACCTAATACATCCTAAGAGCACATTTACCTTTTTCACAGCTGTGTAAGAGTGGTGGCTCATAGTAATCCTATGTTGAACTAATACACTCCTATCTTTCTTCTCTTGCTTCAAGATCAAGAGCTTCAATCCTATAGAAGATTTGCGTTCCTCGGTTTTTATCCAAATGAATACATTCGCTAAAAGAACTCCTTGCCACCGAATTAGCAATTTCACAGAACAACTTTGTGGACTGGAAATTACCCAGTCCTGCACAATTTGGGTATATTCAACTCCGCTAAACGGAAAGAACATAGTTTGGTATACATACTGAAAGGGTGGGTGTCAGGAGGATGGGGCCAGGCTCTTTTCAATGGTGCCCAGTGACAGGACAAGAGGTAATGGGCACAAACTTGACCATAGGAAGGTCCACCTAAACACGAGGAGGACCTTCTTTACTTTGAGGGTGGCAGAGCCCTGGCACAGGCTGCCCAGAGAGGTGGTGGAGTCTCCATCTCTGGAGACATTCAAAACCCGCCTGGACGCGTTCCTGTGCAACCTGCTCTAAGGTGGCCCTGCTCTGGCAGGGGGGTTGGACTAGATGATCTCCAGAGGTCCCTTCCAACCCTATGATTCTGTGATACAGAGTCGTGGCAATTAACACAAGCAGAGCAGTCATATGCAACTAGCAGTTTTTAACTCACACTAAAACAAAAGTTGGCTGGCAAAATTATTATATGGATCATGCGAAAAATAAAAAAATTGAAAAAATCTTAAAATAAGTATTTACCTATCTTTTTTGCTCTTCCCTCTTTGTTTCCCTGCAAGAATCCGTAGCTCTTCTTCAGTAGGATGCTGATACCACCGTAAACTAAAGAAAAAGAAAGTCTCGATTAAAACCGTATCAGTATTAGCAATTTAGCATTTGGTTTGTTTTTTAAAAAGAAACTATATATCAACACAGATCTATATCCCTATTAAAATGCCGGTCATACGCAACACCTAAGCAAAGGAGTGGCTCACACTTCAGAAGGAGAGCCACCCTGCAGGAAGACCTGGACAGGCTGGAAGAGTGGGCTAACGAGAATCTTATGAAGTTCAACCAGGACAAGTGTAAGCTCTTGCATCTGGGAAAACACAATCCAGGCCGGGATCTACCCAGCTGGGGAGCAGCTCTGTGGAAAGGGACCTGGGCATCCTAATGGACAACAAGCTCCATATGAGTGAACAGCGTGCTGCTGCCGCAAACAAAGCCCACGGGATGCTGGGTTGCATCGACAGGGGCATCACCAGCAGAGACAAGGAAGTCATTATACCACTCTACTCAGGGTTGTCAGGCCACACCTGGAACACTGTGTTCAGTTTTGGTTCCCACTATGCAAAAATGATGTGGACAGGCTGGAGATGGTCCACAGAAGGGCCATCAAGGTGATCCAAGGACTGGGAAGCCTGCCATAGGAAGAAAGGCTGAGTGAATTGGGTTTGTTCAGCCTTGAGACAAGAAGGCCTAGGGGAGACCTTATCACCACCTTCCAGTATTTAAAGGGTGGCTACAAATAAAAAAAGACACCCCCTTTTCAGAAGGAAAAGACAAGCGATAATGGGTACAAGTTACCCCTGGGGAGATTCCGACTAGACACAAGGGGAAAATTTTTTACACTGAGAACAATCAGCCACTGGAATAATCTCCCCAGTGGAGGGTTGGATTCCCCAACATTGGATACTTAAGATTCAGTTGGACAGGGCGCTGGGCCATCTTGTCTAGGTGTGCTTTTGCCAAGAAAGGTTGGACCAGATGATCCCTGAGGTCGCTTCCAATCTGGTATTCTATGAAAATACCTTTGTGTGCAAGTACCAACCCTGCCTGAACAACCACAGCTAAACTTCGGTTCTCTTCAGCACTTGAGATGATGATTCATAATTAGAAAGCTTTGCCACTTTGTCATTCAAGTGAAAACCCTTCACTTTTCAAACAATCAAATTTTCAAGTTATCATCAAATACAGCAAACAAGGTTGTACTGATACTGGAAGAAATTCACTAGAATAATTATACCATCGCAATTACCCATTATAACTATATTCTAAATTATTTTGTAAAGTACAATTATACCTCTCAAAAAAAACAGTAGTTTTGCAGAATCCAGAATACCTATTATCAAATAACCATTCCAAGTCTTTTTTCTTAGGCAGAGCAGATCATAGTATCAACATTCCTTTCCTAAACACCTCCTCAATGGTATCTTCAACTCCTACTAGAAAAAGTGCTATTAAAAAAAAAATCACTAATTTACATGTAGCTGAGATGCAAGTTTTTTCCACTTTCACAAGTCAATGCACCATCCATTGCTCATTTATTTAAAAGGCAAGTAGTGGCACGGAAATTTTGAAGAGGAAAAACAGATGGTTAAGTTTCTAAGAGGATACATTCTACCTTAATCTCTAAGCATGTCAAGAAACTTAGTAGCTGAAACAAGGCCTTCTCCACATTCAACAAGGGCGGGTTCCTGCCCAGATGCAGGACAGTTGTCACTCAGATCTCCATTCTGAAATGCTGAGGCAAAGGCACCCAAGTATTACCAGGAACAGCCTTGGAAAATGTATCTGTATTTATGTGGAAGTACTCTTCTGGAGTAGGAGGCCACTAATTGGTGACACTGGTTAACACAGGGCAACAGTTAGAGATGATAACGGAATGAACAACCATCAGTACTTCTCATGTTAAGAAAACCTCATCAAGTAGGACCATTCTACATTGGCAAATTAGAGATTAAGTTACATCCAATTTCAGTAAGATAGCAAGGCAAATTTGGAAAATAAACATCAAACGCAAATAACCTCAAACCACTTGATAACACTTTATTCCCAGCTCTGTTTTGGAAAGGCTTCCTGTCCCAAGTGGAAGTCTGGTCCACCCATCTTTATATTTGCAGAATATGGCCTTTCATGTAAATATAAAAAAATGTTGTTATTCTTCATGGAACATTGTCTACACAACAAATACTGAGGGAGGTCCACTGCTCTGAGACTCATGCTAAAAGCAGAAACAATCGTAAATGCAAGCAGCCACAACGAGCAGTACTATACTTCTTCTACATTCCTTACAATGGACACTTTGTGAGTGCACACATGCGCTGCAAGGGACATTGGATAAAGACTACAAGAAAGAATACCTACAATTTTAATTAAATCTGTGTATCACGGAGGACATGCCTGCCTGGCAGACCTTAAACACAAGACACAGTCCGCTCTGTCCTGATACCGTCCTTGACACTACACTAAACCTGGCTGAAGATAAAGAAGTGGGAATGAAGAAAAGTGGTGCCACAAAAACAACACATTTCAGGAAGAGCTCCCAATTTTGACAGTTTAATTGCTGGTATAATGAACTATTAAACAGGCAGTTGCACAGAGCTCATGGACATCATCTTAAAATACCTTAAAAACTGTCGCAATGGGTAAGCAAGAGTTCAAGCCAGCAATATTACAAAGAATACCATCTGGTTAATAGGAGGTTCCACGAGCCTGTGTCAGTAGGTACTGACGTGCTAAAGAATCAGCTGATGCTGTGATTTCTTCAAGAGAAAATAACTTCAGTACCAGGCAGTAATACCACCACATGCTGCAAATTTCCCTTGCAGGAATTCACTGAAGTTCAAAACCTGAAAATGGTAACTCCTACCGACTCTGCACAAGCAAGTCGGGGGAGGGGGGAGAGTATTTTCTTTGTGGGTTTTTTCGAGGAACCAGTAAGAGTGAAAGTTATTCCATTAATTTATTTTTATCATGTGTGGTCCCAGCTGAAAAGTTTGCTGTTTGCAAACTTTGCTGCAAAAAAAGACTTTGTTAACACTGAGAATCACGCAGAAACCAGAGCAACTACCTTTTCATCCAAGACTACAAACTACGTTGGAGATACTAGCTTCTTCCTGTCTTTCACATGACCTAGAGAAAGTGGGAGAAAGCAGAGAAACGGCCTTCTGCTTTGTCATTTACCATCTCCCAGATCAGAACTTGGCATGCTGGAAGTACCACAAGCAGTTCTGTAATGACGAAAATCACCTGTGTTGGAACGCTAGTTTTTCAAAATCTATCCTGCACAGATATAGTACCTAATACACCAGAACAGACAGAATTCCTGTTCGGTTTAAAATACTAACACAAATCAAATACTTAAACCACCATTTGCTCTTAATTACACAACAGAATTATGTTGCAAGTGATTCCTAATTACAATTAATAGGATGTAAGAGTTTGGGGATGTTTTAGTTAATAAACCCTACACACCTTGCATTTACAATCTCAAAACCAAGAGACATTTTCATAAAGGTAGAGCTAAAAAAAAGTAATTAGTATCTGCTTTAGCTTATAGGTGTTTAAAACTAAGATCCCACAACTGATTACTCTGTAGCTTTGACACATCCAAGTTAGTTTAAATAGCAACAACAGCAAAGATATGCCCCAGTTAATTTGAATGAAGGTCATTAACAAATGCACTACAAAACACCCATTTTATCCTGTCTTCCTGAAGTGACCTGAAAATACAATGTAGCTGAGCAACTTAAAAGCAACATTTTGTTAGAGAAAGTTTTATTAAGTTAAAAATGCAAAGGCCTATGTAGATATTTAGGCTGCCAATTCATTGACTTCCATAAATATGAATATTCAAATTCTGTTCAAGCTCTGAAAATAACATTGATTGAAAAAACTGTGTATTTCTTCACGAATTTAGATAAATAGTTTTTCAACTATGAAAGGCAGCTGTTAATTCTGTAAAGAAATCATTATCTTGTGTCTACCTATTCTAACCATTCTTTTAAATTTTCTAGTGTCCACATTTCCTTTTAATGGGCTTTGAACGTACACATACAGGCATCCTGAAACCAACTGGTCACTTAAGAGTTTCTAGCTTGCCTGGTAATGTGTTTATCCTCCCTCTCATTTGGCAAGGGCTATCTGTAGATGTTTCAGACTATCTGCTTAGAAAAGCCTCCCAACCCAATGGAAGAAAGACACTGAAGCCAAATAACTTAAAAACTAGTTTTTGGAACAAAAGACAAGTTGAAGTATATTGACAAAGGAAAGGAGGAGCAGGAGGCAACTTTTCCTAAGAAAGCTGGACTGCTCAAGAGTGTCTGCACACTTATGTGTGTATAAAACCCTCCACTGCCCCACCCACATAGGTCTGCCAAAGAAAACACTGTTGGCAAAAAGACAGCACTAAGGAAAACAGGTTAACATAAAAGTTTATCAGCTAAACTAAGAAGAGAACTGTTTTTCTTTCTGCCATTAAAATTCAGATTCTTGTTGCAGTGAAGCTTCTGACTTGTTTTTATTTCTGGAACACAGCATTATTTCTGGCACTTTACATAATTCTTGTATTCGGGAGGTTATTCACAATGACTGAAATTACAATGCACTAAAATAGTTCCCAGATAAATAGAAGAACAGTGAAAAGCAACAATGAGATTCTCAAGGCTACTAACATGAAAGGCAGTAAGACTCCCATTGACTTCAGTGGGAGCAGAATTCCATAAGCACAAGTGCAGAAATCCTGCTTTACGTATTTATCAATCTGCAGGTGTACAAAGAAAACAGGAGAAAAGGATTACAAAAAGTATTTGAACAGCAAACCTCTCCCTATCTTTGGCACAAGGCATGACTTAGAACAAGGATACAGAAAGGCAAAACTTCATAAGAATGAAGAATGCGGGTATAATACTGAAAAATTCTTTACAAAGAGCAATTAAATGTTTACATTTCAAAATAAAAATTTAAATAAAACTTTTAAATAGGATGTAAAGAGTAGAAAATGTAATTTGAATAACTGCTAAAAAAACCACGATGGTAGTAACACACCTTAAAAATAAATGGTATGCAATTTCACATTAATTAATTTAATATTCTTTTTAGAGCACAAGAAGGGTGATCAATACCCTGCAGATGTGGTCAACAATGAAACTTCACACAACAATTAAGAGTATGATTCCTGTTCATATTATTCACCTGGCAATTACTGTTTTGCATTACACTTAACCAGTGATACCTAAACACACATCTAAACAACATTTAAAGTCATTTTTCATTAGCATCTCTTTGGGTGGTGAAATGGTGAAAATCAAAAAGAAAAAAGTCGGTAACTCTGAGATGTACATGAAAAAAGGAAACGGAAATTTATATGAGACTGGTAAGACTCCTATGGAGCACATTATTATTCACGGATACTTCTTCAGAGATCAGGGAGTAGAGATTTGTTATTGTCAAAATTTTAACAATTACAAAAGACAGCAAACTACCTTCTAATCATACAAAGTGTTTTTCTTCCCAAACAAAGAAACACAGTGCCTATGATTCTTTTAATATTTAAGATTCTGATTTATATTCAAAACAACTGCTCGTTTTCATTGTTATTATGGATACAGGCACACAGGGAATGCTCCCCTTGCAACTCATTATGTCTGTTTTATCTATTGTTACGAGGAAGTAGTGTATTGAAATTTATACTAATCCTGTCCTATGAAGTATTAAAAAATAGAATTTTTAATAAATACCTAAGCACTCTTTAGATGCAAGGCTAATCAGCAGGTGGATGATCAAGAACACTGAGGCAGTGCAGAGAAAAAAATCCTTCCATTTTTCAGTGTCTTTCATTCAGTTTAGCTATTTAATATTAAAGTATGTAGATTTTGCCTTTAACAATGTAAGAGCTGGACGACAGCTAACTTTATGACTGGTACAATTAATAACAACAAACAAGTCTATTCTTTCGCAGCAACACTGTCTTTATACCTTAAGCCTATATGTCAGGTGTTACAATGCTGCAGTAATAAATTTAAGAACAGCAGATTAATTATTTTTCAAAAAAATAACCTAAATTAGTATGTTTTACTGTTACTACTCTAATGCATAACTGCATCACCATATTAACACACAGTATAACAACTCTTTCTTATCTTACCTGCCACTACAGAGAAGCCAACGAGCAAGAGAATAGTGAGGTATGATCTTCTGTATGACACTAGCCATTACCATGGTAACCACCAACTGTACACCTATCACACCCTGTAGAGGAATAAGTTAATAACAAGTCAATATGTGTTTTAGAAAAGTGCTGAAGTACCTTTAAAAAAAAATAAAAAGTTAAAAACATCTTATATGGTCGAGATAACATTTTTTGGTTCTTTTTAAACTACAGGAGGAAAAAATATTCTATCAGTTTTCAAGAAATCCCCTGGAACTTGCTATAATCAGTTACATACTTCATTGAAGGAAAAAAGCATTGTCACATCAGAGACTGGGAACGTGTCCCTGTTTCACAGACTGTAAGGCCACATGTGGATGTGGCATTTCACACGACATTATGCTTTAAAATTACATCACTAATGACAGTCTTGGGTTTTGTGGTCTCTTCAGTTCTCACACAATTTAACAGATGACACCTTACAAACCCACTGGAATTAACACTGTTTTACATCTGCGTCACGAAATTTCAGCCTTTGATTAGTGCAGAGCATTTGCCCCTCAGTGAACTGCAGGCACAGGTGGGGAAGAGATGGGAGGACACACAGGAATCAGCATAGCTTCACTTTAACATCCAACTCTCAGCCAGGATTTGGCACATCGGCAGAGCCAGCAGCAATCTCCTTCCCAGTCACTCAGCAAACTTCAATTCTGACTATTGGTTGTTATTTTGTTAGGCCTTTCTTTTTTTAAATAAAGCAGCTTTAAACTTCTGAGGCTAAATAACAATGACTGAAACATTGCATCATTTTACTTTTATCCTGCAAATGAAATTCTATCAACTAACACTAACACCACTAAAAAACAGCATGAAAGCGCGTACAACATATTTCCTCTGTTTACATGCAAGATTTTCATGCTTAAAACACCACAAGCAACAGTAAAAAGTATCAAACACAGATACACAAGGGGAATTCACAAAACCACAGAATTGAAGAGACACTAAGAATCAACCAAAGAAGGTACTTCCACTCTTTTAAACCATTTTTCAGAAAACTTTCTCGTGGAAAGGACCACAGGCACTACTTCAATCAGCACACAAAATGCCACATTTTGGTGGTGGCACATAAAAGTTCATATGCACTTTCATTCTTACACATCAACTTTTGGTTATTGCTAGTTACTAACAATATTTTGAAGTGAAAATATTTCCTTCTCTATTGTAGAAGTTGGGAATTACATTTCACTAGCTTTGTAGTGATGCAATGTGCTACAGAAGGTCAGGAGGCAAAAGTACTTCTACATATGGAAGCAATACACAATTAACCATTGGCAAATAAAACACAGACTACTCATAGGCTTGAGAATCGTTTTCTCCAAAACTCCACAAAGGAAGTAGTAAGCTTCATCCCTCAAGAACGCCTCACTAGCAGCACAGCAGGCAGTACTGCCATTGTTCAAACACATCCTCTCCCACTTAGCATACGTGTTCACTTGTAGGAAATTTAACCACATGTTATTTTTACAGAAGTTTCTCTCAATGTGAAGATAATCTGGGAAAGAAAAGACCAATTCTTACAAAATGGTGAACAGCTGAGGTTGGAAGGAACCTCTGGAAATCAGCTAGTCCAACGTCCCCTAATAAGAGGATTAACTAGAGCAGGTTGCTCAGAGCCATGTGTTCAGTCAGGTTTTGAATGTCACCAAGGACAGATACTCCACAACCTCTCTGGGTAACCTGTGCCAGCATTTGACCATCCTCACCTTTAATAGTTTTTTTCTTTCTTATGTTTAAATGAAATATTCTGTGTTGTGCCCACTGCCTCTTATTCTTTCACCAGGCATCACTAAGAAGAGTCTTGCTCCACCTTCTTTATTCCTCCACATCAGGTATTTATATGCATGGATAAAATGCCTCCTGAACCTTCTCCAGGCTCAACAGTCCCAGCTCTCTCAACTTTTCCTCATATGACAGACGGTCCAGTCTCTTTACAGTGTTTGAGGCCCTGCACTTGGACACTCTCCAGTAAGCCTATGTCTCTCTTGTACTGGGGAACCCCAAACCAGATGCAGCACTCCAGCGTCTCACCAGTGCTGAGCAGAGGTGAGCACCTTTGTCAATTTACTGGTGATTCTCAGCATAATGCAGCCCAGGGTGTTGTTGGCTGCCTTTGCCACAAGGGCTCACTGCCGGCTTACGCTCAACTTAATGATGTCCAGGACCCCCAGGTGACCTGACCCTGCTTCCACCTCTTGCATACTTCCTTTCTATGTTTCAGGTTAGTCATGAGCTCTGTGTTCATCCACATACATCAGGATGGATTGTTCTTGAGCTTGAAGAAGGTGATCCTTGAAAGCCAACCAGCTTTCCCAGACCCCTCTTCTCTCCAAGACCATATCGCATAGGATTCTTCCAAGCTGAGGCCTGATCAAGCCAAAGTCTGCTCTCCTGAAGTCTAGGATCGTGAACAAGCTACTTGCCTTGTATGCTTCTCTCAGGATCTTGAGCTCTACCATCCGACTGTCACTGCGGTAAAGGCTACGCAACCTTCACATCACCAACCAGTTCTTCCTTGTTTGCAAGTCTGAGATGCAGCAAAGCACTTCTCCTCATCAGCTCCTCAATCACCTGTGTTAGAGAACTGCCATCAAAGAGCACAAAAATATCTCACAGATTGCTTGTGCCCTGCTGCGCTGTCTCTTCAGAAGATACCGGGGCAGCTGAAGTACCCAATAGTTGCAGGTACCCTGCAAATCTAAGGATTCTTCCTGTTATCTGAAGAAGGCCTTATCTTCTACTTCTTCATGATTAAGGCTATCTACAGCAGACATCTACAACAACATCACCCATGTTGCTCTGCCCTCTAGTCCTTACCCATAAGCTCTCACATGGTTCATTTTTCGTCCCATGGCAGACCTCCATGCATCCCTTCTGCTCTCCCACTTAAGGGAAAGTCCCCTTCCTCCCTACCCCAGCCAGTCCTTTTAAAGGGCCTGCATGCATCCATGGCAGCACTCCAATCGTATGAGCTATCCCATCACATCTTTGTTATCCCCATGAAATCATAGCTCTGCAACTTCATACAGCCCCCTACTTCCCTATTTTCTCCCCATGCACCAGTGGACAAGCAGGTCAGAGATGCACCCAAGTGTGTCAATTTCCCAGAAGTATAAAAGCTTCTCCCCCATAATGCTGGCCTCATTATCTGTGTACAGGTGTTCTCTTGTTTGTGTTTATATACTTGTGTGGGCCCCCTTCTGCCCTCCTTAGTTGTTTTCAAGGACTACTCTCCACATCACCCTGCATCCTTTGCTTATCAACCCAGTCCACCACTTTTTCCTGTCAGCTTGCGAGTCATCACCTCCTTCCTCTCTCAGTCCTAGTCTAAAGCTCTCTGTATCACTTTGGCCAGCCTGTTGGCAAAGATGCTTTTGCCCCACTTGTGTCAGATGGATGCCGCCCGTTTGTAGCGGTCCTCAATCCTCAGAGAGGATCCTCTGGTCATACAAGCCAAGTTCCTGCTGTCAACACCTGCCATGCAAACAGTTGTTAACCTACAGGATCCACCACTCGTCATCAGCCTTCCCCCTCCTCATCAGCAATAGCTTCCTTGGTCTTAAATATTGTACTAAGGAAACTTCTCTTTTCTCCCTTCAATTATTTTTTTTTTTTCATTTAAATAAATCAGAAATTGTGTCAATACTGCTTTTATGAAAAAAGTATAGGCAGATGAAATGTTACAGGTGATGTCCAGTATCATCCTTAATGAACCATGATTGAGGGAAATTAAGACAGCATAAATTACCTTTCAGCATTTGTAAACACTTTCAATATGTTACCACACATCTCATAACAAAGCGTCAAGTATGATTTAGAAGTACTTACTAACTTTTTGTAAGTTGAAATAACATCTTTGAGTGTTCTTTTTCAGATATTAAGTTTCTTTAGTACTGAAGCCTCCCTTTGCTAATTTCCCCCTCCTCTCCTTGAAATTTTTACTTCTCCTTTACATTGGTGCCATCAATTTTTTGATGTACCTCAAAAAGTAACACCTCACATTTCCTTATGCTCCACGTCACCAAGACCAAGGATCAAGATCAGGATTGAAAACTATATGCATTATTTTAAACATCCTACCTTTATTAGGGATTCTTCACATCTTGGAGTCCCGTGCCTAAGATTATTCAAACCAGTTCCCTAGCCAAGGGGAAGCGTACTTAAAATGAAAGGAAGCGTTATTAAAACAAGCTGCCTGCATAATAGATTTGTTACATTTAAATTACTAACTTGCTCAGGAGGTATAGAGTCTGTTTACAAAACAAACCATGCATTTTAAAATCAAATGTTTATTCCGACCACCTCACAATAAGCCTCTTCTACTCAATGTGTGAGAGAAACCATCGTGCCTCCCCCTGGTCTGCCTACCGAGCCATGATCCTCACAGTTCACTATCTCAGTGTAAAGTTACATTACTATTTCTCTAGAGTAATGTTTTTGTTAGGAGGACTGCCTAATCAGGTGCTAGTCTGTCTCTTCGATTACTCCTAAGGCTTTCTATTCGTAAGGGATAGAAAATGCCTTTTGAACTCAAGACAACAGGAGGGAAAATAATGCAAGTCAAGACAGTTATTGGGTTTTTTATACAGTGTAGCAGGTCCACTAGCTGAGCTAAAATACTCACAATTCAAACTATTTAAAAATGCACCTACAGAAACCCATTTCCTTACTCACATGGAGGCTGCAAGTTGTAACTGAGCCCATTAGGATCATCTTGTCTTATGCCACTGCACATCTCTCTGAATCCTCCCCACGCCCTTTCCGCAGAAATTCACTGTACCCACTCTCATAAAGGTAACTGCTATATTTCTTAAAAATAGAAATACCTACCAAAAAAAATCAGTTTACAGCTGAAAACAACCTTGTAAATTTTAAGCCATTAAAAAATTTAAAAACATTTAAAAAATCAACAATGATATCCCTAATCTTAATTTTAAATCTGACTTTGCGGTGGAAATATCCTTCTGATGTTTTTCTACACTTCAAGCAATTAAAAAAATGGATATACCCACTCACTTAATCAGGGCATTTTTCCCTTGATTCCTGAAGGTTAGTAATCAACCACGAACAATATGTTAACACACTAAAGCTGTCACATGAAATTAAAAACTTCCACTGCATTAATCTTCTTGCAATCAGCCAAGAACACATAGCACAGGAATACAGTAGGTGATATGCCCGCTCAAAATAACACTCTATGTGCAAAGCACAACATTTTTCCAGCTCTACTCTCTTGCCTGTAGATGGTTACACGCCACTTACATGTTTATTAACACGGTCTGGAAAACCTACAATATCCCAAACTGCCTCACATTACAACACCAGAACACATCTTTTCCACACCCACCCACACAAAACCACAAAAGAGACGGTTCATTCCAATCAGGCTCTGTCGAGATCAAGTCTCTCACATATTTTTAAGTCTTCCCATTACCACTAATACCAGTTTAAATTCAAAACCACTCGTTTCAGGGATAAGAACAAAGATTAGCTGTTGGTTCCCACCAATATCTTGTATCCTGTACTTGCCATACTCTAAATTAGAGGACACAGAGTTTAGAGTCTAGCCAGAAATCCGTAACTTAAATAAAAAAATCTGTCCCTGCTTAATAGAGTATGATATGTGTTTGAGGGAGAAGATGCTCAAGGGCAAAGTTCACAGTCACAATGGTGTTTTAAGGGCCTCTGGTGAACAAAACCTGGAACCCACCAACCCACGTGATCCGTGATAAAGTAATTGGGCACACAATCATTGACAGGCGTGACTCAACAGTAATACAAGCGTTATTCACCTCTTAGATGAGGAACTGCTCATCTTTTAAATAAAGGGTCTGCAGTTACAGAACAATTTGTGGAAAATGACATTATCTGAATCCATTTCATAAGACCTTCAGCACTCTCCGATTCCACATAACTCGATGTCCCTACCATGCTTCAGGTTCACAGCTTGGAACGTGAAATCCAGATTCAAGACACTGGAGAGAGAAGTCAGTATCTTGCTGGTCAGAGACATTTCTGTCAATCTGTATAATATTGAGAAGCACTCAGCACAAAGAAAAGATGACTATACGAGATAGTTAAGTCAGTTTCTGTGCAAAACAGAGGCTGGCAAGCAACCTGGTGGTCAAAGATGAGACTGAAATGGTACAAGCTCTTCAGGACTATGCCGTCTAATAAAATGCAGTCTGGCTGCATTTGTGACAGTGGAAGGTCTTTGGTTAGAGGTGTCTTAAAAGTCTTGAGCACTGTGCTCAGTTCCAGGTCCTTCAGTAAGTATGGCATTCTTACTTTTGCTTGTGCAACACAGCACATGTTTTACAAGAAAGCTTTTAATAAAACATAGCAGAGAATGCATAAGTTGTCTACAAGACAAGTATTAGCAGCTACATTAAAGGAAAGGTTGCCTGATTTCTTAAAATAGTGAAACAAAGATGACAGGCCTAAAAGGCAACAAGGTAGTACAAGGTTGAATAAAGTATAACTTCAATTCTGATTTTCACAGTCTATACTTTTTATACTACACACCTGGAGACACTGTTGCTGGTAATTAGGAGAATAAAAAGTATGAATAAGCAATTAAGATAAAGTTACAATACCCTTATCTACAAGTTAAGAGCACTTATAATACACTGAGGGCTATCTCAAATAGTAACCAAAAAAACAAACAAATTTTTTAAAGTACTTCTGTCTAAAGGACATTTTTCTTTTCATCATTAATTGATTTACAGAACATACAGATCAAAGATAGCCAAGGTTAACAGTTTAATGCCAAGACACCACTCCAGTCTCCTTATTTTGACCTTGCACAAGGTTATTCTCCCACACCTGTAGTAACAGGTCAGCTTTTTCCCTCTTCTTTCCCCTACCCCCTAGGTATTACAAATAATTCAAATACCTAGCTTTACACAAGACTTTGAAACTACTTGTTCCCTAACAATAACAATCTCCTCCATTGCAAGGCGAGGGCCCTGAGCTGCAGCCAAATGCCATATGCACCAGGACTGCAGTGGCAATACAACTGCATGCGTGAAAATGCAGGTAGTAGAATCGAATTTACCACTTCAGCTTCAGAAATGCAATGCCAGCTACTTACTCTTCTGAAGTCGCAAGTCTTGTAAAAACAAGATTTTTACACAAGTGCATCTATAGATGTTAATTCAGGGCATATCAATCTCTTTCAATGGTAGCGCGCAAACATACTAAAAAGGTGGTGAATTTTCAAGTAAGAAATGGAAAAGCTTTTGTATCAGTAGCAACCAGCAAGATCTCTTAGGAGAATATAACAAATATTCTCATCTTCTGCAATTCCAAAGTGCAACAGTATTTGTGAAGCCTGGAAGCTAAATCGATAAAACCTATTTGAAATGTCATTTGATGGATGACACGTTATTGCTCCTGCTATTAGATGAGACTCTTCCATATGCAAAATTTTCTCTGTATGTATATGTGCATGCTCAAGCTGCAGCTTGCAAAAGCAAGACAGTGCTCTCCTGAAACATAAATGCAATTCAAAATTGTTTTTGCTAAATAGTAGAAACCATTATATGGGATGGCTCACTGTGCAAAGTCTTTAAAATGAATGCTTTCTGTGAAAGACTCACAAAATACTTATAGTCAGAATGATATCTTGTAGAGTTGGCAATCTAAGGCAGTTCAAACCTTACTATTTGTAAAAATCAGACATCCATTAAGCTAATTTTGGATAAAAAAAATCTATGCCAAGAGACCTCCACAAATTTTTTTTTTATTATTATTTCTTCATGGCCAAGTTTTCCCTGAGTTTGTATTTTCCTACACCTACCACTGTTTAGAACACAGCAGGGATGAAACAATGATGCATAAAGTGGCATGAAGAACAAACAAGGAACTCAGGACTACCACCAAACTGTTCACCTTCCCGGGTCTTTCCCACCCAAAGGTTACTTCCCTCTTGATCAGTGACTCTCCAGATATTCAAAGGACAGCCATGAACTGCTAGATGAAAGCAGTCACCAGTAGCATGACTTCATCTGAAAAAAGGTGTTTTGTCAAAAACCAAAACTACATTTCAGTCAGCCAACCGCATTCTACCTGACAGTCTGGCTTCTTTTTCCACTGAGGCTCTCTAAGCACCAAGATTACAGACAAGTAATCATTAGGCTGTCCTGGTTTGAGGTAAAACAGAACCAATTTTCTGTTTTGTAGTTTTACTTCTTAGCTGGGCCTCTTCTAACTGACTAAACTCTGAAATTAACAGCACATTGTTCTGAAACTGTTCACACTGAGTGATAAGACCTGATTATACCAAGGAATGGTACGCAGAGAGGCTCTTGCTTATACTTATTGCTACAACAACCAAGGTCAGCTAACTTTGTTATTTGCCTGTTAGAGGGTCGGAAGCAGAAAAGCATAGAGGGGTCACACCTGCAGGGCGGAGCAGACAGGACAGGTGACCCAAAACTGACCAACAGCGTATTTCATCCCATATGCATCATGCTCAGTATAAAAGCTAAGGGATCAAAGGGTCAGTTCTCTTTCTTCAACGGACAACATCCGAGGAGGACTCTGTCTGTTCGTCTGCCTTTGATCCCAGACCAAGCATTCCTGACTCCAGATCCGGAATTCAGCTCCTGTCCACCGCTGACTCCAGTCTGGGACTTTCCCTGTACCTGCTGGTGACACGATCATCATCCTGGGAGCTGGATACATTTTGTATACATTGTATACTTTTTATTATTATTTTATTTTTTTATTATTATTACTTCATTATTTATTAATATTTTCATTGAAGTAGTTTAGTTCTTTTTCTAAACTTGTAAATCACTTTATCTCTTCCTCTCCTCTTTGGAAGCCGGGGGGGAGGGCCATCTGTCATTCTGATTGGCCAATCCAGCCAAAACCACGACATAGGCAAATCGAGTTATTGCTATAGAAATCTCAGGACTGGAGCAAAGGCATTTATTAAATTGCAGAGTTATCATTATTACTGAAGAAGCCAATACAGAATTAGTGTTTTGCAGAACACTAATACATATCCAATGTATTATTAAACTACAAGTAAAACTAGTTCAGAGAACTAATCTACTACAAAGGGGGAAAAAAAAAGATTATATTCTGTTATTACTACTCATAGATTTTAAAGATCTAGTTTACTCATGCGTCCCCAAATAACAAAAGTAGGAACTATGGAAGCCCTCACTTTCCAGACTACTTGTTTTTTAAATAGCAGGCTTTGCCATTACAGGAGTCCTTCCAAGTACAAGAAGCAAAAAGTCTCTAATGCTTCTGCTAAACAGTCTAAAACACCAAGGCCTTCCATAGTATTAAGATACTTGTGCAGAGTTTAAAGTTGTGAGCATAACTGGCATTGCAACTACACAGACAAGTCCTAGCGGTCCCAACTTGGCAGAGCACTGCCAGTAAATTGTTTTGGTGACTTGATTTATAAGCGTCTTGATGCAAAAGAAACAGATGAACATTTCATTCTCCTGTTGCTTTGGAACTGGAGACTACAGCTTCCAAACTGAACTATCGTCTTTTCAGTTTGCTTACGTCATGGAATCACGCACAAAGATTATTTGTCCACACTGCCAGCAACTAGCAAAGAAAACTGGACCTGATTTTTCAACCCCATCAGGCAACAGAAGGAATCACTCAGTTTATTAAATAAAGACCTACACTGAGAGGAAAAGCTGTATTTGCTTGCAACTTTCCAAAAGCAGCTTCAAATACAGAGACAGACGACAGCACCCATGCACTCCTGCAAACGACAGCAATCTCTCAAGACCTTTTGATTAAATATTCTAACCTCTAAAGAAAATAATAATAAAAAAAAAGAATGGAGGAAAAGACAGAACAAGAAAAATACCTACACAGTTCCCTGCTGATTTCAAAACATACATAATTTAAAAATAACTTACTAGAATCAGGTGATTAAATATTTCAGTATTAGAACAGTTAAAAGTGAGATTTTACTCAACATATAACTCCAAAGTGTGTTCCCTAAGCATGGCTTCCAACATTTGAACAATATGTTGCCACAGTTAAAATGGCATATTAACATTTATTTCCATATGGAAGAGAAATATATGTATTAATGGGACATACAAAATATGTTTTTATATCTGCACTCATGTATCCCTATGGTGCTCCATATATCGCATATCTGTAAAATAAGTACATTAAACGCAGAACCAATCAACTCAGGTGTTTTAAATGGTTACTAGGACCTAAATAAAAAAATTAAGCGTATCTTTACAGTGAAGGAGGTCCATTAGTGAAATTCTATTAAGCACTATTTAAGCTCCATATATCCAACACGCTTATGTCATTAGCAGCAATTACACCAGTCAAACTTTACTTTTCTGTTACTGTCTATATTATGAGGAGCTCATTTACTGTGCATTATGCAGAGCACAATAAGTTGTGTCTGTGCTAAAGCACCTGTAGAGAAAAGTGATCTGAGGCAGGATTTTTCATAAACCTAACATATTTGCATATACTACTGGTTGCAATGTCACCCAGAGCACTGAAAATGAACTAGCAGCAGTGAAAACCAAAGTGTTTAGCAAAGGTTTCTACATACATTCCAGATCACAGCTAATTAAACGATCAATTTACAGGGGATATGGACAGGCAGTTGTATATACTTAGAAAAACGTAACTTAAAACTGATATAGACCACAAAGCGTCGTGACTCGCTCCACTTCTCAGTGGAAAAGCAGCAAAGGGGGAAATAACCGCTGGGATGTAAAAACGTGCCGATGTAAGGTCGCCGTGAGGAAGCAAAAGGCACGGTGCCTTCTTAATGAGTAACTAATAAGGGAGATCAACGGCACCAATGGAAACCTCCCTCCTCCACCGTTCCAGACGTCCCTAAACCCGTTCCTGCCCCCAAGGCGGGCCGGGGACGGCCGGGCCTCAGCCCCGGGACACCGGCGCCACCGCCCTCAGGCTCAAGAGGGGCGGCCTCGCCTCACACCACACCCGTTCCCGTTCCCGTCCCCTCTCCCCGT
>VYZM01006638.1:77837-180983 GCA_013398915.1 Dromas ardeola | reverse complement strand
CGCCAACGGTTGTTGGCAGCGCGCGGCCTCCGGGGTCGTTCCCGCCTATGCCCGGTAATGGTGGCCGTTAACGGCGATGCCTGAGAGGATACGAGGGCCTAGCGAGGCCTTCCGAGAAGCCCTGAGGAGAGTGGGGCCCGCCGCCGCCTCCCGCGCCCGCCGGTGTGCCGCCGAGGCGGGAGCCGTTTGGCTTGAAGGAAATGGGGCGTGTGTCTGCCTTCCCGCCGCTCTCCCAAAGCAAAATAATGTTCGCCCCGTCATTTCTGGTGGCGTTTGCCTCATGGTTCCTGTCATAAAAGGGGTTGCCTTCACAGCCGGTCCCAAAGGAGCAGTGGCAAATTGTGGTTCTCAACTGAAATAACAAAACGGCTTTCGTGTAAATCCTGCTGTTTTAAAATGTACTGTCATGCGTGAACTGGAAACTGAAGCGCAAGCGTTCTGCTTGAAGGGATAAGTACTATTTTTACAGAAAATATTTATCCGCATTCATTGGTATTTTGACAAACTTTCCCTGCCTTTCAGCGAATCCCAAGGGGGGGATTCCCAGAAAGTCTAAATCTCACTAGACCCACAAATACCAAGGAGAAGATAATTTAGTAACATCTTAACAACCGTCATGGAGACTTACAAACTGTGACATTCTGACATTTTTAATTGTTCTTTTGAAAAAGGTGGCAGCTAAAAGAAAAACCCAACAAAACCCAGTCAACATCACAATAATAAAATAATACAGCAAACAGACGTCAAAGGAAATCCTCTCAGATACCAGAGATTATAGTACCAGGGACAAAAACAAGGCAGTTTTGACTTGTTCAAGCCATTTCAGTTTAGTCAACAAGTCTTGGGCCTCCCAATTTATTAACATTAATTTGGTGACGTTTGTGGCAAATGTAGCAGGGTAGAGAACAGCGCTGTCAGTTTAAGAAAACAACAGATTCTGAAGAAATTCTATGTACACCATTAATCGTGTGTTCCTGGCACACAGAGAATACTAAAGAAAATGAGTAAGTTCTTAATTTTTTAAGCAAAGCTACAACTGAAAAGCATTCTTGTTACTGTAGGAATAAGAGATCAGATGCATTTGGAGGACAACTGATGTGAGACACATTTAACACTTCTGAATGCAAAAGTCTTAAAATAGTGCGTCTTCTAAAGGAAATTTGTTACTTCTCTGTGGATCTCTGGCATGAGATTTCTTCACTGGTAACAATTTGGTGGCATTTTATGAAAAATAAACCATCAAAATTGATAACAAGGATAACCGTTTCATTAACTGAAAGAAGAATTACATATTGGTTGTCTTGAACTCTGACAAGCATGAGTTCAGATCCCTAGTATTTTAATTCCAGTGTTGTTTAAAGGGTGTTCAACAAAAACAATCAATATTCACACAAAAATGAGGCCAAAGTTGTCGTAATCACCATGCAAAAATGGATTTTTTTAAAGGATTTATATGGGCTGAGTAGGACCTTTGCAGGGAACAAGCTGAAGAAGGTTGTCCCATGTGTTATTAAGTGCCGTTGGTACAAACACTGTCTCACCTGCGCTGGTGCTCTCCTAGACCCCTCTTGTCTCGCACAATGGGCAAGTTTTAAGAAATCGGCTATACCAGGGACATCCTTGCTGCCCGTGCCGCCTGGATACAAGGCTGTATTAAGCAGAACATGTATGCCTCGTTCTTCAGTAAACGGGCAAGGCTCTCCAAAGATACTGAGCCATTTCTAGACTGTCAAATGTGGTCTCAGCAGCCTCTCCGTTCTCTTTATTCCACAACACTAAACTCTCTTTTTCTCCAGGTTACCAGGAAAAAAATAAATTTTTTGCTTAACATGCAACATGTCCTATGGCAACTAGCATGACTTAAACTCTACTTTAAGCAGACATAAGCTTGCTACTTTTGCAGAATGTGTGCTGACGTCACATCATTAGGGGTTCAGAAAAATTTTCTGCATATAGGAAGGCGCAGACTCGTGATGCTGACGAGCTCTGAGAACATTTTCATTGCGATCTCTATGGGCTCCTTCCTCAAGCTTGGTATTAGAGCTGATCGCTGTCCCACCTGCTTTATGAAGAGCATTTCCACTGCTGCGATTTGAGACAAGCTGTTGCGTCAGCGGTTTAAGTTCATGTGACCATAGTGATGCTGTGCCACGGGTCTCATTCTGCTGCCATAGCCACACGAGTCATGACTTCCAGCAAAGAGAGCGAGGGAGACATCATCATCTTAATCAGATTTAGTGAGAAAATATCTAAATATGGTCCTCAGCCTTCAAAGTTCCTCGTGATGTCACAGTTAATGAGCTATCATTTTTATATCCAGCAGACCTTAACGCCATTGGGGCTATAAAGGAAGCTTAGCAGAGCTGTGGCACAACTATTCCTGCCACAACTAGGTTATGAAATAACTTTGCACTCTCAGATACAGCAACAGTCTTGCTCCAGACAAGTCTCAAGGAAATGGAGAAGAGGAAAGCTTCTATCAAGGAGATTCCCTTTTTTCAAATCTTAGGAGATCTAATCTCATGGTTATCTGTGGGACAGCACCTTGCTGTCAGGAGGTGGTGTCAGGGTTTCGGTGGCTTCCATCTGATCCGCATCACTTGAAAATGAAAAAATGTTATAAATGTTTCTGAATACGCATTTTATCTCCCAGCTTCCCACAGACCAAGAAATCTTCCTCTGGAAAATGAGCCTGGGAAGGGTAGAAATGCTTACAGACACAAGAAGTCTGCAATGTAATGTTAAAGCAAGGCAACTGAGCTGCTGAAACAAAATTTAAAAGAGAATATTTATTTTATTCTAATACCATCTGCAGTCCCTAGATGACAGGATGGTTAGCAGAAGGTAAGTTTAGATCAACAAGGGCCAATTGGAAAAAAAAAAAAAACAGAATGCAGTTTACTTAGCAACATTTTAGAACAAGTTGCAGGAAAAGGTACTGGAAAGAGCTCCACTTCCTATGGTATGCTGGGATTTGAGTTGTCAAACATAAGCCAAAGCATAAAACATGTATTTGACATTAGAGTTTACCCACCAGGCAAGGGAAGTGACTATTATTTTGTGAAGAGGAACCTGAGATAAAGCCAGATAAAGCTTACCTAAAATCACTGGATTTCTCTATGTGTAAATAGATCTCTGTAAATTTGAGAAAAATTACAATCCTATGTCAGTGCAAAGTTTATTTTTAAAGGAAACAATGAGAACACGTGTCATTGCAATTTGTTCTATTTATTCTGAACTTTCCATTTTGGGCGATTCTTTCCATTTTTGTAAGGTGAAGACTATTAAGAGACTCCCTTAAAACCTAATTCTACACATGAGAGGATATTGAAGAAAAATGGTGGTAAAACCATCAAAATCTGCTCCAGAGAGGACTCATTATTTTCTTTTTTGGAAGACAGCATGTCAGACTGGGAAGTTTCCGTTTAGGTGAATAATTCTGAATCTTCTGAGTAAAATAAAAATATTTCCCAGCCTTTTAAATTAAAAACATGGGCACTTTTAGCATACAGAATGGGAGTGGATTTATCTGGTGGCTCTCTTGACTTGAGTAGGTGGCTGCTCAGCTTATTTGAACTCGTTCTGTGAATAGTGGGGCTAATGAAGCTTGGTTTTCTGTGGATCTCTATCTCATGATTGACAGATTAGAAATGCAAGTTTCTGTTTTAAGAAGGTGTCTGTTTGTGGCATTTACAATGTCTCTGTCCTACACACAGGCAGTGTAATTACAATTGAGAATATTACTTTACAAATGTGATTGATACAGGCCAGTGGGTTCCAAACTGAATGAAAAATCACTTACCAGCCTATGGATTCACACGTCCATATGAGTTTACATATAGCCATGCTGCAGGACCATATATGCCTTATTTCCATAGGAAATCAGGTGGGAGAGAAAACACTTGCATTTGTGCCACCAATGTGTTCATTTCACCTGTGTTACCATGCCGTAAAACAGAAAGTTGTGACTACAAAGGCTGTGGGTTAATTTTTTTGTGTCTGTGTGTAGTAAGTCGCCTCAGAGGATCTTGGTCTGGCCAGAGTTTTCGAGATATTAATCCCCACCCCCAACCTCTATCACATTTTGTAATTATGAGAAAATTATTTTAACTATGTATGAAAGTACATCTTTTTATATATTGGTTCCCACAGCTATGCCATGCTGTCGTGGTTTTGGCCGGTTTGGCCAATCGGAACGACAGATGGCCCTCCCCCCCGTCTCTCCTCAGAGAGGAGAGGAAGAGATAAGGAGATTTACGAGTTTAGAAAAAGAACTAAACTACTTTAATGAAAATAATAATAAATAAGGAAATAAGAAATAATAAGAAAATTAAAAAAAAAAGTATACAATATATACAAAACCGTATCCAGTTCCCAGGATGACGATCGTGTCACCAGCAGACACAGGGATAGTCCCAGACTGGAGTCAGCGACGGACAGGAGCTGAATTCCGGAACTAGAGTCAGGAGTGCTCGGATCGCGATCGAAGGCAGACGAACAGACAGGGTCCTCCTCAGACGTCGGCCATTGAAGAAAACGCGAGAGCGAGCCCCCTTGTCCCTTAGCTCTTATACTGAGCGTGATGCATATGGGATGGAATACCCTGTTGGTCAGGTTTGGGTCACCTGTCCTGTCCGCTCCTCCCTGTAGGTGTGACCCCTCTATGCTTCTCCGCTTCTGACCCTCTAACGGGGCAAACAGCGAAGTTAGCTGACCTTGGTTGTTATAGCAATAAGTATAAGCAGGAGCCTCTGTGCATACCATTCCTTGGTATAATCAGGTCTTATCACTCTGAGAGTGAACAGTTTCTGAACAATATGCTGTTAATTTCAGACTTTAGTCAGTTAGAAGAGGCCCAGCTAAAAAGTAAAATTACAAAACAGAAAATTGGTTCTGTTTTACCTCAAACCAGGACACATGCACACATACATTCACACACATATACATAGCTATCTGTATAGAAAACTTCTGTTATGTAAAACACATGCTCTTCCAAATTGTAACACATCAGACAACAGAATAATCAAACAATAGGCTCCAAATTTGCCACTTAAAACAAGGTGCCTCTCATTTTATCTCATTGTGCATCACTTCTGAAGTGGTTACTGTTCTCTTCAATTAAGCTAACTTGAAATGTACTTTCTGCTAGTGAGCACACATTTCCTTTTTTTCCTACAAAATTACTGATTTCCTACAAAGTTACTGAGCAGCAAGTGCCGCCTTGCTGAGCAGTGCAGTAGAGCTAGAAAGGCCTGTGGTGTGTTGTGACTTCACTTAACCACTACATGCTAAAAGAATTTAAAAATAAATGTCTCTGACAGCATTTCCTTTTAAAAAGCACTGAGAGTTTTGATGTTTTCTTCTTTGTACTGTACCTTAAGGTTTCACCTACATTGTTTTAACATACACTGAAGTGTTTGAAAAATGAAGTCATAACAGCAGCAATCAGGATGTAATTATATCAGTTATGGGCCAGTACGTGTGACAGTTTCCCAGCGCAGCATTTATGTGTAAAAAATCTAACCATGAGTGAGTGAGCGGACTACAAATTGGCAAGGTGTTCCAGGTGTGTAGTGCAAAAATGGTGAAGCTCTTTGGTATTTTGGTATTAGAGCTAGCAGCAGATGACGAACAGTGCGCCCAAATTTGCAGTGCAAGTGAGGAAAAGGGCTTGCGACAGTTTGCAGGAACTGGACTACTGAAGGTCTTGCAGGTCAGAAAGAGAATTTTAAAATCAACCCTCTGCTTCACAGGGACGCAGTGTAATGAACAAAGTAACTCTGGTATGTTTGGAGGCTTGGGAGCAAGTTAACAACCTGACAGGAGCATTCTTTAAACACTCGGCGAAGGTGCCATAGCCTCTACTCTGTGTCTCAGTTCCTTGGGCATCCAGAAATGTATTCCAAGCACTTGCAAGTGTTATTATGAGCCTTTAGCTGATTCTGTTGGTAAAGTAATTTTAAAAGGGAAATGAAAACTTGACACACCAAGGATATTCTTCTCCTTTACTTCTATGAATCAGATTAAATCAGTGTTTGTAAAGCTCGGGAGTAGGAGTCCCCCACCCCCTATTGGTACTCGGAGCATATGCCTCTGCATTCCTCACAAGAATGATTTGTAGACCTCTAAACCATGAAAGGGGCCCCAGGATGAACGACCGTGAGTGGGTGGGGATCAGGCAGTGACTTTTTCTTGTTCTAGTCCCGTGCTGTCAGAGGGGAGATAAGGGTCAGGAGACAAGTGTTCCCCTGTCCCAGTCCCTCTGTTAGAAGAGGAGATCAAGGTCAGTGATGAATTTTCTACTTCCCTATGCTGTCTGGGAAGGAGACAGGGCTGGCTCGGTCAGCTGTGTACAGAGGGTTGCATGCACAGAAAACCAAACAGCCCGTTGTTTTTATTTGCTGACTCTGGCTACCTTTCCGACAACACTCAACCAAATCACGTGTGCGATCCTCTCTTCAGAAAAATCCCCCAAAGGCCGGCAGCAGGAGACCCGTCATGCAGCAGGCCCTGAAGAAGTTAGCTGTCATTGTAGCTGAGAGCACCGCTGCCTTCTAATAAGTGACAGTTAATAAAACGAAGTGGTAAACCAACATGTGAGTTATGAAGGTCCCTTCCGAGCAGCTTCCCTCGCTAATGGGAGTTATCCAGTGTCCCATAGATGCTCATTATGTGTTGTTTATACCCAATAGTAAAGTCTTGCATTGCTTCAGTAGCATTAGCTGGAAATGATGCTCTGTGACCACAGAATAAAAGACATTGAGGAGTTTTGTTGCATGTACTTATTTATCTCTGGGTTGTTTTTTTTTCCCTCCTCTCTCTTTCCCTATCAGAATGTTACTTATAGGATCAATTATTCGCTCAGTTTAAAATAAAGTAAAATTGAAAACATCTTGATACAGGCTGATTATGAAGAAATAGGGATGTTAGCATAACGGGCCAAATTAATCCCCACTGTAAATCCATTTATTTCAGCACAACTACACTAAGGATGAATCTGGGTCAAAAATGTCTAAAATAAATGTAGTTGAGATGTACAGCTCAAATTAAAAAGTGGAACAGAACAACTCATCTGTTGAGTGCTTTCTACTGTGCCCTTGTGTGCCTTATTGTGATTCCAACGTAGCCCTGAGGTAAAAACGTGAAGAACTCTGTCATCCTTCTGTAACGTGAGGTGTCACTGAGGCAGAGTTAGTGTTCGTTCTCCGGTATGCAGAGGAGAGATCAGTAAGTTTGATAAACTCACTTCATGTAAATGATGCTGGAATAGTCAGTGTTCTGAATGCCAGCACCCTTGAGTTTTGGGACATGTTTGAAAAAGCTGAATGTTTTCAATCATGCCCTTTTAGTTCTCTGAGATTAAAAGGGAATAATAAAATTAAAATTGAAAAAGATTTATGAAAAAATGAAAATAGTTCTACTGACAAACTCTGCTACAGAGGTACCTCCTCTGATTTGATTCTTTAGCAACCTGTAGTACTATGGGGCACAGGAAAACTCAAAAATCCTGTAAGCAAGCATGTTTTTTCATACTTAAACATTTTGGCCTGTTTTTCTAAGGAATTTAACTGTTTGTAATCTCTGTGTTTGTGTGCGAGTGAGTAGTTGATAGCCTCATCATCATTTCATCTGGTTACTTTAGAGCTTGTTGGCCAATTCCTACCAAACCTGCCTGAAAGATACTAAGTTCTTACAAGTCTGATGAAAATGTGAAGCCAGTGTCAAGAGGAGACCCTCATTATTACAACCAGCAAGGGTAGCGCTGCAATGTGAACTCAGCCCTTATTAAAATCTACACGGAAGAGCACACTAAATGCAGGCAAAGCATCAGCTGGCCCTCATATCTTATTCAGACATTAGCAAATCCAAGCACAAGACACAAATACAAAGGAGAGCAGGCTTCATTAGCTTCGCTGCTAATGTGATAGTTGTACTCTGGCAAATTTGGGTCTGTCGTTTAACTGCACCCTGGAAAAAGAAAGTTGCCTGTTTTAAAGTCTTTTTTTTAGAATTCATGCATTGTCTTTTGTGCAATAATCTGTCAAGTGTTCTTCACAAATCTTAAAGGCAGGTCTGCACCTGGCCTTGCAGATATTCAGCAGTACACAGAGAGAGAGAGACAGAAATACTATATATGTGTGTGTGTGTGTGTGGTGTGTGTATATGAAAAGCTCTGATAGAAATCTACATGTTTATATACACATATATGTGTGTCTTTACACTATAGATGTTTATAGTTACAGAAAACTAGACAAAATGCTGCCACCACCTTCTTAGTTAAAATTTTGAGCATGGATGTCTCAGTTTAGGATATTGCACTTAGATGCCAGTGAATACTGCTGAGCTGAACCTTTGAAAAGGGAGCCACTTAGGTGACCAAAAAAGGATTTATCAAAATGAGTTTATGTGCCTCTTGTGCAAATACTGGTCCTTCAGGTGCAGGGACTGCATTGAGCAAGTGCTTCCCTTCACTCCCCTTCCCTTCCACCTCCTCTGTTCCAGGTAAGTAGAGGAGTGGACCTTTATGTAGGTTGGGAGAGATGAGTCCAGCATGCCTGTGGCATGAGAGCACTTGAAAAAGAAAGTGTTTTTTCTCAATTCCAGCACAAAGACTATGACCATCTATGTCGAATAAGAAATAAGCTCAATCTGAGACTTGAAAATCGTGCACCTGCTGGTGGACAAAGCCTCCCAAGAAAAGTACTTTTTGCTTCATGTGTCGTGATTTCCTGGCACTTACAAGCATCTACATCCTCTGTTGGTGTAAAACTGCTGGAAAACAATAGGTTAATAGCAACTCTCTAAACAAAACTGCACATGGCAGCTTAGCAGTGAAGGATTCTGATAGCGTTTTTCTGCAGAAAGACTTTTCTGACTATGAGGGCAAAAAGAAGAGCTAAGACAATGCTTAAATAGCCCATTGGCTTTCAAAATGCTTCTCTATTCAATGCAACCATTTGAGGCTTTTTCCCTCTTTGTTAGTGTTTTATAAATATTTCAAAGCATTTTGGTTTGATTGTCTATGGAGGGAAAAAAAAAGAAAAAAACACAAAAACTAAGTTCTCTACAAAAATGTTTGAACTCAGCCGGGCTAGTGAACAAGGAAGCATTCATAATGGGATATTAGTTCAGAAGTGCTTTGCAAATAGTAACATCAATTATATAGAAGTGTGAAAAGACAAACAAGACAAACAAAAGACAAACAAAAAGTGTTTCAGTCATGAAAGTAAACAAATGTAATCATGAATATATTTGCATCTACACACGCTTAATTCAATCTACCCGTATAAATTCAGAGGGATTGTAGATGACACAAGGAATGGGAACTCCACCCCCAGTTACCCACAAGTTGCAGATAGAACTATGTCAATATTAAATTAGAAGGAAATTAGATCGCATTAACTCTTCCCTCTTAAAGTCTCTGTTCACCTCACACAGTAGTCCAGAAGACCCATCCTCCATTTCAGACTCCTGTACGTAGCATCTTTAGGAGCACAAGTATTGAGGAGACATTTATGTTAAGGTCTTTTGAGCATGGCAGACTTTTATTTTAGCTTAAAAAGGGTATAAACAGGATCAGCTCTCTTGGTAAGTAATGCCATATTTAGAAAACATATTGTAAAAGACAGGAGGGAATCAGAGCATTCTGCCTTTAGACATGGTGGGGAATATGTAGCTGAGACATTCTCTCACACCAGTTTTTGTCCTTTTTTCTTCTTTCTGTCCATGTCTCAGGAGCGTTTTTGATCTTTGCTATATCTGTGTGAATGCTTATGAAACACTTATTTGTCACGCATCACTTAGATAAAACTGATGGAAGGTTTTATTAGTAACAGCACTTTCCTGGTTCTTCCCTTCTGCTGAAAAATTACAATAGACCTTGCTCTTCCATGTGTCTTTCATTCTAATGTCCCAAAAAAGAAAGCTAACTACTAATTATTGATACAAATCAAACAGTAGTCCTGGGAATTTGGTCATAATCTCTTGTGGGCAGCACGATCTTTAAAATCCCTCATTCTTTCTTCTTCTGTCATACTTAATCATCGTTTTGGTTCAATTTTTAAAAATTAATTTTCTGTAAGAAAAGGGATACAAACAAGGCAAACAGCTGCCTGAATACTAGACTTAACATAGAAGTGAAGATGACATGCTGCTCTTTGATATGTCTGTTCAATATTTACTGTCAACTTCAACTAACATTTATATAATATGAATATTTTAAAACAAAGTCATTACTACACCCGAGTACTTACTTGAGTAAATACGTTACAACCAGCTCCACCCTCCCATGTTCCTTTAAATACTAGCTAGTGTGCAGTGAAAGACCAGAAAATTAGGAAATAATGGAAAATGAAATTGATTTGATAGTTCTGATTCGGCACATTGCTCCTTCATAGGAAGAATTATCCCACTTTGTTTAAGAGCAGAATATCTTGGGTATTGCCTTAACGGTCAGAGCTGGCATTTTAAAAGTTACATGATCTTTTTCCAGTTTTTATATGAACTGGTGTACAAATAGGGTAAATTCAAGACACTGGAGAACCTATCCTGGAACAGTGCGATAGTTGTGGGAACACATGAATGTGTAAGGGCTGTGCTTTCAAACTAAGCCTGGTACACAGAATAAACATGGAATTATGAATGCTGAAGATTACGGCATGTACGTAAAATGACCTAGCGGTCTGGCATCTCTTTTTTTCCCCTGTTGTTGTGTACAAGGATGTTTTTTTTGTGACTAGGTGAGAGATAGTGTGGAGTACATGGGCTTTTAGGCAGCCATTGGCACCAAGCTCCACATCCCCTCCTAGACACCTGTCCCCACCAGCTCTGTTCCTTGCCTCCTTGCTAGCCTGGGACATTCTGTTGTTTCCCTGATGTCTTGCAACCTGTGTCTTGCTGGGCTTTTCTAGTGTGTACTCTGGTCTATATCCTTCTCTACACTTGACCCATGAGGAAAACTGAGTTTGGTACAGTTTCTGTCCGTGGCAGATGACTTCTTAGTTTTGGCTTTAGGTCTAATGTTTAACTCCAGGCACTCTCAGTTCAGTAGTCTGTGTTGACCAAAACTGTGACTCTTACCATGGAGTATGCTCTTGTTGCCCAGAAATTGTGTGTTTAGTATATATCACTGAGCCATTTCACCATTAGATCATCTTCATGTATTCATTATTAGCTTTTTTTTTTGAGCTACATTGCTTTTTTTATTCCCCTACCTGGTTTGTTTGTTCAGCATGTACTGAATGGACATCCCGCCTCATAAAATGTAAAGGCTGTGATAACTCATGGAGTATAAGAACACAGTAATACATAGTGAGCGTTTGCTATAAAATCACCTACACAGGGTGGCTCTGAGAAGTGTGAGAAAAGGCTATACCATATTAAAATAGGTCAGTTAATAGTAGGTACTTAAATTCTTTTTTCAAGGACAGTCACTGATCAGGAGCAGGCTTTTGAAGTGTTTTTGTGTGTTTATAATAGGCATGAACCCCTGTCACAATTTTTCCCTTAGTAAAGAATAAATATATGGCCCTTACAGTGGGACAAGTCAGAAATCCTTGGCTCAAATTATAAAAAACAGCAGGGAGGATTTAGTGTCTCTATTTCTGCTCTGGTCAGGAAGAAGACGGGAGCCTAGCTCAAACTGCAAGGAGCTTATCAAGCCCACCAAAAGGCTTGTAGAAATAAGTTTAAGGTAGCTTTTAGTTTTCGTAAGAGGGAGGAATTTGTCTGATTTGCAGTCTGTTGACTAGTCCTGGAATGCTGTTAGCCAAATAGCTCTCAGGTTATGTTGGGGAGAGTTGCCTATGTGTCTGTCCAGATAGATGTAGGATGTTGCTGCTCTCTGGGGACTTGCCCTAAGGAGTATTAGCATATTCAGTGTCATCTCCTCTCTGGACACAGCTGAAGCATTTGTGCTGTGTCCTTCACGACTGCAAACTGTGGAGCTACCGCTCCATCAGCTCACTCTGAATTACTCAGGATATGTGGCTTGTCTACTTTTTTTTAAGTTTGACAAGTTAGTGTATTGTTTTAGTAATGTGTACCCCTCGCAGCCCTTCAGATGTCATCAGTTGCAGATAAAGGAAATGCTTTTAAAAGCAGGAGGGAGAATGACATTAGAATAGAATACAACTGCTGGAAAATTTAAAGTAATTATCTTTTAAAATAATTTTACTGTTATTTCCACCAAGTTCTAGTTAGCTTATAAGAAGGTTACTGAAAAGTCAAGTAACCTTTGATTCAAATGTGATGTCCCCACCTGTGAAAAAGAGAAAGCAGCACACAACTACAGAGGTACAGATGTATAGTTATTGGAAGTGAAAGAATCACAGGCTGCTCATTCTGTCCTCACAATGTGTAGCAAAATCAGAGCTCAGATCAAACTAAGAAACTTTACCTGTAATGTTAGCTGTAGTAAGGGACTTTGTGTGGGCTTCTGTGTAAGAGAGACGGGGAAAAAAAAGAAAAAAAAAGAAGAAAAACAAAACAAGAAACAAAGAGACAAACCCGAAACCCCTAAGGTACAGGGAATTTCGGAGCGGAACAGGTTTTTTCAAAACCAGGAGGCGTAGCTGCAGCACCTGGAGGAAGCAGAGCACCTCCCCTGAGCCCGCCGGGGTCCGGCAGCGCCCGTGGCGAACAGAGCAGTCCTGCCACTAGCCCAGCTGCCGCGTCTCGTTTTGAGGGGCCACGACCCGAAAGCATGACTCCAGGTGTATAGGTTGGCAGGATTCAGCCCTATTCTGGGTGGGCAGAGCTTGCCTTCCTCCTGCAGCCTGTGCGCGTCGCATCGGCGTCTGAAGACTAGTGCGACAGAGAAGGGTCGGAGGGATCTGGGGAGGGAATGGGCAGGGGGCTGCCTCAGGGACCCCCAGTCCTTCCCCTGCCGGCACGGCTCAGGGAGCCCAAGAGGGATTATTGAACCTGGGACAGAGCAGAAAACAGAGATCACAAAAAAACAAGATTACAAAAAACCCCGTTAGGGATCCTTTCACGGCAATAATCCCGTGGAGGGATTGCATCATCAGGATGCCAGGGTCCCCGGGGCTCCGGGACCCCCTGCTCGGGGGTGCTTGAAGGAGATGTGAAGGATTCAGGAGGGTGCAGGTGCTTTGCCAGGGCAAACGTTTGCCTGAAAAATGCCCTGTGTCAACCAGGATTAAACTGTTGGAGGACGGTGCTGCCTCCGTACCGGAAGAAAGTGGATCTTGTGAGCAAATCGACTGTCACACACGATTTGACAAATTCTGATTTGCTTTTGGGAAGATGTCTGTTAATCCTATTAGGGAAAGGGAGGGGGAGATGCGCGAGTGGGCGCGGACCGGATGGGTGGCTGCAGCCGCTGTGAAAAACCGGGATTTTGGGGTCGGGATTACTTGTCTCACTTTTTTAGCGCTGCTCCCCCAACAAGCCCCGTGAAGGAGGACGGGCAGGAGGATTGAGGCGCGGAGGGAAGGGGAAAGGGAAATTTGGTGTTTCCTTCCCCAAACTTTGCAGGGGACCTTTGATTTCCGCGCTGTTCCCCGCCCGGGGGTCGGCTCGGAGCCCTCTCTCCGCGCATCCCCGCCTGATGCCATTCTGCGGGCAGGAGGGAGGGATGCGAAGCGGCTCCCGCTGCCTGGGGCGGCTTTTCAGCTCCAAATATCGCCTGCGCCGGATTTTCAGCTCCTGGGAGGTGCTTCTGGGGGCTGCAGGTCGCCGCTTTCCCCTCTCCGTGAGGGTTTGTGACCTCCTGCTGCAAAAACTAATTTCCCCCAGTTTTGTATTTATATTATTGTATGTATTACATATAGTATATGCATGTATTATATACGTTGTTTCGGATCCGCTGGAGTGGCCTTTGCGTTTTTAATGCCTCTATCACGCCCTTAATCGTTTTCAAGCAACGTTTTGCCGACGTTCGGAGGTTTTCTGGAAAGGCAGATGGGACAACACCCGAAGTTTGGGGGCGGGCAGAGGGGACGTTTCAGTAGGGGGTCTCCTTAGGGTTTTGCCGAGAGCCGGGAGGAAGAGGTGGGAGAGGGAGACCCCAAAACCCCCTTTGGGGTGACGGCGGGGCAGAACCCGGGGGGAGTGGGCTGGGGGACCAGCCCCTGGAGATGGAGGAGCGCTTTGGAGGAGTCCTGAGAAAACGTCCTTGAGAAAAGAGGCGACCCGCTCTTTACAAGTAATCACTGGCTGCCCGTCTTCCTCATAAGTATTCAAATATTACGTTAATTATCGCCACTGCAGACTTTTATTCAAGTTGAGGGGGTATACCTATATATTTTATTTCACCCACCTACCACGGAAGACCTGACTACCTTTTGTACACCCCCAAACTGATGCACGTCGCTGTATTTTTTTTTTCTGTCTGTTTGTTTTGTTTGGCAAAAGGCTGGTTTTGAACCGGAGGGACATTGTCTTGTCAGTTAGTGTGATTTGAAAGTGAGCCAGCGCAGCGCTTTAGCCTGCCCTCAGCAATCAGGCTTTAGACTCACGAGGCTTTGATTGTAGGAGTTGCCTTATTTGCATTGATGAGGATGAACCAGCTGCTGGAGCATACAGAACTGCACCTGACACAATCACCCGGCTCAGGATTAGCGCGGGGAATCAGGAATCCACTGCGCTATACGGCAATCTCAGCCCTACATTAGAGTCACTCATGCAAAATGACCCAAATTTGCAATGAGCACAATTAGCAATCCAAAGATGCATGTTAATTTAGGGCCTGACATTTTCTTGCGTTTTTACTTATTAAATATAACGATTATGTGCAGCTTAGTATGCAAGGCTGAGGAAGATGAGCTTTTTACTCCCCCATGAGCCCCCCCACAGCATCCTAACTACAGTCCCTGTTATTTAGAACAGGCAAGAAGTTTTGTACTCCGTAACCCAAAGGGTGGTGGTTTGTTTTTTTTTTGTTTTCTCTTTTGTTCATTGTTTACAATAATAAGAAAGAAGGGGCTTGGGGTTTTTTTACGGTTTTTTTTTCCTTTCCTTTTTCGTTAAGCGATCGCTTCCGATTTATAGGAAGCCGTGTGGTGTCCCCCACCCCGCCGCAGTTGTTCTAAATGTACCCATACTTAAATCACCCACCGTTCCTCTCCGTGGAAGAGGGGTGTTTCACCAAAGTTAAACTGTTCGAGTGAGCAAAGTAGTTTCCCTCCCCACCCCGCCCCGACACCCGAGGGTCTTGAATTTACAACAGAAATAAAAATCTGAGGTCTATTTTCCCATGGGTTTCGTGTATTTGGGTATTGAAATTCTCACCTGTGCTTTGGGAAAAAAAATTGCAAAAAAAAAAAAAAAAATGGAATAAGCGATAATTTGGAGCAAAAAGATGCAGTTCAAAAGCTAAAGCTCCCATTGGAGAACAGAAAATTTAATGAGCTTTTAATGGAATGCAATGCTCAGAGTAGTAAATTATTTGTTAGTTGACGATGCAATCAGCATGCTGATTAAGGTTGCTTGGTTTTTTACTAAACATTAACTGAATGAAAACGGTTAGTCCTTGTTCTGCTTGGGGGGCTTTCATGAAGCAAATGGACTTTCAGAACAGAGATTGTCAATAAAGGTGAGTGCACTCCAGGTGTCATTTGAATATGGTGATAAAATACTTCTGATAAATATTTAAAAGCGTTTTAAATCCACAGTGTACGCCTAGTGTATTGTGAACTCTGTTTAAAGAAACAGCGGGCCTAGAAAGGCCTTGCATCAATCCCTGTTTCTCTCTTGGAGGATGGATATTGTATTTTATTCGGTAATTTTTTAGCATTACCTTCAAAATGAACGTTTGGGCATAAATGTAGACAAGTTACAGAATTTGGAGACTCAATGTGCAAGGGGAAATAAAAACTACTTAAAGGAGAAATTACTGTTCCCGGCTAGGTTGGAAGTGTAATTAAAGCTCTTCTAAATCCACCCACAATATTTATTCACTTCAAATTTGGTAATTTTTAATTTCAGATGCTGGGGGTTTTTATGAAGCAAAATCTCTTCATTTTTATTGTGGAACGAGATTTCTTTTTACTTCAGGGGACTCAAAGAAAAGCAACAAAACAAAACTCCAGTGGCATTAACACCATAATAGGGAGGGTGGTTATTGTTCTTTTATGTATGTTGACTGTAAATATTTAGCCTATTGAATCCTCAGACAAGCCTTGGATTGCACAGATCAGTCCACGTATTGACTGAGTATGCGCCTGTTTTAAGATAATGTTTATCGTTTTGGTCGCCTGTGTGCTTTGGTCTTGCAGATTTACGAGAGACAGAAAGGCGAATTAAAGAAAAAAAAAATAAAATGAAGAATTATAGGCTAGGAGCTTTGCATTTTATGTTAACGACGACAAAGTCCCTCTTCTATAAATCCCAATTAATTAAATCATCGCCTTATTCACTCACAATGATCAGATACCTTTAAAATCCGATAAATAACTATCTATGTGTTTTAACCATTCCTGTTTATGACCCAAGAGGTTAAAAGCCTTTGACTGGCATTTGACTTCTGACCTCATATAAATGTTATCTTATCAGTTCCTGCTTGTTAACTTGTATTGAGTGCTTGTCCCTGATGGCTTTTAGATAAAGGGGTTTTTATTATATTTCCTATTGAAACTGAACCATTTGCTTTGTTCTTCGTCTGTAGTCTCAGCCCACATAGTAACCTTGTAACCTAACAATTTTTGCTGAATAGACTAAAATCCAAACTATTTACAGTTCGTAGGAAGCCTTATTTTTGTCTAAACTCGCTGCATTGAATCTAATGTTTTGTAATTTAGTTTGGTCTTTTTTATTAAGTTTCTGATCCAACGTTGGACGTTGTCTTTATTGTATTGCCATCATATGTAATAATTGTAGATTTCGACCAAGAGGAGAGGAGCTAATATGATCACACAAAGATAGATATATATAGATACATATATATATATTTATTTTTTTTACCCGAATTTGAGGAGCCTCCCTAAAGAAAGCCTAAAGATGTTTTAAATATTCAGATACATTATTCGCATTGTATTTTCTCATCTGCTAAAACGGTGTAGTTGTTGCATTCGTCTACTCTAATTCCTCCTTTCTTATTGAGGAGTTCTCTTTTATCGTACATATTCGCCTGTACCTTTCTGTCCTTCCCATCGCACCCAAACTTGTCGATATTACGGTGATGACTAACGTGCAGTAGGCGTTGCTCCAGACAAACATATATGATGATCTGCTGTATTTATATAAGCTTAACCGCATTTAACGAGTTTTATTACTGTTTGCATATGCGTTAGGAGAACGCAGCTGTAGTTCCCCTGGCTGATTTCCTAAAGAACATTTTCCATTAATTTTCCTCCAGAAATTGGACTATAATCATGGAGAAAGAGTGAAAAGGCAGCCATCTTGTGGGTGTCAAATTGCACTTTTTCTCCTTGGTTCTTTTCTACCCAGTCTTTCTTTTTGCCGTTTTGTTCCCTTTCACCCTAATTAGCCTCGAAGATATTACTTGATATGCAAAAAGGTATTTTCATCATTCCGTACACTGTAGAAAAGTTGCATTCCCCTTTGGCACTTCAGGCAATCACTGTCTAGTGGTTACGAGCAAACTACATCTGCCTTTATATTTACTCATACATATGAATGAAACATAATTTTTGCATTCTGTGGTTCTTTGTGGAAATATATTTACAAAAAGCAAATATGTAAGCAAAACATTATTCTTGCGAACGAGATTAACTTGTCTGCAAACTAACATGCAGGTATACCATTCAGGAATAATAAAATAGGAAATCTTATGGTTGCTCCCTTTCCCAAATTAATTTCATTCTGGTTAATATTGCTGATATTTATTGAAAGACTTATTTACTGTTTTAATCGTTCACATTATCTCTGTGGAGACGTTAAGAGCTTTCTTTCATGTTAACGTCGATTCAATTTCATTATGTCGATCGTATTTCAACAAAAGAAATATTCAATGCAGTTCTTAACTTTGTATTTAAAGTATTGTATAGTTTAAAGATACCGGATCAAATATAAAATATCCCTAAGAAAAAAAATAATCTGCTTACTGTAAATTAATAATTGCACCAACGAGCATTATACAGTTCCTACATTGTTTGTTATAGCGTTTTTTAAGAAGGAAAGCTAAATTCTGAATTTCAAAACTCTACCACCAAAACCGTGAGAATAAGGCTGTGAAGTTATTTGTCAATGAAATAAATGCCGTCAGCAACACCGTCATTAACATGCAAACTGTTCGGTTCAGGATTAGCTGTTACAGACGTTATTGATTATGCCACTATTGGCAATTTACTAACAAACTTTCAATAGTAGCTTGAACGTAGCGGGTTTAAATTTGTTTGAAAACTTGCGGGGAAAATCGAAAACTTTTTTCCCTTAAAAAAAAAAGGCTTGAAATGCAAAATAAAATAGCAACACTAATTAATGTGTGTTTCGTCAGCTCTTTGTAAATGCAAACAGCGTTGAAAGTGCTAAGTGTTATTAATAACTCTGAGGACATGGATAATTCGTGACTCTGGTGTTTCAGAATAATAACCCCCATACATACCTCCCCTCACACCCGTGCATACACGCACGCAAAAAACCGCAAACCAAAACCAAACAGCAAAAAAACCAACTCTCTTCTTTTTCCTCTTCCAAAACAGTATAAACCAAACTTTTGTTTCTCCTGTTTTCGGAGATATTTTTAAAAGGCTTTATAGGCAACAATTGGCAAGTTCCATTTCCAAAAGGGAAAATACATGCTGATTAGGAGGAAAACAATTATCACTTCTCTCCCCCCACCCCCGTCCCGCCTCCCGCCCCCAAAATAAAGCGCCCTCCGGTCTGTATCAGTGCAGGAATCGACAAAAGGCATCATCTTCCCGCGCTGCGTTTACCAGAGAATCCTGAACCTGCCTGTGGCACACGCGACTCCTCCTTTTACTAAATTTAACCCCGAAAAAACTCTTGTGTGTGTCTCCCTTGGCTGGGACAATGGATGCTTGGGGGGGAGAGCAGCATTTTTATTTCCAGTGTAATCAAACTAAATACGTGTCGTTTTTATCGTAATTATCATCATTATTGTCCCGTCCCGGCAGCGTGGGGCTGCGCACCACCGGCCGCGGAACATCCGCGCCTCTTGCGCGCCCGCCTCGCTTCCCCCCGCTCCCCGGGGGGGCTCACAGGGGGGGCTTTCTTCTCTTCCCCGGGTAAGAGCAGATCACATCCTTTAATAGATTGATTTCCTTGTGTATAAAGATAATTAACTCATTCTTCTCCTCTTAATGGCATTAGCGCCGACGTCCTGCAGAAGGGTATGAATATTTCTCTTTGTGCCCAGACCTCGGACCAGGAGGGTCTGGGGGGGAAGAGTTTTTGGCGCTGGGCAGCTCCCAGGCTGTTGCCCCCCCTCCCTGCTCCGGGTGCTGGCTTGGTGTATTTGGGAGCATCCCTCCCACCCACCCCAAACTCCTCCGGAACGGGGAAAGTCAAGTTCGGAGAAATGCCGATTTTCGTTTCATAGCCAAAACCCAAGAACCGTTTGGACTATTACGGCAGGGCAGCTTCCTTAAAAAGATTATTGGAGCTACAAAGGCATTCATTTAGGGCTCGCGATGCCGCAAGAAAAGGGGCCTGCTCGAAATTAGCAGCCTGTCCTGGTATTTGGAGAACAAGAGTGACAACTTATTGGAAGTTCTCAAGGAATCATTTATATTTCACACTCCAGCAGGCAGCTGATTTGAGATTGTCAGTTAGCATAACAAAGGCTCTGAGCCTGTGAACTTCAGAAACCTTTCGACCTCTTAGCTGCTGGCATGAATAGCCCCCAGCCCTGCCTATAGAGATCTCCCAAAGCTCCCCTGTTCGTGGCTAAATTGTTAATCAGGGTAATTTAATATAGTTTTCAATATGCCCCATCTCTTATTGGGTAAGGTATTCACGGATCTCACCCCCTCCCAAAAGAAAAGTTCTCCTTTATTCAAGCGCGAGAGGGGCAGCTGCAGAGTCCCAGCAACACCCTCCCTGTGCCCCCCAACCTCTGCATCCCCCAGCCCAGAGGCGATGCGGGGGGCTCATCCCCCCCCCCCTCCCCGAGCATCCACAGCACCCCCAAATCCCACACCCCCCGCCAACAGCACCTCATTATTGCGCTCTCCCCTCCAGTGGGGCCAGTGACCCCAGCATTACACCTGCACTTGATTTATTTAATGTTTTAGTAGTCGTATTTATGTATTTTCTCCTGTTCCTCATGTTTCTCAGTGGGCAGCACCTGGGTTTTTCTCCCCTCAGTGTGAGTTGCAGCTCAGCCGTCTCCTTCAAGGCATTTTTTGGGTAGAGATGGGGGTTTTATTTCACCGCCTGTTACTTTCCTGTCTCTCCTTTCCACCGCTCATCCTGCAAAAAAAATTGCTGGGTCCAAAGTTTCTGCAGAGAAAACTCAGGGAACGAGGGGCCACCAGTGTTTGTGGGGGGGGAAGATTTTGTCTGTTTGTTTGTAGCATAACCTGGTATTTGGGTAACTGGCATACTTTAGACTTCTGGGTAGGGTTTGTGAGAGTTGGTAAATGATGGGGAAGAAGTCCATGTTAGCTGTTTGCAACGTGGTCATGCAAGGATACGGTCCAGGTGTGAGAGACCGTGGCTTTTTCCATGGGCTTGAGCTGCAGCGTGTGCGGACTCTCAATATGCCATGTCAAGAGATATTGATGCATGTTGAGGGCAATACTCTCTAAAAAAAAAAAAAGTTAGTCAGGGTAATATTCTTTCAAGATGTCTAAAATCATGCCTGAGTCCTATTTATATCTAAAGGTCTTGGAATAATTTGTTCTTGAAAAAAAAGGACAAAACAGCCTGAAAGATAACGCATAACTGTGAAGACGGACAAATCAGAAACACATTTTCTGTATTTTACTTTCCTAAAGCAGGGATTTTATGTCTTAGCATTTTATTTGCATGTTTTGACTTCTACCATTGTGTCTGTGGACATCAGTAGGACACCCAATGTTCTTAATTCCTTTTTTTTTTTCCCCTTTTTGAAGCTCCGTATTTGTGCTTGATTTCCCTGATAAAATTTTCATATATTTCAGGTTTTTCAGTTTTTTCCAAAATATATAGAACAAGTCTTAATCAAGATAAGTTTGCGCTTGTAATATTTGTCAAATGTCTTTTGAACAATCAAAAATTCCAAATAAATAAGGTAGTCATTTAGCAGAAATTTGAGAAGTAACCACTGGGTTCTTTTAATTGTGAGAAGGTAAAATGAGAGCATTTTTTCCTTACTTTTTGCTCATTGATGCTTTTTTCATTAAACTTTTTCTTCATTACGAACTATGATCTGTAGCTATCATTTCACTTTCACATTTCTGAATTTCTGTTAAATTTTCTTCGGGAGATTAATAAACCTGCAAGAGAAGATGGCTTTGTTTTGTACCGTACAAAACTATATTTTCACATTTTCCCCCCAAATATATTTTTAGATTCTTAATTAAAATAATTATATTTTGACTGAAATACAAATTAATTCTGTTCTGATTAAAAATTGTGAGGGTTTTGGGTTTTTTTCCTTCCAGCAATTAAAGATCAGGTTTTCTGCGTATTAGGTAATATTTGCTTAGGTTGTTGTTTCAAAGCTGCTTCCATCTAATGGTACAGTTTGAGCCTATTGTATTGAAAAAAGGATGTATATTTGGGATGGTGTTTGACAGGGGGAATGAAGGCAGACACCAGGACAATTATATTACAATCCCACTGGGAATGCCAGCACCAAATTTAGCCAGACTGATGGGGCACTGTCTAGACGGTCCCTTTTGTGTATCAGCTGTTTTTTCCCTGCTTTATTGTCCAGCTTGAATATATGGCTGGAACCTGCATATGGAGCCCAAACATAACCATTCCTGCAGCCATACTTTGCTGTAAAAAACAAACAAAACTCCCTCAAACCAAATGCATCCTGCAACCACATCCCCATCGGAACGGTTATAAAGCAGAAAAGCAAACAAACTCTGCTTTTGCGCGAAATACGTAGCTGTGTGCCCACACAGGCACACATATGCTTGCAGATAATCATTCTGTAATTAAAAATGCAATTCAGTAGAATTATGGCTGGAGATCACAGGTGGATGCATACGAAATCCTGGCTGGGCCTCTGCATCTTTTTTGTGGGGAGGGAGCTGGGGGTGCTTTTGAAGGAAGTGTTATTTTACAGGGGACACGCAGATGTGGGTAGAGATGTGGCTTTCTTTACACATGCTCCACCTCTTCCCAAAAGAAGATAGAAAATAAATAAAACAAGCAGGTATCGTGGAGAGGCAATTAGGAGGCACCATACATGTAAATTACAACCTTTCATTTTTGAAAAGGGCAAAGGATGAAAAGAAGGAATATTTATTAAATGTTTACACTGTAATTAGTAGCGCAGACTGCTCAGCTTTTCAATTACTGAAGCCGGTACTGGAGCTGGAATTAGCCCTGTGCTAAGGACTCGTAGGACCAATTCATTTTTCTAAAGGAGGTGGCATCAGAAACCTATGAGAAATTGCTACAGAACTTAGCTTTGTCAATTAATATGTATCTTGCCAGTAAGTCACAAGGGGATTTTTTTTGACCACTAATACCTGAAAGCCATCTTAGCCAGAAACAGCCACGGATAATTTAAAAAAAAAAAAAAAAAAAGGAGAGACCCTGTCACGATACTATGCTGAAGAAGTTTTAGGAAACCTGGGAAAAATCTGTGGAGAGCCGCTACGTGCAGTGAACTCTCTAAGCCTGCATCTCTATTATCTGAAAATGGCATTCTATGGGAAGGTACTCACGGAGACAATTTTGTTTGGCCTTGGCAAGATGCCTGCTACCTATCAGGCTGAGCAGTAATGGCTCATTTTTCACTCATCTTCCCTGTCTGTACCCATTTTTTTTTTTTTTTTTTTTTTTTTTTTTTTATAATTGGAAACTCATCGGGGAAATCTTTGGGCTATTTTAGTATTTTTTTTATTCTAATCAGGATCAGATCAAGATGTTGGACTTCATGATAACATGCTTAATTGAAAACTTTGCTTGCTTCTTGCCAAGGACAGCTTTGCCATGGTCCTTCTGCACTGTTTTAAACCACCTGCTTTGGGAGTGTACCCATCCCCTGCAGATTTGCTTTGTGGAAACACTCTGTGCTTAAATTGATAGTGGTACTTATAAAGCATCCCGGGAAGTCGGCTGTGATGGTTTTACAGTCAGGAATCACAGAATTATGGAATCATAGACTGGTTTGGGTTGAAAGGGACCTTAAAGCCCATCCAGTGCCCCCCCCTGCCCTGGGCAGGGACACCTCCCACCAGCCCAGGTTGCTCCAAGCCCCGTCCAACCTGGCCTTGAACCCCTCCAGGGATGGGGCAGCCACAGCTTCTCTGGGCACCCTGGGCCAGGGGCTCACCGCCCTCACAGCAAAGAATTTCTGCCTGAGATCTCATCTAGGGCAACGGAGCTGGTGAGGAGTCTGGAGCACAAGTCTTGTGGGGAGCGGCTGAGGGAGCTGGGGGTGTTCAGCCTGGAGAAAAGGAGGCTGAGGGGAGACCTTCTCGCTCCCTGCAACTGCCTGAAAGGAGGGGGTAGCCAGGGGGGGTCGGTCTCTTCTCCCAAGTAACAGGCGATAGGACAAGAGGAAATGGTCTCCTGTTGTGCCAGGGGAGGTTTAGACTGGATATTAGGAAAAATTTTTACACTGAAAGGGTTATTAAGCATTGGACCAGGCTGCCCAGGGCAGTGGTTGAGGCGCCATCCCTGGAGGTATTTAAAAGACGGGTAGACATAGTGCTTAGAGATACGGTTTAGTGATGGTTCTTGTCAGAGTTAGGTTGATGGTTGGACTCGATGATCTGAAAGGTCCCTTCCAACCTGGGCGATTCTGTGATTCTATGATTCTAAATCTCCTCTAAATCTCTTTCAGTTTAAAACCATTCTCTCCCGTTCTGTCGCTACCGCTATCGAATGGTGTGCTCTTCTCACCTGCAGCGTGGGAATCCCCGTAACCAGTCCTGCGTGCAGATGGGTCGCATGGCGGTGTCGCTCCGTCCTTTCTTGGCCTGGCATGAGGAGGAGGAGGAAAGGGGCAGAAACCTTCACCACACCATCGACCCTCCCTGCAGCAAAGGGCATTTGCCGCCTGGTGTTTCTTACTCCCCATGTCTGATGTCCCTGTCACAGTGGTTTTGAGGAGGGCCTTGGAGGGCTGGGGAGCTGTGTCAGGTGGCGGGGGACCGGATAGACAGGGTGGCTTCTCACCAAACACACGTCTGTGGAGGGAAGTGGAGAGCTGATAAGATCCAATAGAAAAATACTTCTGTGAGTTCACTTCTGCAAATGGAGCACCACCGGATCAAAATAATCATGTTAATTGCAATTAATCTGTGAGACTTTGGTTAGAACCTAATAACCAGCAGTCCCTGATCTCCTCTTAACATTAGCGTGACTCTGAGAGCAGTTACACTGTCCCCATAAAGCAAATAAAACCACTCCTCTGCTTGCTTTCTCTTTTTCTCTCCTTCCTCTCTTTCCACTCCCCTCGCCTACTGTAAAGATGATGTCTCTGAAGTTGAAAATAAAAGTATAAGAAAGCACCTACATCTTAGCTGCGTGCACTGTTCTTGACCTGTGGATCAACATCTGCTTCTCTGGTTTTCCAAGCCATGATGCCCCACTCTCCCCGCTCCCCCAGGGTCTATCACACAGTCTCCCACTGTGGGCAAATTACATTCTGATAACCAAAAAAAAAAGTAAATATAACTGTTTGTTTCCAGGTTTTGGTGAACACATAAGGTTGCACAGACCCGCAGAGTGATTTACTGCTTATTCTTGGCGTGTCAGGCAAGTTAAACGGTTGTGGAATTATGACCACAATTACAGGACTTGGGGGCCGGAGGAAAAAAATGCCACTTCAGGGTGACCGATAGCTGCCACCGTGGGTGCCAGGACGGGTACCATTGTGCACGCTGCCGGGGCAGAGCCAGGGCCATCCTGCTAAAGGGGTCCCAAAGGAAAAGCCACTTTAGAGCAGAAAAAGGAGCTGCTGGTGGCAGGGGGGACATTGGGAGCCTGGGTGGGTGGCACGTGTAGTTAGTCATCAGCTTTGTCTAGTGCGGGGTAATTTCATCTGACTCCCCAGCAAAAAAATATTTGTGGCTTGATATCACTGCCCCGGTCACAGCCTGAGATGCAGGTTAGCCATTTAGGGCTGTAATATGAGGAAAAGTGGGAAAACTCAGGTGTGGAATTGCCCTGTGAGTTGCACATCTTTTATATGTGAATGCCAAGAGACTGTGCTACACATACAAAATTTCTGTTAAATTCCTCCACTGAACCATACACTATTTTACATCATGAGGCACCTCTGGAGGCCATGTCATCTCAGAGGGGTACAGGTGGGTCAGGCTGTGCGGGGCCACCTCCAGCTGAGTTTGGAATAGCTCCGAGGATGGAGAGGCTGCAACCGACCTGCAGCTTTCATGGTGATAAACAAATCAACAAATAGAATAAAATAATAAAATAAAATAAATAAATAAAAAAAATAAAATAATAAAAAGAGATGAAATAAAATAAAATGAAATAAATTATAAAATAAAATAAATAAATAAAAAAAATAAAATAATAAAAAGAGATGAAATAAAATAAAATGAAATAAATTATAAAATAAAATAAATAAAATAAAAGTCTCTTCCCCGATGTGGGTTCTTGCCACCCCATGCATCCTAGCACATCTACTACAAGCACCATGTCTGTTTGCAGGTAGGGGCTCCCATCGCCGTGCAATCAAGTGTCCAATGAGACTGTAATTAGGAAACTGGAGTACAGACTCCAAGTGCTCAGCTATCAGAGCAATGAGCATAATATGAATGCCCAGCCAGCCTCCACTAGAAAAAATTGTTTTAATAAAAATATCAGAAGCCTTCCCAAGCACGAATCCGGGCTGAGGAGCATGTGTATGAAGAGCCCCTTTCCATGTGGCGATGCTTTAATGGGATACACCTGAAGTTAAGAGAGCAGGCACAAAGAACAGCCGCCCTCTCTACCTTTGCTTCCCCATCGCCCCGCAGCAGTTGTCTCTCCTTCTTTCCTCTCTTTCGCCCTTCTCCCTCCTTCCTAAAATAATCCTTTCACACCAGCCCTGCTGATAGAGTTTTTATCAAGCCGGACCCCTAGTCTGTCCGTAATTCCATTTTTCCAATCACCCTGTTTGTTTAAGTTAGAATAAAACTATTTAAATCCGTTCCTTGTAATCTTCAGTTATTTATAGATAAAATGATTTACATGTTTGTGAGCTATCTGCTGCGGGAACAGTATTACTGAAGGTTTTTCTTTGGGGATTATAGCACCATTTAAGTTTATTTTCTTGTTTTCCACATCATGTTTTGATCTCCTAAAGGAAATAACTTATTCTCTCTATCTTTTTCCTTCTCCTCAAGATAAAATGCCCACTTTTGGTTACATTTATTTAAGAGAGTAATGTACTTTATCAATTTGCTTGTTTGGAATGAGGATTGAATTTCTGTTTGGAGACCATATGGCAAAATCACTCTTTTTTTCCCCTCTGTGGTGAAAGAAATTCAGGAGATTTTATCTAAAAATCCTATATCTAACACTAATTATTTGGGCCAGAGTCTGATCCTAATCACGCTAACATCAAGTTGGCCTGTTTTTGTTAAAGGTCATAGAATTACATAATGGTAAAGATGTTGATAGTACATTAAAATTAGCTGTATGCATTTGCAGCAGAGTGAAACGGCTGCAATCCAAAATAACCACGCCTGGCAAGTCAGACCTGAGTTTGTCCCACCCTGTTTATTCCCTGTGCTGAGTTGAACTCAGTTGTTTCTTTTATGCGAATAGTTGGCGTATCTAATATAACAGAGGACTATGAAAAAAATATTATGTCATTTTACATGGGTTATGAATGAGTTGACAGTCGTTCCGCAATCATTACCTGCAATGACCAATAATTTTCTACAACAAGGAAAATAAATGACTTTATTGTTTGGTTGGTTTAGACTTTACCTGAAGAATCTTTAATGTATGTATGATGGGAGCTTCTCCAGCCTAGAAACTGAGGACCATTCTGGTTTAGGTGGCTGTTAAAATATTACAGAAGGCTTTTCTTGTTTAAAAAAAACATTGGTCAATGCACCAATTGCGGAGTGTGTCACCTACTTGTAGACTTTTGGCTGTACAAAGGGATATTTCCCCTTTGTAGCTGTGATTGTGTTTAATTCTGCTTAATTTTGGATATAAATTAATATATTATTATACTAAATATTAATAAGGAGTATTTAAATATGCATACATCTAAAATAACAAAGAAAATTCAATTAAAATGAATTTGTCACAAAGAATTTAAATTTTCAGTTTCCTAGTTATGATGAATGCAAATTACAGTATCATTCTAACTTTACAGGAACCAAAGATGGGCTTGGGGTTTTTTTTGTGAATGATTTTTGCAGTTATCTTGGAAACCATTAAAAAAGAAAAAAAATCTCAGTTATGTGTTCTGTGCTCTTGAATTTACTCCAGTTTGAAAGGAGGATTCAAAAGCCCGATTTCTTACGCCCTTTTAAAAAGCAACTAACCAGAAGGAGAGAAAAACAGGCCACCAGAAAGTAGACAATAATCCTGAATTAGCAGAGAGTTGAATGTGTTATTTAAGTCCTTCCTACAGCTCACCAATTTTCCTGCTTATGGCAGCGGCCGTGGGAGCCTCCGTCGGACTCTGAAGGAGGGAGGTGGGTGGAAGGGAGCTGAGGCTGATTCAGATCTCGCCTCTGCCTCGGTTGGTACCTTCAGGCAAAACATCTTCAACTTCTTATGAAAAGAAGCTTTTACACATTTTTTTTTTTTTTTAGAAACTTCGCCCCCTCATTTTATTTTGCCTTCCCCTCAGTACAAGGAAAATATAGATCCTCAGATTTGGACTTTTTTTTTTTTTTTGCTTGAATAAGAAATACTTGATCAATATTCAAACAATTGAGTTACCAATCCATTAGACTGCAGCTTGTTCTATCGCCTTCAGATAACCTGAGAAAAAGACGTGACCAATTAATATTTTAAGCCTGGGGGGACAGAAGCTAATTTAAAATACATAATGCACAGCCTCCCATAAACATTCCTGCAAGAGTGTCAAGGTCTGCTCGAAATAGGTGAAAACCAAGTCAGGAAAGCCCCCGTGTTTCAGGAAGGGTCCTTGAGGACTTGCTTAACTTTAAGGAAGTCTTCAAGCACCTGGAGAGTCAGTGGAGATAAGCAGATGCCTCAGATAAAGCCCGTGGGCACAACATGTATGTCCTGGCTCTGCACTGCTCGGCATTGCTGTGGTGAGATTCACCATTCCTGATCCTTAAACAGTTGATTTTGGGGGACAGTGTGGGGCATGTCAGAACTGGATTCACAGCAGCCAGCACATATTTGGGATACGTGGTTAAGCTATCGGTTAAAAATAGTCCTCAATGAGGGGGATGTCCCATTTCTCACAACCTTCGGTTTAATAGGAGTTACAGGAGTTAACGGATAAACAGGTAAAAACACATTAAAAAAACCTTTTAGCAATACTTTAGCATGTCCCTTTGATCGCCTAACCTTCCTGCTAACTGTAAATACATCTCCTCTAGGACTTGTTAAAAAAAATTCAAATCACCACTTTCAAATGAGAAAATTCCCTCTTTCCCCAGGTGTGACTGCTGTCCAGATGTTCCAACTGTGCATGCCCAAAAAGCAGAGAAGGAATTTCTTCCATGGCTTGCAAATTTTCCACATATCCAAAGATATAATGATTTTAGTGTCTGCTACCTTACCTGAGGATGAGAGTAGGAGGCTTCTGTCTGCATGAAAGGGATTTTCCTAAAGGGATTCACCATGTACTTCTAGCCCTAAGAAAGCCCATGTTAAGAGTCTCCAGGTAGCATATATTTGTATCCAGAAAAGTTGTGTTTGGTACTTCTTGAGGGTTTCATTGCACTTTCTAAGCCTGCTGTATTTTGACTGATAATTATTTAGGGACCTTGGCTCTACAGGCAGAGGCAGACAAAAAAATAGTCCCTATGAAATATTTTAACACTGTCTTAAATGCTCCTAAAATAGTTTTTTTTATAAATACATAATGCCTATCCAGGATGCAGGATGTGGAGGTACGGTGTAAATATTTTACCGATGCTCATCTACAGGGAACTGCCTTATCACAGCAGAGTTGGTCCTGTGTAACACGACCGGCCACTTTTACACAGATAAAATCTGTATTTGAGGCTGCATTGTATATCCTGTGTATTTCAGGAAATACCTAGGGTCCTTCTGTCACTTATTTCATACAACATCTTCTGCCAGTAAATATTAGAGAGGAACTATTCCTTCCTGTCCTCTGGCTTTCTTCAGCCAGTTTTCACTCTGCCTCTTGTGAGATGCTCTGAGTGTCTGCTTTCAGATCTGTTTGCCTTTTTGCACCAAGTGCCTTATTTCTTTTTCCCTCCCTTCAGAGCAGAGACGGTTAAGGGCTGAGATCAAGCCCCCAGCATGCAACCAGCAGGTCCAGCCTGAATGGGGCTCTGGCAGCTCGCATCTCTGTATGGCTTTCCAAAGCCGTCAGGTCACATCTTAAAGAAAATTTCAGTTCTGAGCGTCTGATAAAACATAAATTGAAAATTCGAGTATCTACAAAAACAGCAAAATGATGTGAGAGCGAATAATTGTAAGAAAGACATGGTACGCTTATTGGGATTGACTGCAAAAAAACATGCAAGTTTGATGGAAATGCGGGAGTGAACTTCATCTGCTTTTCTCTGTTGGAGGAGTGTTTGTCTTCTGGGAAGAAACACAATTCTCTGTATTTTCTTACATGTGCCTCCACATTTAGGTATTCATGTAGACACTGAAATATTTTTCTTAGGAAATTACTGTTTGAGCTCAACAGACGTTGGGGCCGCGAGAAACCACTGTGATTTTCCAGGCTTGCTGGATTACATTGCATACGTTAAGCCAGAGATGTTTTTACCCCAATCTGGGGAGTGGAAGGCATCCTTTCAGTCAGAGAACGACCACTTTGAAGTCCAATAATTTGTGCCCAACTAGAGTGTCTTTCCAGGGGGACATATCACAGCTAAACCTTTTTCATGATTTTCATTTTTAGGTTTATCTGTGTACTTAGACAAGCTGTAATTTCAAGTGTACGATTGTATGGATCCTGCATATTGTAATCCACCATTTCCCAAAAGCATGTGATTTGCTTACCAACAAACACTGCATTCCACCAGGGTCATAATTCAGCAACTATTTGAGCAGATGGCTGGTTGAAACTGAACTTGACTGTAACAGAGAGAAAATACGCTGAAAAAAATATGCTTAGTGTCTGGCACTGCTAGCTACTATTCTTATTCTCTTTCTGCAAGCAATTTGATGGTCCAGTGGAAAAGTTAGTGTGCAGCACCTTCCTCCAGCTTCCTCTTCCCTCTGCTTGTTGTTTCACAGTCCTGGACGTCAGTTCAGTGCTTCCTCCTGCTCCATCGTCTCCTCTCCGACAGCCAAGCCAGCTCACAAAGTTTCATCTCGCAGCTCACCATCCTCTTCCTTGCCCTGATACAGTTGTTCATAGGGTTGCACCAGGCACCAGCTCAGTGAAACCACACAAATAAACAGACACATAAAAAAATGCAGCCTCCCCCCAGCTTCAAAACCCGTGCCCGTGGGCTGCTCTCCCTGACGGCTCACTGTGGTGGTGCAACCTCCCCACGCTGTTGGCCCTTGGTACTTGGTGTGATTCCCCATCCCTGGGCTGCGAACCAACCTAGGGGATGTCAGGCACAAATTGGGAAAGATAAAGGAGCAGAGCGTTATAACGCGCCTGGCTCCTGCGTCCCCCATCGCTTGGGACTGTCACCCGCTGACAACCCTGTGTATCTGCACCTGGGTCATGCCACAAAGGGAGGTGACACCAGAACTTGCAGATCTAGCAACTTCCAGACTTGCACAACTGGTGGAAAGTACCGGAATATTCTATCGTCTGAGTTGGGCTGGAGCGGAAAAATACTTGATGAAAGTCAATTATCCCGGAGCCTATAAATAGTGATTCTGGTGGGACACTTTGAGCTCTCCTGGATGGCAGCAGACTGTGGCCAACATCCCCCCCACCCCCCACCATGAGCTGGGAGCCGCTCAGGTGAACTGGAAGGACAGGGCGAGTCAACTCCCCGTTGAGTCCCAGTTATCGCCTGCTGAGGAATGCCGATGCAGGTGAGTATTTCCTCTAAACTCAAAGAGGGAAGTGTTAACTCTAGGCTAGCCTCTCCTTCGTCCACCTCTCTACACGCACATTAGCTCTGACGAGTGTGGATGTTCTTAAATTTTACTGGATCCAAATATTTGTCCGTGCACATGTAAAAGGAGCGCTTGGCGACTTACCGGAGCCACCCATTGTGAAGGGTTCTTTAGTCCTACTAATTAAAAGTCGGGTGTAGCTGTGTGTGTGACCTCTTAAATGTTGTGTGCTTGTATGTTCGTAGTTACACGTATATGTATTGATTTAGCATAACTTTATAGTAAGTTAGTGTGAATCTTGCCATCTTCGAATCTATAACTAAGTCGCTGTTCAATTATTTTGTTCGATCATCTTGTAAATCCTTACATCAGTTAATGATTCAGTGTGGCTAAAACTTAACTCGAATCATTAATAAATTTTAAATTGCTACTAAATCATAACCGTGTCAAATATTTCCATCCGCGACACCCAGCGCTGCACTGTCCTCTCCGGGAGGGGTCTGCACTGGATGGAAAAGTGGGGGTGACAATCCCTGCCGGTGCTGCGGTTCCTGTAAATGAAAATTAGTATAATGTTTTGTGTGACGCTGCGGGTAGATGTGTGTTTCCCATTGTGAATAAGTGTGTTTCGGTATAGACGTGTAATGGATGCCTGGCTGTCTATAACTCTGCCTCCGTGTCTCTCGATTTCTCTCTTTCTCTGCTGGAGTGTAATTTCACCTCTCCATTTATACTATTACAGTCTCAATTTTATGTCTGTTTTCTAGAAGTGCTTGAATTAGGCTATTTGACATTTCCTTGTGCTGACGTGCTCTTATCCAGAGCGAATCCTGTTTTGAAGGGAATGTTAATATTCCTATGAAGCAGGAGAACACAACGGGGCTGACAGGCAAATACAGTAAATAGCAAGCAGCTTTCTGCAGGGGAAGCTTTAATCTGGCAATGACACTAGTCATCCATGGTGCCTGAGTAAAGAGGGCTATCATGATTAATGGTAATTAATTGTAGCATTGTTAGTGCTTTATTTTTCATGTTGCTGTAGGCTCTGTGGAAGATGCCACGAGAAGACGTTGCACCCAACCAAGGTACTTGCAGGCTGCAGTGGGCTTACTTGGGGTTTACAGCACTGGGCCTGATGCTCGTACATCCAGGGGACCCATTTTCAGCCACGTCTCCTTAGAAATAAAATAAGGCCTTTGAGATAACTCCAGAATTGTCCTGAAGGGAGATGCTCTGCAGTAGCAGGAAAAAAAAAAGGATGGTGTGAAATTGGAAAATGAGGCTGCAGGATTTTGTGAGTGTTACCTGTGCTCCTTCCTCCCCCTTTTCTGGGCGATATCATGTCCTGTGGCACATAGTGCTGTAAATTACCCTGTGAAGCCTGCAGAGGGAACACCCCCAGCTTTGTGCGTGTGCCACAGGTGACACCAAGGAGCCCCCTCCTTCTAACAACCTCCAAGCACGAAGCCTGGTATAGCAAGACTTTCCTGCATGCCCACTTTTTTGGGGGGCATTTTTTTAAAATTTTTTTATTTGCAAATCTAGAATTCCAGGACATGGGATTTTACTGATTTTAAGGAGTTTAATTGTGAGGGTGGATCATAGTTAGGGGATGCGCGGTACGTGCAGAAGTCAGAGCTGCTGTCATGTAGGAAAGAGGGATGGCACGTGCTCATACAATTTTAATTGATGACAGAATTATTTTGGAAATATTTATAGCTGGGCTAATTTCTCTTGAGGTCTTTCTCACCTGGTTCCTGGAGCATAACAGAAAGCTGACTGGATGAAACCTTTGAACAGTGTTTTACCATGTGAGATCTAGGTTAAGTTAAAAAAAAATGAAAACGAGTTGACTTATGGTTTATTTTTTTTGGTTTATTTTATAACAGGTCTGGAATTAGTTTGAACTTGTTGTTGCTTTGGCAGGGAAAATAAACATTAAATAGAAGCAAAGTCAATCACATTTCAATGTTTGCATTTTTACCATTGAGTGTGTTTACCTGAATTATCATCTTGTAGCAGACATCTCTGCTGTGCTTTGATCTTGCACTACCAAAGGTATTTTACAAGAAGCAGTCATTAAAAAAAAAACCCCACACAATTATGACAATTTCTGTAAAGCTCATCAAGTAATATGAGGTGCCTGGCTTTTCATTTTAATTTTAATGTGCTGTAGTGTAGAATTAAAAAATAATGAAGTGTTTTAAGGAATCCTTAGGTTTTACCTCTCCCCCAGTACAGCAGCGGGAGATGCGTGCTTAGTGTGACAGATGATGGCAAAATGGACTATATTTCCTATCCAGCAGGAAGATTTATAGGTTGGGTAAGATGCCGAGTGACAAACCAATCATGCAATTGAGCTAATAGGAATAAAACATTCTGTGAAGCTTGTGAGCTGTTATTACAAATGCTTGTGTAAATATGGTTTAGGTCATTGTTACTTCTTCAAATTGTGTTTATGTACAGCTCCAAAGTACAGCCTTTGCTTCCTTGTTTGAAATGCCATTGACAGAACGAGCTTTTTTCATTTGTATAAATATATTTCCTGTGTTGTCAGAGAACAAGGGAAAATAAGTGTCTCACGTGACACACAAATGGGCCAGAGAAAGGAGTCCCACTAGCAAAATGAAAGTCTGCAAACATCAACAAAACAAAGTTAATTAATTAATTGCCCATTTTTCAATACTTAGCAGTTTCTAAGGGGTATTGTAGCACTGATGGGCAGTGTATGAGTACTTGAGAATCAACAGGTAATCCCCACACTTCTTCCTCTCCTGTTATGAAATATTAGAGTTTAGCATAAAAGCAAAATAGATACATGAAATTGTCCATCATGTAAAAAGTATACATATACTTTGCAATGTGCATTAGTAACAAAGGTAGTCCCGTTCTCCAGCATAAATACCACGAGAGCGTTTGACTGATGCTGTTGTGGAAGTTGCTGTCTCTAGCCGGTTTACAGGCATTCAAGCACTGAATTACTTTAGGAGAGGAGAGCTGGGGTTTTTGGTGCAAGAGCTCCACTGGAATCTGCAGCTAAATTACAAGGTCAGAGCTTGAAGCAGAACTGGTATGCAACTCACAGTGCTTAAAGTATAAAACATTTACTGATATCGAAAAATGTGGGACTTTGTAGATGGCTTTTAAATTTGCAACCAGTCAGATGTCACCTTGGCCAAAGGGAAACCAGGGGTGGGAATCATTTGGCCAAACGCGGGCATAATTCTCGGCAACAATTCTTCTCGTTGCAAAGGTAGGTGTCTAAGATAGGCCATATGAATCACGGTCTGAAAGTGCCTGTTGATGGTGAGGGCAGCCCGGGGTGACCGGCTCCTCCCTCCCCGCAGATGTCCGGCGCTGCCCAGGAGCCTTGTCTTGGGTGGCCAGCTGTACCTGACTCCCGAGCACTGTTGCAAACGGGACCAAAGTGGGATTCATCTCCCTGAGCTCCAGCTTAAATCCAGAAGGGAGACCCGGCACAGTCAGCAGGAGACAACAAGGATCTGCAGACTGCAATTTGGCATCTCCAAAATTAAGCGTCTCTCCTGCCACTCTACCTGGGCAAGTCACCTTGGAAAGACATCCCTCCTCAAATGCTTCCTTAGATCCACATAAAAACATTTTCATTATGTTATGGAATTGGATTTTTCTAGTCCACTCCAACTAAAAAGATGATCTTTCTGTTGGTGTTTTTTTTTCTTTTTTTTTTTTTCCTTTTTTCTCCTGAATGGCTGCATTGTGTGTGATTACAATAACACATCTGCTCATAAAATGGGCATGCAAGACTCTGCTGTGAAGAATCGAGGGTGTGGGCATTTGTTCAAAGCAACTGGTAATGTATTGCTTGCAACCATCTGACAGATTGCTAATAGGGCACAGCTGTTTTACGTGTTCCTGATTCCTTCAGCCACTCTCCACAATGGAGTGGGAGATACAGCGTGTACAGCTAAAACGTTTCCCATTTGTGTGTTTCCAGCAGGAAAAAAAAGAAGCCTCAAATAATGCTTTTCAAGATAAATCCTACAAATAACAATGAATATTCTCATAAAGATTGGAGATAGTTACATACACAGCTCTGTGTGAAATGAGCATTTTTATTTCCCACTGTCTTTCATGTGATATTTTTGCAAAGGCCATGGAACATGCCTTCAGTTATATAGGCAATAATTTCCAAAGATGAACAAAGCCGTAATTCTGCTGTTTTACACAAGTCAGATTCCCACGTTGCTTTGCTCCTTAACTTTCAGAAATGACTGTGAACAAATCAGACAAAATTCCATTCTTCCCTCCTATTTAAGCTAACGCTCCTGAAGTCATTAAGGGTAATCCCACGCTGATGAGCACAGTATAAATACCTAGATAAAGAAGAAACCTTTTGTTAATTTCTATGCAGGAATATAAATGAATGTAAATACAGAATTCTCTTCCATGGGTGAGATACTTTAAATAATCTGTCTCTTAAAAGATCATTGATGATTGAGGTAATGGCCTGGCTATTTCTGTTTTGTGTGGTATATGGAGTTTTTATAAAAAGAGCTGGATCAACAGCTCTGGAATTGAAGCTTTCTTGATGAGTATAACAAAGGGTCATGTCGTTGATGTGCAGGGCTAGCTTTTCTCACAGCAGGTTAACATTTGCTTTCCCACCATTTGGAAAGGAAGACTTGAGATGTTCTCTTGGTTCAGTCATCTGAAAGAGCGTCAAAGCATTAGATTTGTATTTTTGGACATGATTAAGAATGAATTAACAGAGTGCTGAGAGGGGTATTTGTTTCTTTGAGTTGCACGATTTAATTATTTTTCCATCCAATATGTGGTTTTGATATATTGAGGAGTATTAGCAGTACCGTTTATTTAAAATAAGAATATTCATGTATTGTGTTAATAAAGCAGTTCTTGGTAGAGGACAATATTCTACAAGATTTTAACAGCTCCACCCTTTTCCCAGTTCCTCCATAAACACTGGCAGTCTGAAGATGCCAAAGAGCAATGGGACATTTTGACAATTTCAGTCATTTGTGCATATTAGTGTTTTGGTGTTTATGCCCATTAAAACCAACAGTGGCATTTTTACCCTCAAACCTCCTTGCTCTTGCCTGAATATGGGCATGGCAATAGATGCATGTAAAAGAAAGCTGGTATTGAATGAAGATTTTTCCAGTCCAGAGGGACTCTTTATGAGGGAGTGTAGCGATAGGACAAGGCTCAATGGTTTTAAACTGAAAGAGGGGAGATTGAGATGAGATCTGAGGAAGAAATTCTTTGCTGTGAGGGCGGTGAGCCCCTGGCCCAGGTTGCCCAGAGAAGCTGTGGCTGCCCCATCCCTGGAGGGGTTCAATGATTGGGTTGGACGGGGCTTGGAGCAACCTGGGCTGGTGGGAGGTGTCCCTGTCCAGGGCAGGGGGGAGGAACTAGATATTTCTTTAAGGTCCCTTCCACCCCAGACCATTCTATGATTCTATGATTTTGAAAACACATATTGCGTGCAACTTTGCAACACGTGCATGTTAGAGTAGGCTGGAAATCCAGCTCTGTCTGGATTCTTTAGTTCTCGAATATGTTTTTGCCAGAGTACAAGTGATATTACCCTGCTTTCTCATTTATTTTCTGTCCTCTTATTTGCATACTCAGATGGTCTTCCTGAGCTGTCTAACAGCAATCAAGTAGCTGGCAAAAAGACTTGTTTCCTCTAACTTTAACTATCTTGAAGTGAGACAACTAATTTAAGCAAGCTGTTAAGGTGCTTGTGTAGCATCCAGATGATAAATGATCCCAGCTCTTTGAAGTCTGATTTCTAGAGGTGCCTCTCTCTAACTGATAATGCCTAACTGTTAGGTAACCCAAATTAGTAGAGATTAATCCCAGCGCAAAGGTCTAAACTCCATCAACTATGTCTGCAAAACCATGTGTGCAAACAAAGGGACATTGCACTGACAGCAATTAAAAAAGGTGCATAGCTTCTTCATTTCCAGGTCTGGAAAAACTGAGTTTATGTAACATAAGTGCTTATGTAAATATGCACGCATGCTTTTCCTGGCATATGTGTGCTTGTGTATAAACTTACCATTTATTAATGTCTACGTGTGCGCGCGCGCACACACACACACGCGCAGGCCCTATGCTCAAGCTGATGGCTACAGCTGGGTCCAATTCCCCAAGCAAACCTTCACTTCAGCCCCTGCTCAGCGAGCTGGCACTACACTATTGGCTCGCTGCTCACGGATGTCTTCTTGTGGCATCATGGAACTAAATACAGAATAATTTCTTTCTTTGTTGGGTAAATTAATCTTTGTTGGGCTCTTTAGTGTCAAAGCCTGAGCTGGCATCTTCAAGTTTATTCAAGGTATCTCTGCTCTGACCTCACTGCCCTCACTTACGTGAGGTATTGTTCTCTTGCCTTGAGGCTTCAGCAGTGATTTACAAACTGCAAGCTGACTGCAAAAACCTCTAATTGTGATTGCAAAACAGGTGACAACTACTCTACATGGAGGTGACTGTCAAAGGGAAATTAAAGTTATTGTTTCTGTGCTGAATTACAGTTATAAATGCTGTTAATTTTCCCAACTTTCCTTTTTCACTCAGGGTTTTGGAAGAAGAGGAAGCTGAGTTGGAAGGTGTTGCCTCATCAAACCTAAACTTTTCACAAAAGAGCATGTAAAGTCTAATGGTGTCAAAATCCCAAAGGGAGTTTCAGTTGGGTTAACTCTGCTACACAGAAGCGTGACGAAGGCATAAGAGCTGGCACATCCCAGAGAAGTGCAAATTGACAAAACACGGGAGAATCAAGGACGAGAAAGGGAAAGCTGACAAATTAGTTAAAATACATTGGAAAGGTTCATGGGTGGTAGGTTCAGCACAGAGTGATGGAGGTTATCATTGACAGTGTGCAGTTTTGCTATGGACCTTCTTACTGAGGAGTAGGAAAAATGCCTTTAAATTATGGGGAAAATTCATTGGGGGAAAAGAAAAAATCCACTCAGGGCTATTACATGTAAGGATGCAACCTCTTCGTCAGAATGTTCCAAGATGCTGATAAAAAATTAATACACACTTGCCCAGTTCTTATGCTATTTCCTAAATACCTGCTATTGACCTTTGTTGGAGACAGGCTAGCCGGTCAGATGGACCTTAGATATGGCTTGGTGGAAGCTGTTGTCATGTCCTTAAGGCACAGAGCGAGTTCACATGTCACCAGGGACATAAAAGGTAGCTGGAAAGTGCTCTGTAAGTACAGTAGTAGTGAGGCAGAAAACAAAGGGAAGGGTTGATTCACTGCTCAGGGGAAAGAAAGATATACTAATGACACTCCAGCAAAAGAGTTTCATTTGTTTTTGTTTTTCAGTCGTTACTTGGCTAAATCAGTTGTCATGGCCAGCAGTCGTCTTGAAAGGGCAAAATTTGTGTAGGGAAAGAGCAGGTTTGGGAGGATTTAAGTTAAATTATTTGTTTATAAGTCACCAACGTTGATGAAATTCACCCTGAGGTACTAGGCAGTTGGCTGAACCAATTTATCTGTGATCTTGGAGGAGTCAAGGAGGACAGGGATTGGTGACTCCTGTCCAGTTCATATAACAATATTCGCCGTTTCTCTAGAAAAACTTCAAAGAACCTCAGATGCTGTGGTCTCTCTGCAGGACCAAGCAGGAGACAGGACTGAGTTGCACAGAGACTTCTTAAGCTTTCAAAACCAAAACCTAACCAAGAGAAATACAGGGGAGGGAGTGGGGAATCACAGAAGATATTTTTTTAATCTTTTTAAAGTTTGTTCATGTTTCTGCTTTCTTCCCTGTAGTGAATTTGCCTCCCTCCATTACTCATCTCACAGAATTTGTATGTTGAGTTCAAGCACCGTGCATGCAGCACCACGAAGGGTGTAGGAAAAACAGAGCTTATAATTTATTGATTTTATTATTGTGGTGGGAAATTGAGAAGAATGCCAACAAACAATTAAAGAATTACATTAATTTGAGATATTAAATAAAAAAAAAAGAAAAGAACTAACATCTACATTTTATTTTTTCTGCTGCTACTTAGGATATCTGATTTGCTTGGTACCCACTGATGGCAACAAGACTGACACAAAACCGCACTCTTTCCAGCAGCACAGTCAATTCCAACGCAGTTAGATATCTATGATTTCTTGCTCTTCCAAGAATAATTGGGACAAATATTGAATTCTGTACGTTGCATGCTTAGATTTAGAAGCTGAGATGAACATTGTCCTTGAGTGGTAGGCACTGTAGTCCACACATTGACGTGCAAAGCCAATTACATCAGCATGCTTCTTTTAAATAAAATCAATACATGTAATATTGACCGCTTCTAAGTCTACTCTTCTACAGTTGCTGTCAGAAGACAAAAATGTAAAGATCTAGCTTGTGTGAGATGTGGTTAAATTGCACTTCTGTACTCTTTAAACACACATCTTAAGACTGGTGAAGCCTTTTTTCGTTTTAACATGAATAAGCATACTCAAGTCTTACCTTCTTAATGTTTAGGCTGAAGGAAGCACCCTTTTTTGAGCATTTTGCTATGCAAAATACGCAGGAACATTTCCATGATATTAGGTAATTCAGTATCAGATTTATTTGTAATTCCAAGTGTAATGGCGATGTTTGAGCTGAATGCAACTGTGAGTGTCAACACGAGAGCTGTGTTGGGTTTATTGTTTCCCACATGCTCCAAAGCAATCGAACAGTTCTGCAAATGCTCTTCAAAGAGTACATCCAGAATGCCACCTTGTTAAACATCTCCTTGGCATTCATTCCATTTCCCACTTTTAATTGCTGAGTTTAGTTGCAAAATGACCTCTTCTAGCAGTGAAATTTTATTAACTCTTCAATCCACTGGCACAGAGATGAAAATAACAGCAGAAAGGGAAATACAAACATGAGTGGGTTTGGGCTGACCCGTATGGCGGAGTGGCATGAAATGGAAGTCAGTTCTACGGCTAATTGATTGCACGCTGAGTGATATTGTTGGTGTTGTCTTCATCCTCCCAGTAGGCTGATGATCGGTTTTGTAGATCTGTACATGTTTGTGTTCTTGCTTTCTGTTAAATAAAGCATCACTATTGTATGCATACACTTAAGGTCCAAATTTTGTGCTCTTTGCCTTTTTGCCTTTCTGTTGCACAGTATCCGTTACAAATCTGGAGGCAGATTCACTTATCCCATGAGTTATTCCAAAGAAAGCAGGGTTAAATGAGCTGCCATGAAAGATGCTCTGAAGAGGCAGAATATATTAGAGTCACAGTTCGGTCCTTCCATTTCTCTCTTCCAAAGTGGAAGGAAGACTCAGCAGCCCTTTAGCCAGCACAGTTTATTCCTTGCCCAGTGCTGTGTTGGCATTAGCTCGAGCATCTAGAGGTCAGGGAAAAGTGTTGGAGTAAATGGGGAGCATGATGGTTGTCCATGGGCATATTTCCCTCTTTTCCTGGCTGTGACCTCTGAAGTCCTTGACAGTCCCTTGCATGGAAATGGAGCTGGGCCTGCAGCGAAATGCACCTGGCTCAGTGCATCAACTGTTAATTCCGCTCATTAATTTAAGGGTAAGAAGGCAAGGCTGTCAGGACTGATATCCACTGAAAGTCAGCGCTGCTTCGCTTTTCTCCGAAATGAGGATGGAGCAGAGTTTAGCTCTGCCCTGGCTGCAAAGAAGCGATGCCAAAGGCACCTTGTATCCCACCATTGCCACCACGCGGGTTTGAACACTCTTTCCAAAACAGTTGTGATACGCAGAAGTAAATTCACATCTCTCGAAGCCATTTATGCTACAAACAGTGATGAACATATTGTGGTCATATATGGTGTGGTCCCAAATGTTTAAAAAAAACTTTATTTAAAATTAAGTAGTGCTATGATATTTTTAATTCTCCTGTCGCTACAGGATGGTGCTGCACAGAACTTTAGACTTAACCCATCACCATAATAACCAGATTAAAATGGATTTAAAAAGGCCAAAACAAGGATCCTTTTCATCAGCTCAACTTCCTGAAAGGCCCAGAAATGGGAATTCAAAAGAATTTATAGTTTTTAATTAGGAGTACAACCAAAAGAGTTATGTTTAAGCAATATGAGCTGTTTATTTTATTACAAAAATTGTGAAAGACATATGCATTCATTACATCAAAAGTCAACTTGTATTGGTGGAAAAAGCGTTCTGCATAGCCATCAGGACATGGCATGAAAAATGATCAGGTGCTGTGTTACACACACAGAGTTAAACTCACATCTCAGTTTTATAATGTCTCCTGTAATTTCAACAAAGATTCTGTCTGCAAAGGATCCACAGGATTTCTAAAAAGCTAACCTTTATACTTACAAAATTCATGTAAGATAACAATAAAAATGCAAGTGACTTGAAACTGTCTTAAGGGTTTTTTCATTGAATTTTACCTTTTGTTTAATATAAAGCTATAATGTTATTGCTGACCATAAGAAACAAAGATAAAGCAAGAAGTTTTGAAAAAACAGTAATTTCATAGAGAAGATGAAGATAGGTAGTTCTTTAAGAAACCTTTAAAGAATGAAATATACATAATCACGTTTCATAGAAGCAAACTGTTTTTTAATTTTAAGATGTAATTTATAAATATTATAAAACAGGAAAATCATGATTTAGGTACTGATCATAGCTTTTTCCCTGTCGATTTCCATTTCAAAATTATGACTGGCTGTAAATTAGCCTGTTTCTGAAGTCTATATATGTTTAGAATGAAACGATGTCATTAACTTACTTGTCCACTAGGGCCCACGGTGCTGAAAGCAAGCAAGACAGTTAGTGAATAGGAATTTGACAGAAGAGCTGTATTTTCAGTACACAGTGCAATAGGTAAATCACTAAAGGGCCCAAGTAAAAGTTGCTTTTAAAGCCCACCTAAAATAAATAAACAAATCAGTAAGGAAAAAGTAAATAAATATTTTGGTGCAGTGGTTGTACGTGCATCTCAAGGGTATTTTGAACCTTTTTCATCTTCAATTTACTTTAACTCTGTATCAACCCAGTAGACTTGCTCCTACTTGAAGAACCCAGTCAGGTACTCAGACCTGCATGGGGCAATGCACGGGTGCCTGAAGATGCACTTAAATTCGCAGTTTCTGAACACTCTCCAGGTTCTTCCTGCATAGCTCCGACTTCACGACTCAAGAGCTGTACTCCAGCATGAAGAAACACACACACCTTGCAATTCTGCGTGCACTAGAAATAGTGCATATGCTAAACGCGCCTTACTGGATTTGCTCAAAAGCTGGGGATGATTGACGAATCCTTAAAGAAAAATTAGAACAATGACAGACATAAACTGAGAGTCAGATTTTTACCTATTTTACATTCCAGTAGTGACCCCTCTCAAGCATTTTTTTATGCCACATGATGTCCAAAAGTAGAATCGTCCCTGCCCCCAGAGCAGTGCAAACTGCATATCTCACTAAACAATTTACCGACAGTTACTGCCTTCAAAATATTCCATGGTGCAGATGAAGACCAAGTTTTCTTTTTTGTTGCTAAATATTTTCTTTCCAAAACATTCTGAACTGGAGATGTATTTCCCAGTAATCCATCTTAAATGCTTTTATGGAATGCAGCTAAGATACCTCATCTGCAAAACAAAACAAAAAAAAACAAAACAAAACAAAGTTAGCATTCACTCTTTATTACAAGATAGATGCCATAAAGTAATCACGGAGGACAAATGAAGCAATCCATGACTAAGGTGTTATCTTTCTGTACTCACTCACTTTCCACTTCAGATACAAAACAAAAAAGAATTGGTTTTAAGATGTGGAAAACTTTTTCTGATGGTGGTGATAATCACATTAACATTTTCATATGTAGTCATTTATATGGATACTTAAAAAAAAGAGAGACACAAAAGAGGATGGAAGTGAACTACGTTTTCATTCATGTTTTTATTAAAAAGCAAAAAGAAGAAAATTCAGAGTGCCAAACTTTGACCCTGGTGCTATCCATTAAATTCTTCAGTTATTTTTTTATTCAGAAATTAATTTGATTCAAATGTATTTCAGCAATGGGAAATGTCTCCATGAAATGATACAGTAGCTTTTGCAGAACTACTAACCACTTTCATAGTGATGGTGGAACATCATGCAATTTTCAGCACAGATCAAGTAAATCTCTGGAGGTCTGGAGCCCTCAGCACAAGAAGGACACGGACCTGTTGGGGTGGGTCCAGAGGAGGACCATGAGGATGATCCAAGGGCTGGAGCCCCTCTGCTGTGAGGACAGGCTGAGAGAGCTGGGGGTGTTCAGCCTGGAGAAGAGAAGGCTCCAGGGAGACCTTATAGCGGCCTGCCAGTACCTGAAGGGGCTACAGGAAAGCTGGGGAGGGGCTGTTTGCGAGGACATGTAGCGACAGGACGAGGGACAATGGCTTTAAACTAGAGCAGGGCAGGTTTAGATTAGACATTAGGAGGAAGTTCTTTACAATGAGGGTGGTGAGACACTGGCCCAGGTTGCCCAGAGAGGTGGTGGAGGCCCCATCCCTGGAGACATTCAAGGCCAGGCTGAATGAGGCTCTGAGGAACCTGATCTCGTTGAAGATGTCCCTGCTTACTTCAGGAGGTTGAACTAGATGACCTCGTAGCCATAAAGGGATCATTTTCTCTGGATGTTGCTCCATGGAGCAGGGATTCCTCAATGTTAGTGGAACCTCCTTAGTGACATATCTGGTGCTGCCCACTGGAAGTTCAAGGGGATAATTGCGGTTCCCTTCAAATCCAGTTAAAATTGGGTTCTCCTGGGAACTGCACTGAGACTGTTAGGACTTCCTAATACAGAACTGGTCTTTCCTGGTTGCCCAACATTGTACATCACACCCATCAGTCCCACAGGAAAGGGAGGCAGGAGGAACATTCCTCTAATCCAGACAGTGAAAGTGAAATCAGGACCTCTTCTTTCTTGATCTTCCATCATTTCACACCGCGTTGATAACCCCATAATATACTTTTTCTAACTTGCCATTAAGATCTGGAGGCAAAGAGCTCCACTTCCCTACTGGCAGGATTTTAATGGAAAATGTGCTTCCTTCTCACCTTACACAGCTGCAATGCAGATTTATCCCATCCTAAGCATCTGGTGCTATTTTGCTTTAGCAGGGGAAGAAAATTAAACACATGGCCCCAAAGTGGATGACTTTTTCAGTAGTTTTACACAGCTCCACTGAAGAGTAGACAACAGGTAGATGGTGTAGGATTTGTCTTGGTATCAGCCAGGGGGTCTCAGTTAGATGGCAGTATGTATTTCTTCCTTAAGGATGGTCCCACTGCAGAACACATTGTCCCTGGCTCCCCGTAGCACAGGAGTATGGAAATGCTGCACTGCTGCAAAGGGCATGAGGTGCCTCCAACCTACAAGTGACAGCATTGTTTCACACATTGTGGTGCTTTTTTAAGAAAGCCTCTGAATAGGGGGAAGCCATACTTAAATATGTTACAGAGGGCTATCTTTTACTTGTCACGTTAAAACTGGTGGTTAGTTTTATTATACTGTGATTGCAAACATCTGCCTGTGGAAGCTCCTTCTGAAATGCTTCTCTTATTTCATACGCTGCACTGCTCCAGATATTCATCAGCCCCCTTTGCAGAAGACCTGATTTTTGGAAGGACTGGTCTGCATAGCTGTTCTTGTTTATTCAGGTTTCTGACACAGTTTATCGCCTTTACATTCTTAGACTTTCAGTGAAAAAACTTGAAAACAGAATTGAGCCAAAACTTTTAAGTTTATCTTGATGCCAGGAGTCACCAGCTTTGTGTGATTTTCATCTGAAGCAAGAAATCAGTGAAGGTGCGTGTCTCCAAATGTCAGTGAGTCCAGTGAACCTCCTTGCTCATTACAGAACACATAATCAGCTAAGGCCTAATTGGCTTTGAGTTTAATTCTATGGCAAACTGACAACAATTTCTTTGGTTTTTCACTTTCTAATACCTGTCTTGTGTAAAATAAAAGTTCCCATCCTTACACATACTTAACTGATGCTAACATCATTTAAACCAGGCTATGTACTATACCAGTAAGTATTTACTTCCCAGCAGTTGTTAAAATGCCATTACAGTTTGTATTTAAATTTATACATTACATAAAAAGTAATTATGTTCATGTGAGACGACGATGATGATGATGATGGTGATAAGATCAAGCAGCAGATGTGTGAACATAAGTGCCTGCCATCTATTTTAAACATCAGATGAGCTAAATGCGAGCTTAAGTATCTTTTTGGAATCATTTTCTTAACTCAATATAAATAATTGTTTAAATTTTACTCTCCATTTAAAGGTATGACAAATTATAGTCAAATGTTCTTCACACTGTTGATATTATATTGGCACTGACGTCATTACTTCAGAGGCAACTTATTGAGAAACAAGTTAGGTAAGATGTCTTTTAAAATGCATAAGCAGGAGAAGAGTTTAAAATTTGGTGCCTTTCATCGAACCCTGTAGGTACTTACCATCCCTGTTCTCCACAGAGCACACTGCAGCACTGCCAACCATCTCCTTCACATCTTTTAATACTTAAAGGGGGCTTATAATAGTGATGGGGACAAACTTTTTAGTACAGCCTGTTGCGATAGGGCAGATTCAGACTAGATATAAGGACGACATTTTTTATGATGAGGGTGGTGTAAAACTGGCCCATGTTGCCCAGAGAGGTGGTGGATGCCCCATCCTTGGAAATATCCCAGGTCAGGTTGGGTGGGACTCTGAGCAACCTGATCTAGTTGGAGATGTCCCTGCACATTGCAGGGGATTGGACTAGATGGCCTTTCAATGTCCCTTCCACACCATTCTGATTCTACGATCTGCAGTCTCTTGGTCTTTCTCACCTTTGCCCATCTCATGAGATCTTCAAGAAAACATCTGCTGGACTGGACAAGACAAAAAACAGTGGTGGAGTCAGAGGTACCTCCCACATGTTCTTTGCTATGTTTTCTCTGGTAACTCAACAGGAGTGTAAGAAACACATGCTTACATCGTGCCTTCACCTCATTGAGCTCTATCCCTTCCTGCATCCTCTCGGGACATGGCCTAACCACCCGATGCCACAAGGTGGAGACCCACTCAGTCCACAGCATCTGTATTCTGCATAAAATAGTTCAGATTTGCGGGGCCAAGAAGTTGGGTTGGGCAGTGGATGAGGAAGCGGGAAGGTCTCAGGCAATGAAATGTATGTCAGACATGAGGTCAAACATCATCTGCGGTGACTCCCTTCTATGAAAAACCCAAACGTGATGACAGGGGAGGAGGAAGAGGTGGAAAACCACCGGGGTCTCTCCATACGTGATGTATAGGAAGACAATTTACACTGCCAGTTCTGCTAGGCACGGCTGAAGGTCAAGCTTTGCATCCCAGGACCCAAAACCAGTTTGAAGATGTGGATTGATAGGATGGCTGCATCGCAGTGCATGTTAGAGCAAGATCTGGTTGCTTCAATAAAAGAACACAAAGGAAATCGTAGAAGATGGCAGGAACAGGCTCTTGAACAGAGCATGTAGATTTTCATTACCATCTGTCCATCTGTCCTCTGCCACAAACCTTCCTCAACAGTTTGGCTGCCATGATACGGAGAAAAAACAGTGTTTCCACCCAGGCTGTGATGGATAGCCCCAGTTGGAAGGAGCTGCACCAGCTATAACGTATTATAAAATCATTTTTAATTTATTAGAAGAAGAAAAGAGCAAGGATTGTTCCCACTAACCTTAACCACTTTATTGGTATTAAATCATATTAAGTTGCTGTTATTTTCTTGTATTTGGCATTTTCTTCTGGATGTTTATTCTGATTCGCCTTGGCCTCCGGCCAAATGTGCATCAAGTGTCAAGAGCCAGTTCTAAACTCCATTTCCCCTATAAAAAATGAAGAGAGATAATTACATTTAAGAGCACTGTATAGAAAAAAGTAGCTGTAATTTACTTCTATGGGCAGGTGTAGAACAAAACAATAGCTTTGAATAGACCTGTCATGTGAGCTGCTTGAATAGACCATGTATACCTACTGCTTGAAAAAACAGCCAGCGAGTGTGCCGATTGCTGAAGCATGCGGTGTCTTACAGCGAACCGTTTTGAATCTGATGCTGCAGAAGACGACGTGCCCAATATGGGACGTGCGGGGAGCCCAGGGAGCCCTGCAAGCTGTGAGTCTGAGAGGCAAAACTCTACACATTTCCTAATGTTTATTTTCAGACTAATGCAAATAACAGCTTCGTGCCACGTAACTATGAAGCCTCGTGTCAGAGGGAGGTAAATCAAGAAAAACTCCACTGAAGTTAGACCAAGTCACAGCTGTAAGAACAGGAGCGTGCATGCATGTTTATATATATCAATATCATTAATTACTTCACTGAGCTTATTCTAGGGGCGATGTTGGGTCTCTCAGTCCCCAAGTGATATATTGACTCTTTAGAAGTTAATCAGTGAGTTGAATATATTCTGCAGGCTTTATAATTCACTGTATTTTAGACTTACTATTGCAAAATGGTACGACTTGGGCGAGTATTCAGAACATGCTCAGAGAACATGCAGATAAAGCAATTAGACACTTTAGAGTTGGCTTATTGGTGACAGTGTCCATACTAATTAAACTGATTGAGAACACATGCAGTCTCATAAGAGGGCCAGGTCAGGACTAAATTTTTCTTACGAGGATACAGTAAATAGGTCACACAGTGAAACAACATCAATACTAATTGATTAATATGTTCTACAAACCCAATGGAAATTAGGGGAATTTGCTAATTTTAAAATTAAACTAGTTATAAATGATTTGAGATGGTTTTAGTTGCCTAATTTTAGGCAACTAGATTCACTTCATCCTATCACTTTTAAGTAACACAATTAATATATGCAAATTAATTAAAATTTCCTATATACTAATTGACTGAGTCATGTCCTTATCTTTTTGCAATGAACCGTTCTGTAAATACCATCAGCCAAATGAAAAATATAACAAAGCACTTACTTAGAAATTTTTCCCATAACTGTCCCTACAAAATGTAATTTTAGTTTAATAAAGCTATCTGTTCAAAAAAGAAAAAAAAAATTCTTATGCATTTCAAAATTGCTTTTCTTGCTGAAATTCTGTGTATTCCATGACCAAAAAGAGAACACAAACATGGCAGAAATTTTGGAAAAAATTTATAAGGAAAAACTTTAACTGCAAATTAAAATTGGACATAGCTTACATCTCAGCTTTTGAAAAAGGAAAAATAGCATTTTATCAGCAGTGATCTGGACTTAAATACAGACACACTGAGTCCTTATGAAAACTCTTGAAAGACTGAATACTGGCTTTTGGTTTGTTGTTTTTTTTTTTTAAGTGGAAGTTACTTGGATATCCTTTTTTATCAAATGTTGTGGGTTGTTATTGGCATTATACTGTGAAACTGAGTTTAGCTGTGCATATTTTGGGTTTCTAAGACAATTACAAGATATTTAAAACATGTCTCCAGCAAGTGTTAACATCTTCTAAACAAAAACTTTCAACTTTTACATAAATACAGGTAGAACTTGGCAAAATGCTAAAGGTATGAAGTCACCAGATGTAAGAGCGTAAGATTTCACCTTGAATGAACTTTAGAGGTGGTGAAGGATTTGCAGTGCCTTTCACAATTGGAAAAGAAATGAAAATGGAGTAACCTAAAAAACATATTTCTGAAGCAGATATCCTGCCCCGATCTGTTTTGAGTGGCATTGTTTACAGCTGCTGTTAGCTCCTTCTTTTCCAAGAGATGCTTAATCAATCGGGACAACTCCAATTCATTGCTTTCCAGGTTTGTCTACGGTTGTCCGCTGCAGTGGTCAACCTCGTAGCTGTCAGATTAACCCATTGCAAAATGCCTATAATGACACTACGTAATGACACTACCCCTTATGTCAAGGGTATACTTTGGCCAAGCACGTCGGAACCTTTAATACTGAAAAAAACTACTTCAGTCAATCTTTGGTTGTTCTTAGATGCCCTGGAAACCTCTTTCAGCCCCTGCAAGTCCACAGCCTAGACCTTGCACATCATCTGAAATACATTGGCCTTTTCATGAGTCCATCCCAATGGACTCATCCCAAACCCTAAATGTTTTTGGATGCTTATCTGAATCAAATAGAATCTATAAATCTTTTTATGATTTATCTATTTCTAGGAATCTAGTTTGTGCTCAGAGCTAATAATGGCAACTCAATTTATGGCACCACCTTGTGACTTATGTTTCTAGTCAACAGCAGAGCCATGTTCAACAAAATCCTCTTTCGACTGCTTCCAGTGTTGAAAAGGGATCACTGACTCTGTCTAGCAGATTCAGTAACATCATCCCACAAACCAAATGTAAGCTGAAAATCACCATTTTACATATTTACTTGTTAATACGAGACTTTATACTTGTTCTAGATCTGCAACTGCATAATTGCAACTAATAAACTAAGTTTTAAAATTCTTTGGTGTTTTCTTGCCATGTAACTGCTACAGATGTGCATACAAACAACGGCTAAATTAATATCTGGACTCTGGTAAACAAATTTGTTTAGCTCTTTTGCCTTTTGAACACATAATACCAGCTGAGGTCTTGCTTTAAAACAATTTATTTAATGGGATGTTATCAAACAAAATAATATGCACCATTTATCACATTTTTTGTTTATTAACTACATTTTGCATATACTCACACTGAACCTTGTCAATAGGATGTATTTGAGTAAAACTTTCATAAGTCACTTTAACATAGTTGGTAAGAGTGAGAAATCTCACTATTTACAAAATACTATTGCTCAGACACCTTGCTGGCTGGCATGTTGAGGAAACAAATAAATAATATTTAATAAATAAATAAATAAATTTAATAAATTAAAAAAAATATTTTGATGGGGAGAGAACTGTAGGCCATGCAAGTTCTTTCTATAATTATTATTTTCTGAACTTTGTTCACATCACTATTAAAATAATGAAGGTTTATCTCCCAACTCTTATTCTTTATCTTTGTCACTCCCACTGGCCCACCTCACTTTTAGATGATACAAAGAAATTTGACAGTATTCTGTGTACAGAACAGCCGCACTTTGCCCCATTCCTGCTTTTGGACTGTAATCCCTAAAACTGCGCCACACTTATATGTGCTTATATGTGGAAATACGTTGCAAATGAGGGTGTGATGTCACTTATTCTTTAAGGTATTTATTTCGGTTTTTAATGTAATCTCAATATGTTAATTCAATAAAGTTTTGTTGTTGGGTTTTTTTAATGGATAATAAAACAATTTACAGTAGAATGCCTGCTGGATATTCGATGCAGATCATGGAAATGGCGTTGAAGCCAGTGGCTCTGCACTGCTGGAATGTTGCAGCACCCTGAAAAACAAAGTCATCCAGCTCAGGCCAGGCGTTCCCAGGGCCACCCTGAGCAAGTGCCTGCCCTAGGCGCCGCACACGGACAGCGCGATGCGGCAGGCTGAGAATAACTGCTGAAGCAAAGGCAGGTAACGGGAGACGTGGACATGAATGTTGGGTCTAACACATCCCTGGAGGTGTCCAAGGCCAGGCTGGACGGGGCTTAGAGCAACCTGGTCTGGTGGGAGGTGTCCCTGCCCAGGGCAGGGGCGTTGGAACCAGATGGTCTTGAAGGTCCCTTCCAACCCAAACCATTCGATGATTCTGTGTCTCTCCCTGTGAGTTAGTAGCTGATGTGATGCTCACAATTGTGCTCTGAAACTGGATTTTGCACTCCACAGTCCTTTCCTACATGTACCATCCCACACGGAGAGCAGACGCAAAGAGCAACTGCAAGAAGATTGCTTTGTCATGGACGTCAACAAGCCTGTTTTCAGCAATTTGGCCTCAAATTTCATATAGGTTCCATACTATGTTATCTTTTCTTAAAATATATTTCATTTTCAAAACATATTTTTGAGACGTCTTTTGTAAATTTTAGTTTCTAACTTATTTCACTCCTCCATTACTTTGCTGTCTGCTTTTTGATGTGGTTCCTGCCTTCGCATCAATCTACTGTTGCTTTCAAATGCTTACCAGCTATCATTTACTATCATTGTGCAAAAACACACCAAGGATATCTGACTTCAGGATGCATAAACGTAAATGATAAAATCAACCCTCTTGCAGCTGAAGTTACTATTTAAATACTAATATTACCAATACTACTAATTAAGTGTTTTTAGATAGACAATATATATCTGCAGGTGTGCAAAAGAATTCTTCACAATTCATCCATGCCATAAAAGGTTTTAAAATATCCCAGCTCAGCTACAGGAAAGAACCAATTCCCCAAAATGCTAGTGCATTGGAACTGCATGCTCTGTACCAAATAACAAAAAGCTGCGTGTGCCTGTTATAGTGAAAACAAAACTAGGAAAGCAGATATCATCATACACACTTGTTGGAAAGTTGCTGCCAGTTTAGTTCAGCTCGTTCAGCTGCCTTCTCCCCAACCTGACAGTAATCTCAAAACCACGAGATCTGTACTTTTACTTAACCAGAATCCCTGATCCACTGGGGCCAAAAAGACATATTTTCTCAGTTAGATGGGAAAATACCTGGAAGCAAACCCTCCAAGAGATGATGCTCACCCTGGCCAACCCACTTCTGGCCATTCCTGAATGTTTGAAATGCTCTCTGTGTGCAAAGCCAGGAAATCCAAAACGACACTTGCACTTGGAGAATTAATCTGCATTTTATGCATCTGAACAAACTCCAGTAAGGGACTTGACTGAAGTGGGGAGTGTGGCAAATTGTTATTGTCTCCGGCTGGATCACTCCCAGGTTGTAATATTCCCTACCTGCCTCTAAGTGGCAACAGGTATATCTTTCTTCCCTGCAGTCACTGAAGAGGACACACTCCTCTCTAACTGTAAAAACCAAATAAATCACTCGGAGTCTCTTCTATCTGGCTAAATCCTGTTCAATCAGCATAAAGGAGGGAAATATCCCAGCAGTATTACCAGGTTGCTCTTACAGCAAGTCAGATTGGATCAGGAGAGATGAATGATTACAGAAACTGCTTGTCTGTGAAACTTATGCTTTTGTACGAAATATTTACATGTTAATACCAGAGTGACCAACACTGTCCAAAGGGGGTCGATCCCATTCCTGTCTCCTTGTGTTATGGGGAAGACAGAAACCTCTGCTTTGACCACGTCTTTATTTCTGCTTTGGTTTTAGGAGTTTTCTCTGGTATTTCTGTGCAACTGCATCATAGAATTATTTTCAAGAAGGCAGAACAGTAATGGTCTACAAAGCCTGACCTGAAAAAGGAGAAAGATATTGCAAAGAGGAGTTTCTGCACCATTGTTTGGATGGAAATTTGGCACCAATATCAAAGTTGGAATCTCAAAAAATATTGTTTTTCTAACACTGAAGATGCCACACAGTTAAGTTAGCAGAAATAACATTTATCCAGCCTGTGGGAGACCCATCTCCCACTCCTTTCTCTGCTGAAAACTCAAATTATTGTCACTTGGATGGGTGCCCTTAGCACAAGGCTCCTCCTGACCTCACAGACTGAGTAAATGCTAACCCAGACAGCAACAAGAGCAATTATATCTCTCCCTGCCAAATTCGCAGCTTCATTTATGTGTGTACATAGACACACACCTGAACAACAGGTGTGTAAGCAATCCCCTCACACCCTGAAGTACGATGATCAAAATCAGCCCACGGGAGACCAAAACCTGTGTGTTCTTCTAGCTGAGGAGCCGGTACCTGCAGAAGCAGCTCTTTAACAAGCAACTGTTGCTTTGTTTATGCAGGGATGACCAATTGTAGCATGTTGATAATGGGATAGAAAGTGAGGAAAAAAACCACAGAAATTATTTCTTGTTATTACCCTTTTAAAATATTTTTTTTTTATTTTGCTGTTATTCTGAAAACGAGTAAGAAGTTACTCCATGCAGTTCAAGGGGTGTTTTCTGTATAATTTCCAGAGCTGCCACACCCTGATCCTCATTTTTTAATGTACAGTGATGGGCTGGTCTCAGCTAAGGCTTACTGATCAATTCAGGACTTCATCTCTAATTTTAGTGAATCAACTGTCAGATTCAAGTAACACAATCCGAATATAAGTAACATACTAGCCTTGTACTTTAGACATTAGCTTAAATACCAACATGTCTGGAAAATACAATATACTTGGAGGACACCTGATGTATTAAATCAAAATCTTTTGTCATTTAAATCTATGAAAGCTTAGAAACCTATGGTAGAATTTGGCCTACTGTGTTATTTATTAAGATGTTAGACGAAGATAAATATTGTTCTGGAGCCCACTGCTAGCTAAGGAACTCCTCCTTTATTGCATAGATTTGCTTGCACAGAATTAATTTGATTTAACTTTTCAAGGTGCTTTTCTAAACCTCAAAAGTGCACAACCTTTGTCAAAGCAATGGTAACATAATCAAGTGTAACAGTAAGAAAAACAATAGCTTATAAAGAATTGAATTTTCATTTTATGTTTAAATTCCACCACATACACATGATTTGCATCTCAATCGTATCAGTCTAACATATCAACGGCACAGCAAACACAAATGCACCAAGAGAATGCACGGATTTATAAATATAAATAGGCAATTACATTAGTAATCCACTGGATCATATAACATTCTCAATCAAAACATTTGGCATGAGAATGAAAAACAGTAAAGAACCTGTAACACCTTTCAAGAAAAGATAAAAATTACAGCATGATCCAATTTAATACCCTTTAACAATTCAGGCTTGATGCTGTTGAATCACTTTCCTGTATTACGAACTCCGGGAGGAACTGCAAAGTTTTATCTTTCCTGGTATGTTCACCGTTCAGTACCATTTACAATCAATGGAGGAACCTACAAAAGCATTGAAAAAGCACAAATATATTACCATGAACAACTATCATATGCTCCCATAAACTTTATGTTTTATCTTTTGAAAAGCTTCTGCTATTTAATAAGATTTAGCCTCTTACTTTTAATCTCATATTGCAGGAGCAAGAAAAGACCTAGTCCTCCTCCGGCATGGTGCAGTGTTGTCATGGATACACAAGTATGGTCCATCACTTCCACCAGTAAATAAACAAGATTCTCAGAGTGCTCCGCAGGATTTACTAGCTCTGTAGTATTGTTAGCTGCACAGGCCTTTAAATAAGCAAATGGCTTGTCATTTTAGAATAATATCCAGGGCTGCGTGGGGGCACGCATATATGGTATATCTTCCTTTAGAAAAACCAAAGGGTAAATGTTATGCTGTGTAACTTTACACTCATTTTTTAATTCATTTTATCTTTGCCTCTTGTTTTTCAGAAGACATTTGTAGACTACACAAGGGTTCATTCTCTAATGTGGCAGGCAACTTGGGGTAGTCACCTACTAACTGTTTAAACAAATGAGTTACATCTTTACATATATGAATAGTAAAATGCCATTTGTCCATTTTTATGGGGAAAAGTCATTTTAATGTGGCGGCACAATGTTCAGCAGTATTCTCATCGTCTTTCCTAAGACAAAGTCTGCTCTCAGCCCGGAGACTACAATGATGAAATTCAGTCTTACCAACACATCTGTCAACAGCTACAACAGGCTTGACTTGATTCTAACAAATCAGCATCTTATCTTGATGAAGGGATGTAAGTTAAATGCCCTAAGCTTGTGTTTTAAGAAGGAAAAGCACAGATAGTTAAGAACACTTTATTTAGCATAGTCTATTAAGCTTCACAATAGTAAAAGTCTTAGCTAGGGACACCAATTTACTAGAGAAATTAAAATAGAAATGTCAAATTAAATTGGGTAAAAAATTCAGGTCTAAAAGCTCTGAAACCACAAGCCTTTAATACTTTGAAAGAGAATTTACTGAAAAATTACATCATTGGCTTCTATATGGAGCTCACAAAAGTATGTACATTTTTGTTTTCTTTTTCACAACACACACACTGTATGATGTCGCATTCAGTCACACACACGCTATGTGCGACTGCGATCTTCCGTTGGGTTTAATTGTTAGCATATCTTCGCTGATTAGCCTGAGTAAACCTAATTTAAGGCTAGACAGAGCAAATAGTTCATGATGAATAATTTATTGGATAAATTTAGCCATTTTTTCATCTCTTGTCATATCTGTGAACAGATTGCAAGGTAGGTTTGAGGCTGGTTTTTCTTCTTGCTCTATGACTTCATTACCAATATTCAAAACCTGCATTGAATTCATCAGTTGCCTTTGGTTGGAGAAGTTATAAACTACCGTACTTGTTCTTTTATTTTTGGAGCTAAGGCTGTAAAGTCTTGAGCTTCAGACTTCTATCCAACAAAGCATCTACCTTCAAAGGTGGTTGATTACATTGAGGATTAGGGAATGACCCTCAAATATCTGGGCCAAAGCACCAAAGTACTTTCAAGAACGTATATGTTCCTGCTGAGCTCTGAAGTGTCCACCATCTCCATCAAGAGAGGGCACCAAGAGTTTCTAGTAAACAGAATTCTTTCCTGGATATGAAATTTGCATTCCACAAATATTTTGCCATTGGCACTCAACTGCCACAATATTTACTGAAAGAGAGCACAGGGTGGACACAAGCCCAGCAAAAGCAGATCGATGTGGTGAAGGCATCTTTGTGATTTGGGGTGTGTGCTTTTATCAGTTGCCCTTTGCTACTTAAGAGACGGCATCATCAAGCCCTATGTGTTGCTCGTAACAGCATGTGAGGTCCTTGGGGCAAGAACATCTCTCTTCTGCTCAGAAAGCACACGGCATACTGGGATGCTCAAGGAAATAAATAATAAATTATAACAATTAGTGCAATCTTTTCTCTCATTAGTAATTCTTGAATGTGAGAGAAGTCACATTGCAGTTACATCCATAAGGATTACTGGTTCAAGTAAAGGCTACGGGATCTCACCCAGCTGTTGCAGGCCATGTGGGGCTGAAAAATACAAATATCTTGAGTTGCTAACCTGTATGTTTAAACACTTGAAGACCCACTTAAAACAAAATAAAAATAATTTGTCAAAGGCAGGCATAGTGTCCTTGCCAAAAAGCAGCAGCAAATATTGATTTACTAATTTATTCCAAAATTAAAGCTGAAATCGTGACTTTTTTTTAAAGGGAAGGAAAAGAATGGGAGAAAAAAGACCACTGTGGCTTCTAAGAGAGAACAAAGCATAAATATATCCCTCAGAAATTAACTTTCTTTTTAGATCATGACTTTGCAGGCCTAAATAAGTGAAGATTTCCATGCTTCACGAAATAACACTACTGTCGGTGAGCAGGCACCGTTCCCCCTTCCTTAGGCAGCAAGGACGTTCTGCAAAGCTGCGCTTTATACTACGCATCCAGTGCCGAGAGAGTTAATTTAAATTTGATAACAAATGGCTCTTGCTTTTGAAACGAATGTAGCCTGGCAACTTCAACTGAGAACCCTTCATAGGGCCTCAATTATGTATGCAGCTTCTTTGAGAAATATTTTCACACATCTGACCCAAAGCCCACGATGCTGTTGCTATGAAATAAAACTGTACGTAGGCAATGGTTCATTTTTGAACAACCTCTGCATTTCCGTACTCCCCCCACCCTGGGTGCCCATGTAAAAAACACACAAAATCGGTGATTCTGGGCCAGTTTCTTGCATCTCTTCCATTGTCTCATCTGTTACCATCTGAACACAAATTTATCATGTACGATCTTTGTTCCAGCATTTAACCTGCATGCTCGGGTGTTTTTTTTTTTGCAGGAATTTCCAGCCACTCTGCTGGGCTGCCCTCGTCAAAGCTGCCGTGTGAAACCAGTGAGACAGAGAACGGGTTAAACACCCACACCATTTCATTATTTTTATTTTTTTTTTCTCCTCCTCCCCTCCCAAAATGGCTGCTTTGTCTGTGTGCATACACCAATAGCAAATGTCCTTCTGTTATTGTACAGCCAATTTGATGTGTCAAGCATTCATATGCTAATGGCAGTACAGTTTCTCACTTTTTCATAGATAAATTGCAAGGATTGTTACAGACAGTGAAACACAAGACTAAACAGCTTTTATTTCAGAAGTGATAAATTACTTTCCATTCAAATAACATCCACACATACTACTGACCATTATTGTTTCTATTCATTGTGAGTTTGTCTTCTGTTTTTCTTTCTTAGAACGGTCAAAAAATATTTAGTGGATATAGCCAGAGTTGATGCAAATGATTTCATTTCCTTAATTTGCTTTGCACTTTCATGATGTGAAGTTAATTTTTGTGCAGTTTTTACCCGCAATGAAAGTTTTATGATGGGTACAGACATTGTTCTCCCATACAGAGCATTCATAATTTTTAAAGCTCACAATAGGCGGGATTTGAAGACTGGAATATTTCCTCTCGTGTCAAAAGTATGCCATAGTATGCATGCCCAGAATCCATTACTTAGGAATGCTACTGGCAAAGGATTCCCTAAATATAGCATAAATCAGGAGCAGAAGAAAATAATAGCCAACATCTTTTTGTTTTGTTGCGAGATCAACCTTTATTCAAAACCTGAAAAGACTAGGAGTTAAGAATGATCGTTTGCATTTTGTACCTGAAGTAAAAAGGACTGTTTTCGAAGTCCATATTTTATAAATATGGAATGACTATTTGGCATGGGTAAAATAAACTTGCTTATTGAGCAAAGACTTTTTTTTACAAACATAAATATGGGTTTGCTTTTCTACTGATTGAAATCGTGTGGGTTTACGTAACATAGCCAAGGATTATATCTATGTCCTCAATTCGGACATGAAAATGCATTTATATAATTATGTTGTTGCATGGTCAGTCCATAAAAGTAAGGAAATTCTGAGTTAAACCCATGAGTCCAGACAGACACCATTAATTTCATTAGCCATTGGCAGATACCTCTGCCACCACACTGAAGTCCGTTGATCCTCTCATTTAAATCACTGCACCCTGCCCCAGCCCAGGGAAGAGAGCAGGGTCACCTACAGATAGGTGCCGTAGCTGGGAATTGTGTATGTTAGGGCTTTTCCCTGCCTTTGTAGAGGCGGAAGGTAAATGTCAGTGCCAGCTAAACGCATTCAGCATCTAGTCACTGCAGACTTATGGTAACGAGGAGTTAGGCAGTGCAAAATGCAAGGCCCTTAAAGTAGCGTCAGCCCATCTACAGTGTATATTTATGATGTATATTTAACTAAAAGAGTAACTCTACATTGGATGATTTCTTTGATTTGCAAAACAGTGTGAAATCCTGCAAATACGTAACACATACAAGCAACAGTTTGCTGGAGGTTGGGGCAGTAAAGCTTGTTTTATGAAATACATGACCTTTCTTATTTTCAGTGTGCTTCATTGAGGTTGCACTGATCTTGGGGATCTGCTACTTCATGAGGGTAGTTATAGGCTAGGGGGTGATTTGGTTGGTGTGTGGCTTGAAGAAGGACATTGCATGTCATAATTTAAGCAAAAGCATTAAATCCACAGTCATGAAAAAGCAACACAAGAAATGGTGATGAAAACCCATGCTGATCAGCTGGTATGTGAGCCACTGCTGTTCTACTTCATAACAAAGTGAGCATCATCTTCACAAAACATCAGCGCCCAGTTAGCATCCTTGACAAAAATGTGTGTTTCTGGAGAGATGCAGTCACGTGCACATTCATCTCTCCAAAAGTGCAAACTCTCAGAGTTAGCTTTCCTGCTGTATGTGCCCACACCGTGCATTTCCTAAATCACAGAATGGTTCGGGTTGGAAGGGACCTTAAAGATCACCTAGCTCCAACTCCCCTGCCATGGGCAGGGACACCTCCCACTAGACCAGGCTGCTCAAAGCCTGATGATGATGATGATGATGATGATGATGATGATGATGATGATGATGTCATTGTCCTCCAGGTCTTGCCTGGGACACTTCGGTTTTGCAACTTCCTTTTACAAAGCAATTGTGCCGATACACCAAGAAGTCACACTGGGAAACTAATTAACCAGACTGCCCATAATCTCCTCTGAGAATTCCTACAGGAGTATGAAACAATGGTTGGACCATGAAAGAAATGTGACAATGTCAGGGCCCCACTTTTTCTGAGAAGAAGAGGGGGGAAACTGAGAAGTAAAGGATATTTGCAATTTTGGTGGCCCACCACATTCTGCAGTAACAGCCACAGAGCTGATCTATGCTGCCCTCAGAGGGCTGATGACTCATTATTCATCCCATGTGCGTACAGGCGAGTGTATGGCTGCTTATTAAAGAGTCTGGTTCTGCAAACACTTCTGCACTTGCTTGATTTTTAAGAATGCAAGTAATCCTATTGGGGTGAACTCTCAGCAACTAATTCTGAGAGCAATGACATTGCCAACATCTCAAGACTAATATGAGAACAGGAATCAAAATCCTAATGCCTTGAAGGCTGGTAAAAACCAGTTTCCACCATATTTTTATCTAGTTTGGTCTCAGAAGTTTTCTTTCACATTTTAATTTTTTTTTATGTAGCTGTTTTTGCAGTAACAGTGGGGGAAAAACACAAAAACATGTTAAAAAAGAACAAAATATGAAAATGCTCAACATGAATATTGCTCCTTTAAAAAAAGGAAACGCACAGAATGCAGAATAGTCAAGGGCTTTTTCCTCAAGTGTGGCACACAAAAATTAAATTAATACTGAAATTTACACTGTATCAATTTTTGTCTAAACCCTGAGAAAAAGTGTATTTTCTTTTTAGTAAGCTACCTTCTTCCAGACCTCAGCCAAAAAAATAATGCCTGCAAAGGCAAATAAATGTGCATTTGAGAGCTGATCAGTACTGTAAGTGGTGGGTACAACTACTTAGAATATGTGTTTGGAAATGCCAAATTCTACAGTGCTGTGTTGCAGCTATGTGCAACGAGTTTCTTTTTTTTAGAATAGTTACAGAACGATCAGGAAAATGTGCAACTAAGTTTTCCTAAAATGAGCAAAGAACTGGATGATACTTTAGTTCTAAGCATGTTGGACGAAGTTTTGGGGTTTCTGCATCCCTGTTAGGAAGTGAAGAAAACTGTGGCAGGGATAAAAAGAATGTGGACCCTCTCCCACACCCCAGGGAAGGTGCTCCGAGGAACCATAGGAGTAAAACAGTCAATTACTCCACAGTGATTCGATGTCCACTCCACAGCTTTGGGGGTAACTTCTCCCCACAAAGGCCCTGGTGTAGATTTTTTATCAGTGCCCCACTACAGGAGAAGGGCATTCAAATTCTAATTATGGTAATTTTAAAATGTTAATCTCCTCAGAGTTGTTTTCAGGATACATTGAATTAAAGTTTACTTAGAAATGCTTAAGCTGATAGATAGTGGATGCTAATTAGACAAAAGGCGATGAGCAGGTCAAGGAGAAAAAGATTTATGCAAGGTTACAATTAGTGTACTTTACATCTTTGTGAAATTTTCATCTAAAGCCTGACCGCAGATGTTTTACCAGCAGCCTTTTTTTTTTTCAAGATGAAATGCCATAGTCAATTAAGTTTTCCACAAATGACAGAAAGTGGTGGACTCATGTCTCTGAGTAATCCCTTCTGCCCACCCCTCTGAGGGTGCAGAAGGCTCCATCTGCGATGGGTGCAGGTGCTGAGACTCCACAGAAATGGCATATTTGGAGAACTAGGAGACACAGCACAAGAGGCTCAAGTGCCGGTGTCGTCCTTTCCCAGGGATTACGGGGGCAGCACCACACCATAAGATGGCAGGCAAAAAATATACCTGGTCAACTGCTTCCTGATCTCACCCCAGTCCTGAAGCAGAAGCCCTATCTCTTTAGGGCCTTGGAGGAACGAGGAGAATTTTTGCGGCCCAAAATCTTACTTCTTTTCCCCATAGGATAATCCAGTTTCCTGGGCTGTGTCTCTTAATTAGTATTTTAAATTTTAAATTAGTATTTTAAATTTTAAATTTAAATTTGTGCCATGAAATTTCAGGTGCAACATAAAATTCAAAAATCATATTACTGTTGCGATTGAGATTGTGTTTTCAATTGCCATTGTGACTACGATTATGATTACTATCACTGAGCCATAAATTCCCAAAGCTTCAGGCTAGCATGACTCGTCAGATCACACCAGTCTGATGTTCTGAGCATCACAGGCAACTGTATTTAATCTGTCCTCTCCTGCGCTGACCTCAAGGACCTCTGCTGTTTGACTGAACTGTTACTCATGTTTAGCAAAAGCACATCTTCAAAAGACATCTTCCTTCTTCGTCTGAGAGATGAAGATCCTGCAAACTCCCTCAGCAATTTATCTGATGGCTTGTCAGCCTCCCTGGCAAAAGATTGTGTCTAATTTCTCATTTTAATCTGTGTGGCTTCAGTTTCCAGCCACCAGTTCTTCTGATGCCTTTCTCTGTTGAACCAAAGAGCCCTTTGTGGTGGTGAATGGAGTCAAATCCAGTTGTCAGATGGTCACATGGTGTTCCTCAGGGCTCAGTATTGGGGCCAGTTCTCTTTAATATCTTTATCAATGATCTGGACAAGGGGATTGAGTGCACCCTCAGTAAGTTTGCAGAGGACACCAGGTTGGGTGGGAGTGTTGATCTGCTGGAGGGTAGGAAGGCTTTACGGAGGGATCTGACAGGCTGGATCGATGGGCCAAGGCCAATGGTATGAGGTTCAACAAGTCACAACAACCCCATGCAGAGTTACAGGCTTGGGGAAGAGTGGCCGGAGAGCTGCCTGGTGGAAAAGGACCTGAGGTCAACAGCCAGCTGACTATGAGCCAGCAGTGTGCCCAGGTGGCCAAGGAGGCCAACAGCATCCTGGCCTGTGTCAGGAACAGTGTGGTGCAGAGGACTAGGGAAATGATCATCCCCCTGTGCTGGGCACTGGTGAGGCCCCACCTCGAGGGCTGTGTCCAGTTTTGGGCCCCTCACCACAAGAAAGACCTTGAGGTTGTGGAGCGTGTCCAGAGAAGGGCAATGGAGCTGGTGAGGGCTCTGGAGCACAAGCCTTGTGAGGAGCGGCTGAGGGAGCTGGGGGTGTTCAGCCTGGAGGAAAGGAGGCTGAGAGGTGACCTTCTCGCTCTCTGCAACTGCCTGAAAGGAGGGGGTAGCGAGGTGGGGATGAGTCTCTTCTCCCAAGTAACAAGCAATAGGACACAAGGAAATGGCCTCAAGTTGTATCAGAGGACATTTAGGATGGATATTAGGAAAAATTTCTTTACGAAAAGGGTTATCAAACATTGGAACAGGCTGCCCAGGGAAGTGGCGGAATCGTTATCCCTGGAGGTATTTAAAAGATGGATAGACGTGGTGCTGAGGAACATGGTTTAGTGGAGATTTTGTCCGTGTTATGTTGATCATTGGACTCTGTGATCTTAAAGGTCCCTTCCAACCTAGACAATTCTAAGATGCTATGATTCTTTAGCACCCAGTTTTTTTTCCCCTTGAAGGTATGTACACATGGTAATCAAGTCCCCTCTCAATCTGCCTTCTGATAAACTGAATAGATGGAGTCTATAAACTTCTCACTATAAAGCATTATCTTCAGTATAACAATCATTTTGAGGGGTCTTTTCTACTCCCTTTCTGACTTTGCAACTTCTTCTTTAAAAGGACCCCACACCTGAACAATTTTGATGGTGGTTTTACCATTACAGAGTGCAAAAACAAACCCTATATGATGCCGTACCTGCATGGGTAGCAGCACCCTTTTCCTGCCACAACAAGGCTGGAGTTGAGTGCGACACTGAGGTCTTTTCCTCAGCCGCTGCTGACGGGGGTGCGGTCCTGTATTTTGCAGGCCCTGCTTGCTTTCTACATGCAACTTTCATACATCTGTATTAAAACATCAAAACAGACTCCACTTACTAAGTGAAGCAGACCATTTAATCTGATTGTCCTCATCAGTTTTTACCACATCACCAGCGATTTTAGAGTCGTTACCAAATCACCGATGAAAATGTTGACAAGCACCAGCAGTGCTCCTCTTCCCTGCAGGTCCCAGCAGAAAATCCCAGTTTTCGCATTCCTGTTTGTAGAACCACCCATTACCCGGTTCTAAACCCATTTGCCATGTATTGGTTCGGGGTTGGTGGGGGGAGAATAACTTTTGTTTTACACAGTGTAATAGTAGTAGTTTTATTCAGAAGTTAGGTCTGTTTGCCAAAAGTCATTTACCGTAATCACCTGTGGGCTGTCCTTTAATTACCTACCAACCGATTCCCAAAGCAGCTTTTTCTCTGACTGGCTCAAGTTACTTGGGTAGGACTACTTGCCCTTTCTGAATATTGGCACAGCAGTGTTCTCCCAGTCTTCTGGCATTTCCCTGCTATTTCAAGGTTTATTAAAAATTAACATCAGTGAATGAGTGCTCTCCCCAGCCAAGTCTTTTAGGACTCTTGGGTAAAAGTTATTCAGACCGACTGGCAGATGTTGCTTAATGTCTATTAATTGACTAGAAAGTACTTATTAACCTCATTAAAGGATATTCTTGTGCAATAAGAATGTCCTTACTGTTTCCAAATGGAGAACTGAAATAATTTTGACTGTTTCTGGGTTGCCTCTCTACTAACAGGTTTATCACAACTATTTTTTAATAGAATCCCAATGTTTGAAGGATTTGTTTTGTTTACAGTGTATTTTTTTTTTTGATTTGTAGATTTGTCTCCATCTTTTTCAAATCCTTTTATCTGTTTCTTTATTTCTGTAAAGATACCATGAATCTCCTTCTGGTATCTTAAACTTTTCAGTTACCTACACAAAAATTCTCTTTCGTACTTTTGAAATCCATTTTCTTTGTTACTCCACTATAACATATTTTTTTATTTTTTTTTTTAATTTTTGTATGCTGCCTTCACTTCTCTGCTTAGTGGCCAAAAAATATTTTTGCCTGTTTTTCCTGTGTAATCACGATTTTTGGCTGTGTTATAAATTCATCTTATAGAGCCTTACGTTTTCATTCACGCCTTGAATTCTAAATGTTCGTCTCCAGCATGTCTTTACCTTTTCTCTGCCCATGAGACTTCCAATTTGAAAGCATGACGTATATGCCATATTACTACTTGAACCTTTCCTGCTTTTACTCACACTGAATGCAATCAAGTCAAAATCACTGATTCTTGTGCAGCAACCAACTTGCAATGATTAAATCTTCCTTTTGTCCATCACACTGAGATCTACAGTAGGGTTATTTATTATTAGATGCTTCATCTTTGGAGACAGGGAATGATCATCTCTAATTTTTTGCAGAACTGTCGGTGTGGTGCTGAGGCATCTGCTTTGTGTGGCCCATGGCAAGTCGTAAGGGACTTACATATTTTTACAGTCTGTTTTTCTATTTTCACTTTTACAAGTCAAGTTATAAATGGATTTTTAAACTGTCAATTAAACTTTTAATTTTAGTAAGATGTAAGCATGTACAGTAGTGCTTACAGTAAGAGCAGTAGCTAGTGATAGAAATGCCATGGGAAATAATTGTTTTCTGGAACTGGTCAGAAATCATCTCTAATTGTTAGGTAACAAATAAAGTAGAACATGCAAAGAAATATTTTTAAAAGCATTAAATTTTAGTTAAAACTTCTAATGGCTGTTACATAACACCGTGGAATGATGAAAATTCAATTTTTCCATTTAATCATGTAAGATGGAATTAATAACTTCAGCTTTTCTTATTTTTTTCCCCCCTTGTAATTTCATGTTATCTATTTAAATACAATTACACCCTGCCTGGAGTTCTGAGCTTTCAGTTCTGGGTTTTCAAATTCCTACTTCATGCAGTTAGCACCTTATCTGCAAGTATGCAAGTCATCCACCTGAGTTTGCACTTTATTTACAAATACAGTAGTTAACCTCTATCTCAAATCTTGTTTATCACGTAACACTCGAGCCCCATATTTGTTTGCCTTTGGGACTGCCTTTCAAAAGCAATGGCTTAATATACTATCTTGAACATGAAACAGTGAATATGAGGTTGCTTCAGGATTCATTTCATATGCGTCAGCTCCATGACATATTCGATCTTCCATAATTTACTAATGTATAAGAAAACCAGGCAAAGTCATCGGTGTTTTTGTAGCAATACTCTGTCCTCAGCAACAATGGTTTCATCATAAATAAGGTCTCAATTAAAAGCAAATAAATTGAGAGCAAAGTTAACTGAGAGACTGTTAATGGACCACAACCACCAGGCCTTTCTTCTTATTGCTTAAAAAAAGTGCAGGTTCTGGGTGTTAATTACAAAAAATGATAAACTGAGCAAGTTAACTTGGAGGTGAGAGTTCCCACTCACTGTAAAATACCAAAAAGGAAAAAGACAAGAGAGAGAGACATGGGTGTTGATGACCCATGCTTCGGCTGACTTCAGACATAGTCTGAATGCCACACATGACAGAAGAAACAAAAGAGAGGATGTTTGTTCAGGAAATGAGAAATGCTGAACCTCCAGGTCTCCCCAGGAGAGATTGTTCTCCTTGAAATGTGACCACTGTTGCCATCTCCCGCACTGCCCTGTAGCATCTGAAGACGCCACCTGAATGATAGCTAAACCCTCTTAAATTACTTGTATTTGCCTTTAATTTTGTGAGCTAAGATCTTTGTCATACTTTCAAACTAAAAAAACAAAACAAGTTGTATTCTATTCATGAAGGCCAAATATGGAAGGGTCAGACTCATGATTCTAGACTCCTAATATTGACTTTTCCTTTGCTAAACTCTCCTTGTCAGTATGTCACTGCCAGAATATAAAATAATCTGTGTAATAGTTATAAATTACTGGCAAAATGAGTAGCTCGGTGTCTCCTAGTGAAAATATAAACAACCTTAAGTCACTTCCCTCCATTTCTTCTCAGGAGTACGCACACAGTTTGACTTTAGGAGTTTAATTTAGATACCTTACATCAACCCCAAAGACACTTAACTCTTTCCATTGGCTACAGAACCAAGACATTGTGGTGGTAGATGTGTTAGTTCACATCTGAACCTAATGCCCTATGTATTTTTTTTTTTCAGCATGCACCAACAATCAACCCCAACACCTCGGCCTTTTTCTTTTTTTTCACAATACATGGATTCCTCTTAGACTCTTACTATTTTGTGTGTGCATGTGTGTGCTGCTTGGTTTGAGTGCATGTGACTCAGTTTATTATCAGCTTCTGATTTTATTGTAACCGTTGTGCTTTGGTTATGTGGGGAGGAAGGAATTATTCATGTTCCAGAAAAAAAATCGGATCTCATCAAAATATTCTAATTGAGTTTGACCCTCAGGGCTCAGAAACCAGAAGAAAAAGAACCCAGTTACGGGTGTTTGCCTTTTTTTTTTTTTTTAAATAAACTTAAGTCCAAAGCTGTTATTATAGTGTTGGGGGACTGAGGCTGTTGACTGTTTGTTTGGGCTATTATCTGAGCATTGAAGCAACTGACAGGAGCAACCAAGTTCTTCCTGTGCCATCTGCTTTCAGAAGAGAATGGACACAACACCTGCCTGAGATACGAACCTCAACTTAGGCTCAGGAGCCTGACCCTAAGGGGTAGATCCATCCCACCACAACAATTCAGGTCAATTTGGGATCAATCCCCTGTCCCTACCACAACCCAGGGTGGTTTTTGACTCTAAAGTGGTCTTCTGAAACTTTGCTCCAATGGAAGGTCTTGTGATACGCAACTCCCATAGCCCACTGTGATGATGTTGCCTCCAAAAGAACAGTTTGGTGGGACTTAAAATCCACTTGCAGACCTGACATGGCCTGGAGGAAGAGTGCGGCACAGGAAAATAATGACAGCTTCATTTTCTTTTTGCACTTGCACTGCAGCTGCGGAAATAACGATAGTACAACTTAGCAAAAACTGAGGCTGACTATCAGCTCCTGCTTGGCAACTGCTCTTACTATAAATAGTGATAGATTGCTTTTCAACCAATTATTAGAGTCTTGTTCTTGGAGATGAGCTAATAAAAATGTATATATAGCAGTTCATATGGAACGTTAAGATTCCTTATTTTTTTAGTTACTATAGGTGAAGTAGGATTATATTTTTGAATGTGCTTAATTTAGTTCACTGGTTACTCTTATAAGGTCCTTTACTGTGTTTCCATGAGGTTGGTTCTTTATTTTTTCTCAAAAGCAAAACCAGCCTCCCCCTTGATGATTTCCGAGTTTATTGTCTTTTGCTTAGCAGCTGTTACTGCTCTTGGAGGACACGTGTGTCCTAGGAGGAGACATGTTCCATTTATTCTTCAAATAAATGGAACATTGGGCCATGCAAGATGCATCTGACAACAGCAGATGTTTCTGCCAGATCACTTCTCAGCAAACTCCTTATTTATTTGTATTTACTCGATACAGATAACATTCCTGTACAAGATGTCGCGATACTTGCTATTTATAACATGAAAAGCTTTTGGCAAACACGTCTATGCTGTCACATCATCAAGTAACTCTCCCCTCTGCCAAAAACAATGATGATATTCCCAACTTAAATGTCACGTAGCTGTGGGTCTTATCCTGTCAGGAAGCAGAGAGACACTGCAATGTGTAATTAATACTGTTCACATGGAAAAGGCCATAATTAAGTAACAAAGTCAGCATTCCATTAAAGTTATTGTAGAACCTCACTCCTTATATGGTGCTGTTGTGACAAATTTGGTATACAAAATATATTCAACATAATATCAGGATGTCATCTTACATTGTAAAGGCTAATTTTGAGTAAGAAAACCAAAAGCGCTTTTTTTTTCCCAAGTCTTCTCTTTCTGGAGCTTAAGTTTATGATATTTCCTGCATTCTATTCATACCTGATTTTTATTATTTCTGTTTAATAAACAGCATAGATCCATTCCTCTGTTCTTCTTCATGGGTGGCAATGGAAAGGCAGAAGGGTGGATTACACACTGTTAAGCCATTAAAATAGACATCTCTTTTTCCATTGCTTGCTCGTGGAGTCCAGCAAACTACATGGTGAACTAAACTTCATGAGTCCAGACACTGGGATGCAGGAGGGTGGTTTCCATCTAGCCTAACCTAAGCTAAAGCATCCTACATAGATAGCTTCATTTGGTCTCTGCTGGCAGAAAGCCCGGATGCTTACCAGGAAAGCCAATGTATAACAAGCTGCAAAAAAAAACCTGTTGTAAGAATGGTCGGTATAATGTAATCCCTGAGTGTGACACCGTATCTATGGATATTAAAATATTTATGAATTGGAGGTCATTTTTTATCTAGCTATAATTTTCTGATCCAAATGGTTTCCAGACACTGGAGTGCTCTGGAGAAAGGCAAAGGAAAGAAAGAAGGGAAAATAATGTAGTTTTGCTCTATTCATCTTGATTTGCTTTAATTTTTCCCATATGTGCAGTGTGTATGGTTTCTCATTATAGAATATTCAACTCAGTTGCAAATTTTGTATGGAAAAAAAAAATCTTATTTTTGTTTAATTGCATTTCTTAGTTCCCATATAATGACATATAATGTAACAGATCTGAAGCTCAGACCAAAATGTGCAGGAACTGTGGAGGGACCAGAAAGGTAGATGGAGAAAGTCCTTTCCAGCAACAACTCTGTGGCATGTCTTGCCCCCACTGTCTAGATATTTCAGCCACTGAGAAAGGAGAACTATGGCATACAGTGAAAGGAAAACACATCGGACACATGCAGGAAAAAAAAAGAAAAGGAGCCTCCTAACACTTGCACCCTTTTTACAACCCTCCTCCATGATGAAGGAATCAGGAGAAACAAACAAGTTGGAATGACCAAAAATGGCAAAAAAGGGTGTTAAGAAGTTTCAAAGAGAGTGTGTGTATTTTTTCAGTCTTATTTCTTCAGCATTTAAAATGTTGTCAGAAAACCATATAATTTTAGTCCTTCATATATTTATGAAATTACATGTGTTTCTTTAAAAAATCCTTCCGAAACTGAATCTGCCTTTTCAGTGGAAACCTCAGTTCTGCTGCTCACTATCCAATAGTCATGATTAACTGACAGAAGGAATTATCTGGAAAAACTGAGTGCTCCTTTTCTTCTGCTAGAAGCAGCTTTTAAAACTTGGGCACACAATTCTTATAGGCAATCTAGATTTTGCCTTTCTGAAAAAAAAAAATTAGATTTTTCTACCACAGACAATCTAGAAATGGAGCTGCTGAGTTTACCCTGGCAACAAACCTCTATCACACAGGCACGGGTCAGATTTGGTATGCTAAACTTTTTGCAGTTGCATTTTGTTTGCCTTTCAAATTCATTCCTTATGCAGCTGGTGTGTGCATGATATCAAACTAAGATAGCAAATTATCTTGCCACCTCTGCTATTTTGTGTATCTAAGCCAAACAAGCCTGTCATCACAAGCCTAACAAAGGACCTGTCCCTGAAAAAAAATGCGTTGCTCCAGAAAAGCCCTGCTGATCCCTGGCATTTTGTGAGGATGCACTACTGCCTTCAGGTGGTATCAGAAAAAATAATTTAAAATTTACTTTATATATTTGTGGGGCAAAATTGACAATTATTTCTTTCCAAGAAAATCCATAATTATTTCAAATTTCCTGTTTCATACTCCACTTTTCTCCCTGTTCTCTGGCCAAAATGCCCCTCATCTCACGGGATTGTATTTCAGAGATTTCTTTCCTTCCCTGTGTAGTGATATCGCTTTGCTGCGTGAGTTCAATGGGAATGGAAAATCTGCTTCCTGCAGTGAGAGAGGAGATGCAGGCGTGCTGGGGATGGGGATGACATGCATTCCCCAGAACTTCTGGACTGCATCTGGAGCTAAATGGGCCTTATTGTTTTCTTCAGCGTGGCCAACCGATACCAACAGCCTGCAGTAATGTGACACTACTGTAAGTGCAATTATCCCAGGGGAGTAGGAGTTATCCCCTCGTCTGTACACAGCCAGGGAACGCAAGGTGATCTCTGTGCAGCACTTGATCTGTGGTTTAGCCGAAGGCTATATTGTGTAATCCATCCATATTGATCATATCCGTATAGATTTTGACTAAGCCTAGTTTGTGTTGTGTCTGACTCCCATGATTTGTCTGGAGTTGAGCAATATTTCAGGGACTACTGAGAGAAGTGCATTCCTGGAAACCAAGTGATTACGTGAAAAGAAGAAATTTGGAAATGACCAGAAAAGAGATCCCTGTTTTTATTCTAAAAAAATCAGAGTTTCTAGTCTTTACAGCTGCAAGAAAAAGCTGGATAATGTGACGTGGATACAATCAAATGACTTAAATTTTTAGAAAATAATTGAAGTTACATTTTTTATTCAAAAATAATCTTTAAAAAAGATCGATCTCAGGACATTCAGAGGAAGTTGATTCCTGGTTTTCAAGGTATCCACAACTATTAGCACTGTTGACATATTTTTCCCTCCTCACAATTTCCCATAGACTACAGGTTTTCAGATTCTGCTGTAAATTTTCAAGAAAAAGCTTCCCCAGTTGGTAAAAGAAGACCCGTTTTCAAAAGTGTGTCCTTGGTTTGACACACCTCCCACTGCCGGGGGCAGGGGTGGGAGGGCAGGGGGGAACAAAAAACAAACCAACAAAAAACCAACCAAAACTACCAGTCTGTAACATTCATCCTAATTCTTTCAGAAACCCCTCAAAGATATGGTTAGGGAAAAAAAGAGGGGAAAACCCAACATTTCAAACAAGATTTACTTGTTTCAAAGCACTTTTATACACACAATGCTATGGATAAAACAGCAGAAGACAGAGATACCTTTATAGCCTCCAGGGACAAGACAGTACTGACTTTTCCTTAAGAATTAAATGTGAACACCCACAGGACTGGACCTCCTCTGCCTGGTGGCCTGGCCTGACCCACAGACTTACAGTACACTGGCCATGCTAGTGCTGTAGATGAAGAGAACTAGCCAGGACCCACCACGAGCAATGTCCATAACCGCCTTATTTCACACACAAAATTAGGTCTAGGTTTCTCAGTCATGTGGACAAAACTGAACTTCATCACCCAGTGACAGTACCAGATCAAAGAAGAGCATGTAGTCATGGCGTAGTTCATCAGAGAGCTTTGAAAGAGCTGAGATTGGTCTTCAGAGAAGGGAAAAGGGACTGTGATGTTTGTCTCCTCAGCCCCAGTACTAATAGTCCTCAAGGACCAGACCCTCCATCACAGCAGCAGTGGACGTTCTGGCTTTCCAGGACATTGACACAAGAAAAGAAAGCAGGGATGGTGGCTTTTTGCAGCTCCAGCAGCTTCCTACCCCGTTTCTCCTGTAGTTAGAGATGGCTGATCACATCTGTGTTGTTCTCAGAGATCTTCAGGAAACTTTTAGAAACTTGAGAGCAGCAGTGTCCAGACAAATTTGGGTAGGCAACCCAAAACTTTTCAGGTTTTCATGTCCAGAAGCAACATGACCTTCTCAGAGAGAAGTATCTCCTGCCCCCTGGCAGCATTCTGGCTGGATATTGCATAAGGATAAGTGCTTTTATGAATATTTCCTTTCCAGTGCTGATGGTAGATCGGATCTGAAAGTTGAGATTGACAGTGTGTGGGTCAAGGGAGTCTGACCATTCATTCTGCTGCCCTGCTGCACAATCTGTGAAGCTTATGCAAGCAGAACAGCAAAGACTTTAAGCTGCCACACAGGGGAAAAAAAAAAAAAAGGAAAGCAGAAAAACTAAATACCGTTGGTGAAGGAACACATGGTGCTCATGATGCCTTAGACAGGTTTGCTACAGATCAGATCCGAAACTTAATGAAATCAGTAAAAATATTTTCATTTATTTTGCTGCGATTCGGATCATGGCCAAATGGTTTAAGGCAGGTCAAAGAGGAGACGGAATAATATATGTGCATATCACATGTAACTGCCTAACATAGTTAGAGCATATAAGATACATAAAATATAGCATGTATACTTTGGAATTTTGTCAGTATCAGGGAGGACAATTATAATAACAAGTGATCTCATTTTGCTTGAAAAAAATGGAGCAGAAAAACAACTTAATTCATTTCACCATGTTTATAACATTCTGTAACAGAGATTAGGCATAAAAGCAAACACTCAACAAAACAACCATTGTACCTCCAGAGTAGCATGTAAACTAAGTTGTTGCTACACTGTTAGTATCATTTGCCTTCAGATTTCCGGCTACAATACAACAAATAAAGATTTCTCTAATTCCATCTTGATTAATATAATTCATACAAAGTGCCATGAAGCCAATTTGTACACACATAAGCCTATGCAAACAATGTTTAGGTCTTCATAAAATTCTGCTAGTTGACCACAGCAATGCTGTACAAAGTAAAGGAGGGTAAGGGGATATATAAGGGCTTAGGACTGAACTGACTAGTGCAATTACACCCTCACAAAACAGAATCCCCATTTGTGAGTTCTACCTTGCATTGGATTTCAGAAGGTCCAACTTTCAGTGAAAGATATCAAACCTGAAACGAGCTCCAGATTTAGTTTTATTCCTATGTGGGGAGTTAGATCTCCAAAACACACACACAGATTACTTCCTCAGTTCATAAAGCAAGGGAATGCCTTTCCTCTGACCTTGCTTTATCTATGATTTAAAAAAGAGCTTTTGACTGAAACACAAGAGGATCAAATATTTTAGTTAAGCATCTAGTTACATTCTTAACAATAAAGAGTATTGAAGCTAGTTCTCAACACAGACATGGTCTAATTGTTCCCCCACCCCTTCCCTTTATAAAAATCTAAAGAACAGTAAACATTTGGGAAAATAAAGAACAGTAGACAAACTGAGGGGAAGGAGAGGAAAGAATAACAAAAAAAAGTTTCATATAATTAGCAAAGTTATCCTCCTGAGAGATTTTTAACTAGCTAAAGAAAAATCTTTCTTCTGTTAAATACCACTTTTATTTATGACAGAATACCAATTCTTTTTCAATTCAACAGAGAATTGGACCCAATCCCAACCATATGAAAATAATATCTGACCAAAAAGATTAGAAAATAAGTTGCTTTGTAGTGTGCGTGATCACTCATAACACCCTTAATCTAAATACTTTTTCAATTCTTATGAAATAGGACAAGCAGAAAAAAAATTGTAGAATTTATAAGATTATAAGAATTGCTAAAATTAGTCTATTCACATGAACTTCAATGAAAAGCTGTTTTGAATAGAAAGGAAATTTGTAGTTTCTGTGTATTTTACGTGATAGAGAAATGCTATCGTATCAAGAAACAAAAGCTGCGATACATACCAAATTAACAGTTAACTTTATTTTTAAAAGTTTAATATTCCATCAAAAGGGAAATGAAACTTTAAATTTTGCAACTAAAAATTTCACCTTGAGGCAATTCTGCTATAAGAGATACAGAGACGTCACTGTATGCCCTGGCATGTATAGATTACCTTGCAGCAAAACAACAAATTGAGTTGTCTACCATGAAGGTGGCACTTCAATTGTTTTCTTTTTATTTTAACAACTGTTTGGCAGATGGAGAAAGAAGAGAAGTTAAAAATACTCTGTTCTACATGGCTTGAAGAGTTATTGCAAGTTAAACATTATTTGAAGAAAGTATCTTATCAAATGCATGAAAAAGATTTCAAGATTTTTCTATTTTTGACTCTGGTATATTTCCATGGGGAAACATGAACCAACACAGGAAATGTCAAAAAGTAGGAAATTTTATGAGATTTAAGAGTAGCATCACGTCCAATTTTATTAAGTTCATTGGTGTAAGTTTACCAAGACTTCTGATGAAAGGTTGTCGTTTCAAAGATTCTTTGTTCAGAAAAAATAGTGGGTTTATAGCACACTGTCTTGGACATAATATATTATAGCACCTTTGTAGATTGTAGTATTATTACCTACATATTGAAAGTTTCATTTCTTTTTGATAGCTTGACAGTGATGCTCCATTTTTATATTATTCCCGGTGTTTCACAGAATTTGTTTCCTGGAGCTGCCAAAAACAAAGCAACTAGTGTCCCTGCATCGGTGCACAAGTTTTTCACACCAAGAAGCTAAGGTGGCTCAGGCACGACTTCAAGATTTATTTTTCATTTAAAGAGCAGAAAATGCACACAAATTAAACACAGAAATTTTGCAGGGAACATTTCGCTTCCACAACGTTTTGTCCAATCCGATCCCAATTTAGACTGCCACATGTCTTGAATTGCATCCATGAATGAGCACTTAACAGATTTGTGCAAGTTTTTTTTGTGATCCTTAAAAGCTTTTTGCTGTCTGTTTTTCAGCAGGTTTGTTTTATCCCTCTATCATGTCATTCTGTGTATTTCAAGTTCATACCTGGTTCATTGAGACAAATAGTAGAGGCCGGTCACATGATGGCCATTGCACAGTTAATTCCCTTTTTTCTCTCACTGTTTGAGCCATCCTGGCTCAAAAAGAAGCTCACCTCAGTTTCTCAGAAAAAGAGAAGTTACAATTCATCTGGATTTTCTAATATAACTGGACCCCCTCCCAGCTTTTCATTTTAGTCCATCTTAAAAAGACACGTACTCTGCAATTTCCACAGGAGAGGACAAAAATAATTACGTTCCCTCATGCCAAATTTATTCCTATTTTTGTGCCATTTTCCATGTCAGTATGCTATAATTTTATTGTTATTGATATTGTTAATAGAAAGGATTATTTTTCGTACATTGTAGGTCAATAACTGTGCTGTCAGTTCTAAGTAAGCAAACAAAAAATATGTAAAGGCAGAAAAACAGGTCTTCATGCATCTCCAGTCCCTAAATCAAATTCCCTCTTGAGGCAAAGATATCTAATTTATGGACAGAGATCTAGAATATTTCTTAATTTCTTTAGTGGCACATTTATTTATGTTTTATATTTGTCATGACCCAAGTTTCTTTAATCACTTTTCCAGGGATATTGCTTGCGATATTTCATGGCTGGATCACTGAAGATTTGTGAGTCAAGGGCTGATCTTGTCCAACCTGCCCTCTGAAGGGATGTTGTCATCCTCGGCAGGCTGGACAAATACAATAGTTTTTTTACCTAAACTATCCTCACTTTTCACAATTCCTTCTTCCCGTCTCAAAGAGAAAGATGCCTGGTAGGCCGGCATCTTTCATTCCTTCTCCTCTTCCTTGCATGAGGAAGCCCTAATGCCCAGGTGGTTCCTGAGCTGGATCTAGGACTTTTTGACAGATGTACTTTCTGTCCTCAGCACCTGCCAGAGTCGGCTGATGTGAAAAAGCTGAGACTCATACGGAAAACATGAGTTACATATGTACCTTTGTTCTGGTGGGATGCTGAAAGAATAAGCTCATGTTCTTATTAGTTGTATTTATGGCAATGTGTTCAAAACTGAGAAAAAAAATATTAACCTAAGAGGCCTGTCTCACAAGCCTGGTTACAGTGGTTTTGTGCTTTACATTTGCCATTTCTTATTGTAGGAGTGGTTGCCTAGGGAGGGATCATGACCAGGCAGGTAAGGCAGGACAAAATATGTAATTATTGCCCTGATCATTACCCAGTGCGGTGGTTTCCATGGGAAACATAGACGTCACTGAGATCATCTTCAGGCTGATCTAAGTTATATCAAAAGCTATTTGAGCCCTCAGTTTGTAACCGAGGGTGTGCCAGGGTTGCCTCACCTCTTACTGAAAATTTGCATTTGCTGCAGTTGTGGAGGTCAGACCCAATTGTTTTGTTTGAAGAAAAGGTGAAATAGGAAGTGCCATTCAAAAGCATGGCATTGAAAGAGTGTCCTGGTGGTAAATCAGCACTACTCAAGGAAGTAGGAAAATGGGTTGGAGACAGAAAGCCTGCTCCAGGAGAGGGAGAGACAGACCATTATCATTTGGGTGTCTTTTAATTATTTCTTATTTTCTTCTTCAATTTTTCTTGAGTAAACAGCCAGCTTGCCAGAGTAGTTCGTCCCAGAGAGACTCAAGATAATCAGACATTGAAGGATTCTGTACCGAAGTGAGAATCCTGTCCAGGAGAGGAGCATGAGAAGTTGCCGTCAACAGCTCAGATAGTCCTCCTGAAGCAGTTCATCTTCTCCAGCAGCTTCTGCCCAGCCTCTTCTCCATCGAGAGCACATCATGTGCCTGAAGATGACAGCAGGATAAGGCCACAAAACCATCAGGTTTTAATAGAGCAAAGGTGTTAGGAAAGGAGATAAGAGCATAGAAATAGGGAAGAACGTGACTAGGCACGATGGAAAAGGAAGGGGAGAGAAGAACTTGTTGAGTCCTCCAGTGGAGTCAAGAAAAGAGAGATGTGAAGCTGCAGAAAAGGCAGAAAAGACTGTAAAATCAGCACTTGAACAGGGAACAGAAGCACAGTTATTTTACCAATATAACAAATATAACATTGGAAAACTTATACAGAAGAGGGAAATCGCTTGGTACGTGGCCTTCTTAATTCTATGGCAAAAGAGCATAAGAACATGAGACTTCAGAGATGGAAGATAAAGTAGTGTTGGTAGTCTAACAGGAGGTAAATACTAATTATGAAAAGAAAGATCAAGAGTTTACATTATTGAAAAAACACAGCTATAGACAATAATCCCAGTAGAAGTAACACTGTCAGAAGTAAAGTGCAGAATGCACTGCAGAAATGAGAGACACTGCCAACTTGTAAGTCTTGGAAAGGGCACAAGCTAGGGGTGGAGGTCAACAGAGAAAACGGATTCGGTGTGAAAGATCATAGAGAAGGATCAGGTCGAAGTAGAGATGGGTTGAAAGCACATCACTGCAGTAAGATGTGGGAAAAGATGAACTATTTTAAGATAAATGATAAGAAAAGGAATAGGAAATGAGAGACAGCAAAGTGTTAGGTGATCTGATGGTTACCAGAGGAGAGACTGAGGGACTTGAAATACAAAAATAGGGGTTGTGAGCAGTTAAAATCAAAGGGGAGATACAATAAAAGATGTGTAGTGATACCAATCACAGTGGAATATAATCAAAACAATTAAAATTCAGTTTTTACAAAATTATATTGTTTGTCTGCTTTTGCAATAAATGTTTTCATTAAAGTAACTTATTTACATTAACTGAAGCTCATTATCCTAAATAAGTTGGGATAGATAAGTTGACAGAGCCACCCACAAGGCAGAGAGATTTGGGGCGAGAGTGGAGAATGGCCGGCTGAAGAACCGAGCACATTGGCCTGGAACCCTCAATTTTTTTAGAACTGCCGAACAGCTTACCGTTGGGATGTAATTTAAAAATGTATGGTTTTATTTTGATATTTTAAATGTATGTTACTTTTCAACAAAGCCTTTAAAATTAGCCTTATTCTAGGATTTTAACCATATGCTAAAGTCAGTTCTAGCGTGAGTCACAGAACCACAGAGAAGTCTAGGTTGGAAGGCACTTCTAGAGATCATCTGATCCAACCTTCCGGGCCTCGTATTAGGTTATCCAGGGCCTTGTCAAGCCAAGACATGAATATTTCCAGCAAGGTAGACTCTACCACTTCCCCAGGCAAACTGTTCCAATATTTAAGAGCGCTCTTAGTGAAGTTCTTCTTATATCCAGACAGCATTTCCCCTGAAGCACCTTGTGCCCCTTGCCTCTTGTCCTGTCACCATGCATCATTGTGAAGCTAGGACAACTTCTACTCTGTAACAACCTTTTAGATATGAGGTTGCTTTGATCCCCTGAGCCTTATCATCCCCAGGCCGAACAAACCCAATTCTTTCAACCTTTCTCCATACGTCAGGTTCCCCAGCACTCTGATCATCTTGTTGGCCCCAAATTGGGGCTGCTCCAATTTTCCAGTGCTTCTCTTGAAGATTTTTAGAACCATTTTGCAATGTGAAAATTTGAATGGACTGCCTCCTGTGAGTTGGTGAAGGAAGGACACCTTTATACGCTAATCCTACTGATTCTTTTCCATATCTCCAGTAGCCATCTGCTTTATCTTCCTTTCTATCATCAACTGTGATAATCCATATGTTCTCCATGTCCTTTCTGAGTCTTTTCTCCTCCACCACCACAACACACACAGCTTTCCTGCTACAATAGCTCCCATCAGTGTTTACCCACATCATCCTCCCCCATTCTTTACTGGGCTTTGTTTTGCATGATGTTGAGAGTAGAGACAACATGTGCTGTTTCTACCCCTAGTGGATGACAGGTTGGCTTCCTTATTTCCTAAAGGGTACAAAGAGCTCCTTTTCTTTGCAAAGAACTCTTTGCTTTAAGAGTTTGGAGGAATAATACGTATTATGCTTGGGAGGAGATTCCTTTCTGAGAAGGTCCCTTATTAGATAAGGAAAGTAAAATGTTAAAGGTGAGAGTGAGAGAAAACAGGAACAGTCAAATTCTAGACAGAAAGCACTGTCTGCCTTCAGAGCAATTAAGAGAAATTATCGGCAAGGGACTAAAAGAATAATTCAAGAAACATGATGTCACGGGATATCTGTGTCTATGATATTAATGATACTTATGATTTATTGATCTTACTGATGACCTAAAGAACATGCAGAAACCAGGGCAAAAATAAAAAACAGAAAATGGCAGATGGGGCTTATTCTATGGCAACCTTCAGCAAGACTTTTTTATCTTTCATGACTTTCAGAGCTGAGATTTAGAAGTAAAAAGCTGTTCTCTGGATACTTGGGTAGACTTTGAACTGAAATAGGTTTTCTTCACAGCTTTTGGGCTTCTTTGTTCAACAGAGGCTGTTGCAGCTGAAACTAAGCACAAAATGTAATGCCAGTACATTCACAGTTGCTGTTTCCCAAGACAATTAAATGTATTTGTTCACCAGCTTTGGCACAATTTTAATCCAGATATTTAATCTAGGTTCATCACAAGGTTGACAGCCCATAGAGGAAACAAGTAGTGATCTGGAACTGGATAATAAAACAGAATAACTTGGAAATGTGCAACTGTGTAGATCTGGAATGAGAAAATTTAATTTAAGATAGGAGGAGCCAAAGGACTATACAGACACATTTCTTCCTTATAAATGGGAACCCTTACGGGGAGAATTACACCACTTTAGTAGGCACATCAGGTCCAAGATCTTCAATGCACAGGGAGCATGCACTGCTGCATAATACTGTGACCTTAAAAAAGGTGACTAAAAGCTGTTGAAAATGGAGAACACGCAAGCCCATATGCTGTCAACAAACTCAAAAAGAGACAATGAGAAGGAAGGCTGCTCTGAAGCAAAAAAGGGACTGAGAGATGGACCTCTGATGGCCTGGAACTCAGCAGAAGAGAATTTTTAAGGAGTGTGGAAAAGGCAATACAGGAGTCCAGGTGAGCACACAGGGAACAAGAATGAGGTTTTTCTGGATTCCAGGGGGAAAAAAAAGCATGGAAAAAAGACAAGAATCACGTGAGAGAACAGGTTGTAGGGGAGAAAAATAGGTAGCAGAAAAATTTAGTAAGTCTGAAGGTAGAAAGAGGGAAGGAATATATTTAGTGTAAATGAGAGTGGAAACAAAATGATCACTTTTTGCCTCCCAACCCAAAACCATGAAGAAGTAGATTCTGAACCCTGTTCCTGCTGAATTAGGGTCTAACAGAAAGTTAAAAGAGCCCTTTTTTTTCCACTAAAAGCAAGTATATTTTCCTAGATTTAAGCTGCAAACATGCAGCTGCTGTACTGGTCGGGTATGTGTTGATTGGGTATGCATAGGGCTGTGCTGGGGAAGCCATGGACAGATTTGGCGCATATCAAAGTATCTCAGGACTGATGGTGGAGCGGGAATGAACATTCTTCAAAGTGAGGGAAGACAGCTGAATTCTGTGTCTCAGAAGCTCACAATGTAGCAGAAGGTAGAAGGTAAGGTACGCTGGAGATATGAGCCTGAAATTCATAGCTAGACTTCTGCAAGTATCAAGAATACTTGGCCATGCCCTTGGATCAGATCCATCTAATATTTTCAGCAAATTATGTGATGTGACCTATTCCCAGAAATCACTAGAGACTGCTGGTGAAAGGAGTTTTCCCGTTTAACATTGCAGTTACATAAAGCTCGTCCCTGTGAAACCAGGATACATACATAGCACCGAAAAGTGGAACAAATGCACTTTCACAAGGCTCCTAGCTGTAAAACCCTGGCTGTGCTGGGATTCTGCTGTCCTCCAAAAGGTACATTAGGATGCATGAACATGTTGACGTGTTGAATGTGCTCATGCTGACACATCCTGAAAAGGCTATGTCATCTGAGATTTTAGTCCCTCATGCTAGTTATTTGCATACCGCTGTCTGAGGCTATCAGGAGTGTGTATGTATTCTACAGATTTGCTGAAATAAACAACACGGATAAGGCTTCTCAGATGCATAGTCGAAGGGCACCTCACTGACTACACAAGATTTTACATATTTTGCAGCAAGTTCAGGGTTCTAAATACAAAACACCACTTACAGGACCACTGGGTAGATTTGTGACTCCATCCGAGGAATGTGGAGTCCATAAACCACTGAATGGATCACCCTCATCCATATGCAAGTTTAGGTTTCTGCTTCTCCAGGAATATTTTCAGTGCAGTCCCTCTTAAATAACTGCAATGTAAGTGTTATTCAATACAAGTCACTGGTACATAATAGAATTTGCATTATTTTTAACTCTTTCAATTAAATGTCAATTTCAATTAAATGTCAAAAGTGTCACTTGTAGAAAACAACACAAGATTTTCCTTCAGTGCAGTGTATCTTTCACTTAAGTGGAAAGAATCTCACACACTGATACTGCAAAAGAATCACAACTTTGTAATACAACCTTTATTTCACCAAACATTAATAACAGTTGGCAAAAATCCTATGAGCTTGATTCAAGTCCTGGGTCACACGTATTAAATCACATGTAATTCTGCTAAGTTACATCAGGATAAAAACATCTGAAATGTACAAAAGGAGCAAAAACTGCAAAGTGCTGCAACAGAAAGAACTTGAGTAGAAATTTGATCTCTTGAGAGATTACTTCCTAAGTAATCTTGAGAAATTTTCAATTAAAATCATAAACCAAATCTGCTGTGCAGTTTGCTTTGCTAGGGGCTTTCATCCGTGAAACAAAATGAACCGAATGAAAATTTTCCACAAAAGAAAAACAATTGCAAATGTTCACAGAGATTTTATATTTTTTTCAAAATAAAGTGTTGGGAGCAAAAACGAAGATGAAAAGATGAAAATTTTCGCTTCTTCTAGAAAATACAGTTAACTTGACCACAGTGTTCTCTTAAAATGCATAAAAAAGAAGATTAATGATGAATTTATTTACTTCCTCATCTCACATACTGTATGAAGCTATTTCAGTGAACGCTACTTATTCCTAGAAACTATGTTGTTTTCAAAATCCATTCTTGTCTACATTATATCTAACATGCAAATGCCAAGGAAATACATTTCTTGGCTGGACAGATGAAATCTGATGTACAGCAGTTCATGAGTGGAACACCAATAATGTGCAAAGTCTACCAGTCAAATATTAACAGTGTTTGTTGTACATGTGTGGAGCTATAGAATTGTAGCCAATTTCCGCCATAGGGGGAGCAAAACAGACTGGAATTCTTTGTAAAATTTAGCTTCCTAATATTGCTTTGAAATTTTTCTTTCTCTTTAAAAAGTGTTTTCCCAGACAAAAAGTCAAAACTGAATCCTGCTCATCTGCCCTTTGCTCATTCTGGTGTAAATCAGGTGTAATTCCCTCAAAGTGTAGTTACTGAAGTGTATTTATACCATACTGAAACTGATGAAAGCAAGACTCAATGAGTTTTAAAACTATGTTTTCCTCTGTCAATGTGGAAAGGACATTTGTGGAAAACCGTTAAGCTCACATCAGTGAATAAACATTAAAATAAAGCAAAAATATTTCTATGTATTTTTAAATATTTCTGATAAAATATTTCTATTCTAAGTTATCTTAGCTTTGAAATAATTCTGCATGGAAAAATGAATCCATACCAGTTTCAGCTGTAAGTTTCTCATGGGAATGGGAATTGATACAATAAATAAAAGCAGCTTATTGTTGTTGCTCTCCAGTCTTTGACTTAATGTTACCAGAGCTGTTTCTCTGAGCTCATCCCTCAGTACTCATGGTTAATAATCTTTCAGTGCAGAGAAAGTTAAAGCTTCTTTTTCAGTTTTGTGTTTCTTTTTAACGTGCATTAGCTCAACTAGCCGAGCAATGTCTTGAAATACATTTCGGAGGGAAAAACAAAGCAAAACAAGTTATTACTGAAATTATTTCCTCCCTCCCCCAGCAAAAAAAAAGTCTCAGGCTCAGTGAAAGACTGAAAAAAAATGCACATGAATCAATTATGAAAAAGAGAAAGTTTCTTTGAATGAGGAAAAGCTGATTGGAATTAAGATAGGCTTTGTTCATATCTGCAAGGTACAAGGAGAGGACTTTTCAGTGGAACAGAAAAGGGGGATTTGGGAGTGTTTGGCTGCTTAACGCTATAGTGCTTCAGAGCCCATGTGAAAATTTGCTGCTAGCTATTAATCATCATTGTGCCCCTGCAAAGAAGCTGTTACAATGATGACTATATGTCATTATATTCCCACTGTAAGTAACGAATCAGAGAGCTGGGAAAGTTGGATAAGAGCGGCTGGCAAACTTTTAAGCGGCGGAATCTATTTAAATAAATTTACATCACATTTGCTACTTTTGCTGGTATGGGAATCATACTTTAAAACGAAACAATATGCTGTGTTCATGGGCCCTGGTCTTTTATTCTCCTGTCTCTGAGCCTACTTTCCAGGTCAGCCTTTGCCAGCACTGACAGCACGCTTTTCTCATAGCCTCTCCTTCTCATAGCCTTTGGTTGCTTTCAAGTTCAATTTAGCACAATGAAGTTGTTATGCATGACAGTTTGGAGAGCAGAATAGGTGGTGTCTGAGCCCGCTGTGTCGCTACAAAGTGGGCTCATTCTACGCAAGCCAGCTCAGTTACTGAAGCCTTGCTGGTGGGACACCGCAGTGGACTTCCAGACGTTCCCATCCTGACGAAAACAATTAGCTTCAAACTGCAAGAAGCTGCAGGGTCACCCTTTCTTTCAGTGAGACCTCGCCATTTAATATGCTGCAGTGGATTCCAAATTCATGTTGATTTATCCTGTTGTACTCTTCTTTTATGGTCTTTATTTACAGATGTGTAAAGAAACAGGGAAAGTTTGAGTCTCGCATGGTTCAAGAGCTTTATTAGAAATCTAAACCATTGTTTTACGTTTATTTTATAAAGAAATAGAGTTGAGACATGTCAGGCTTAATTCCATTAGGCTGAACTGCCTAAAAGAGAGCCCTAAGGTTCCTCGAACAGAACCTGAAAGTGTCTCTTCTGCTAACCATCAGCAACAACCTGAACAATAAACAACCCCAAAAACGTTCAAGATGCCAACATGGTCATCTGCTACAAGAATATCAAAAAAGAGCCAAAAAAATCATTTACAAATGGCAAATTATGCAAAAATTAAAAATAAGTTCATTTCGAGCATGTGTTAAGGTACTGCAAGCTGCTTGTCTATACCAGGCACAGCTCAGCATGTCTGGTTGTGTTCATTGCTAACAACATTGTGGACCACCAAATTCAATAGTGCAACACAGTTACTACTCCTACGGGACAAATATGACACTATTTTTACATGAACTTAGCTATTAACACAATGATAGCTTTCTTTTTGCCCTTATCAGGCACAACTAGTCTTGCTACGGCAAAGCAAGTCAGTTGCACACTACTTGACTGTACACTGTTAACGTATGCACTCAGTTTCTTGGATTCCCCAGTAGAAAACCGGTTGTCTTGATTATGGATCTTGCTAATCACTGGGTAAACACATCAAATAATTCTCATTCTAGATTAAAAATTAGCTCAAAGTGTATTTCAAGCAATCCTTCAATGAAAGACTGAGCTATTAGAGTAAGCTGCTCCCACCCCCTTCGCCTCTTCCCTCCCTATTTACCCCCCCCTCCTTTTCTTTTTTCCCTTAATCTGCAAGAAAAAAATATTATCTAAATTCCTTCTTGTAAACTGCTTCGTTTGGCTCTGTGCTATTGAAAGGTAAAATGAAATTATAACAACAAGTCTTTTGTGTCTTAAAAATGATGTCTGTTTGTCTAAAGAACCAGATAATGTAATTAAAATGTCTAGTTTTGAACAACACAAAATGCATCTATTACAACTGCAAAAATGTTACAATCTGGTCTAATTGCAGTTTGATTTTCAGAAGGTTGATTTTTACTACTGCTAATTAACCTTCCTCCAACAATATATGAATATGACTTGGTGTAATTAGCAGGCTATAACAAAATTAAAATAATCAGTACTACGTTTAGGGCCAGATGTAGACTCCTTCGTCAAAAAAGGGAAAGGGAATTAGAATACTTGGTTTCTGATATAATTTATACCAGTGTGTCAGACAAGCAGAGCTATTCGTAACTGTTAAATACAGAAATTTTCTCTGTCATTTATTCACAAAAGGCCAAACATTATTTTTGCAATATTGCTGCAGCTAAACACTTCCTGTATTAATGAACAGCCTCATGTGAAGAATGTGTGATACATTATGGTGTTTACTCCTTATTTGAGAAGTAGAAGAGTACAAATGAGTTGTGTCAGTGAGGAGCCAAGTTAAATTACAAAAGAAAATGGTGCACGAACCAGCTTTTAAAATCACAAGAAGAACCTTTGCTTGATATATTTTACCCAAACAATATGGCTTTGTCATACTTCTTCAGACATCAATGATGTAGGTCTCACTGATTTTATCAGTAGCAGATTTAGGTCTACAAAATCGAAAAAAGCCATTGAGATACAAGGTTTTCCAGGACAAAATGGAATACAAAAAGAAAATAAAATAGGAAGAACCAGAAGAGCAATACAGCCTTGAAACCAGCTTAATCACAATACACAATGACTATAAATCAGGAATGCCCTGAGCAAGAATGTACATGGACATGTCAATCAAAAAGTGGAAGCTAATTTTACACCCATAAAAATAAAATGTTTAAATTCTCTAAGTCAATTTTATCATAATTTTTTTGCGGTTGTGATGGCCTCAGCACAAGAAGCAAAGTTTACAGGAAGAGCTAGTGCCTTGTATGAGGCTGGGGTGTTAGCAAGTGTTCATGTACCTGAAAGCTTCCCTGTTTTTTTCAACATGTCAGAAAAGATTTTATATCTCCTACAAACTTGTCTAGGGTGTTGGGAAAATTTTACTCCTAAGTAATCTGATTTTCCAAAAATTAACTGTTGCAAATCCTGTTGATGCCAATAGGAATTGCTGGTTGTACAGCACATCCAAAACAGGCAAAATAAGATGCCTGCTTTAAGGGTTTTGTTTTTTACTAGCATGACCTTGTAATTCATCCAGAAATACAGATGCTGATGCTAGAAAAACACGCGCACAAACACTAGTTAAGTAATGCTGTGATGCTGATGGTATACTCGTGTTTGCATATATGTGCATACAAAGTGGTGGAAAATTTGTTATGCAGATAACCTTGCTGTACAACACCGATCCTCTTTGCTGCTGTTATTATTGTTCTATTATTTCACAGTAATTTAGCACTGCTTTCTCTTTTCTTAATTTTCCCAACAAACACAGCACAAAGAGTAGTCAGAGCAGATTTATCTGGGTCCAAGTCATTGCTCTCTGCAGAGTATCTTGGACCAGACGCATGGTGCTGCCTAAATCATTTCCTGCAAGCAGAGCCAGATGCACAACATAGCTGGTGTTTCCATCTCCTTGGGACTCAAAGTGGTGTTCCTTGTAATGAAAGTTAATTTTTTTTCTGTTGCCTGTTTCAGAGTGGGTTTGGGGGTGGACAAAGCATTAAATATATCACTTTGGCAATGTATTAGTATCCTTACAGGAATATGGTATCTTCAGATGGACTTTTAAGGGTACAGGTTGCACTGCAACCCATAAAACTGGAAACTACCCATAAACACACATTTTTCAGGTTAAACCCAAATGTCTGGCGAGGATGAGTTGCAGAAGCTGACTAACTCATTCTGGAGCGATGAGAACTCAGTCAATGCCTAAATTGAGACATTGGCTTTCTTGCAAGCTGCAGGACATCCTTGGCTTCAACTGTACACCAAGATGCATTGGTTTAGGGAAAGATGGAAGAAGTGGAGAAAAGGCTCGGCTAAACCTTTTCAGTTACACTGGTGTAGTGTGATGTGAAGTCAAGGCTTATGTATTTGTAAGCACGTGGTAACGAACTTGGGAACCTTTGGGTGCACAATCATAACTGAATACAGGAACTGTTTCACTGTCTTGGATGTACAAGGGAAGGATTACACAAAGTGGGATTAAATACCCTCAATATCATTTATAAACACTGCAAAGGAACCACATACTACCGCGTACCGTATCTGGTTTAGTTTTCAACTGCACTGTTTTTTGACAAGTTAAAGTGGAATCTCTATCATCTGAGCCATAAACACTTAAAGGACTTCGGCCTCTTGCTACCAGGTCTGTCCTGTGGTGGCTGTGAAGGAGGCAAAAAGCCCGTCAGCCACAGCCAGACCTTTCTGGCCACCCCTCAGGAAAACCTCTCCTGACGTCCTGTTAAGCTAGGTTAACAGGTGTCCCATCTGGTGATTTTAAAACCTGCGAATTGACCCAGTGACAATGGAGAGGCTGGGGTTGCAGCTTTCCAGATTAAATGAAAAAGCTCTGGGTGAGATCTTGCTGGTAAAGTGTAAGGCCAACTGGAGGTAGGTGGGACTCCCAGCCGAGGGTCGATTGGTGGAGGCCTCACCTGGAGCTAACCGTTGACCTCCAGGGCCCTCTCACACCATCACCTGAACATCAGTTCTTACCTACATGACAGTATATGTTTTCATGGGCCGAACACAGTGCTTCACCGTTGCCAACGATGCATGGCCTTCTGCTTGCACAGCCTAATGCATGCCCTTATCAGGCTGGTTCAGGTAGCTGCTGTGTAACTGGAGACAGTTTTCAGCTGGTGCCTATTCGCTGGTTTCTGTCAAATTAGTTTGGCCGTCTCGAGCTGGTTCCCAATGGACAGGTGTCCATATCAGAGAACGATGGCAACAATTGACACTAATTGGCACCCCTGTCGACTCTCTCCGCAGCTCACAGCCTCTAGAGGTGGTCCCTCCCCATCAGATGAGGCAGGCTGGTGGGAAGTTTGCTCTGCTGCAGCCTCTGCCGCACCAGCGCTGTGACAAAGGAGCTCCAGCAGTACAGGAGAAAGCAGCCAGGGGAAAAAAAAAAAACAAACCCAAACATAAGGAAATAGCTTTGTATGGTAAAACCTGTATTTTTGCGTAGAGCACTTAGCAACCAGTAGCTTTTGATATGCAACTAATGCGATGGTGAAGTTTACTGTGGTGGTGAGGTCTGGCTATACACATTTCAAGTCCTTGATCATGCATGAAGACAAATACCAAAATTAATGTCTCCCAAGCAAGTTCACAGAAAACAAACTTTTGTCTGGCCCTGTTGTGAAAACAGCAGTAAAAGGAGTTTTAAAGTTTCCTCTAGCACATCGTGCCAGGCCTCACATTTTATATTTTATCCTCAGTGTGCTGGTTTCCCAAAATCAAAGTTTTCAATTAAAGAACTGCGCTTACAGGTAAAACACATTTTTGGAATAAACAATCGTCAGCAGTCTGTGTAGGGCTTGTGCAGGAAGGCAGTTAATAAAGATGCACATTTGCTGTTTTCTGTATCAGCATACTTTACTACCAGGTCTCAGATAAGCACCACAACTTAAGTTGTCTTCCAAAGTTTGGCAAGCTTCAATAGATTCATTAGTGGGTTTTTCTTTAGGACCAATGAAGCTCAAAGAGCCCCTAACAATGGAGCTAATCACTGTCTCTTCCCTGACCCAAGCTTATGTTTTCCCCTTTTTCACCACAGACTCTATTTCTGAGCAATTGGATTTCAGAACAAATAAATATCTGCCTTTTTTCCCTTGCTTGCATCCTTTTTGTATATTTTTTCTTCGCATCCGCCTGCATTTAAACCGGCGTGGTAAATGGCAGGGTTCTTCAGGTAATCTTTCATTGGACACAAATGGCCTAGCATTAAAATGCAGATAATGTTACCTCAATTAGAGAACACCAGGCAAAACTTTAACAAGACATGGCTAAATGTTTGTACTAAAACAGGCAAGCCCGCGTTTTTAGGACCGTCTTTGGGCGAGCCATGATTTCAATGGCTCCGCTAATGAATAAACGTGAGACTGTATCAACAGTCCCGAACAAGCGCCCGGTTTGTGCACGCAGGGAGTGCAATGGTATCAATTGACTGGCTCTTTGTGCCGGCTATAAAGTGCCCTTGAACATGTCAATGGAGGGAAGGCATGCAGACAATGAAGCCGTGACAGCTGAATGTCAGCAGCGACCTTGAACCTCAACCGGTCCCACCGTCCCGGTGACTCCAGCTGCCGCATGGACATGTGTAGATGGATGGATGGACGGACGGACGGACGGATGGACCTTCGCCTGTCGCTTCCCCTGCTCCAGCTCCCGCAGCTGAAATGGCAATTTCACCACGCAGCGAGACCCTGTGAATAAGCACTGGGGAGCGTTCACTTATTACTGATGTTGCTAACGATATGTTCAGCATCTTAATCAGGCCCTCGCTGGCATTTGCACAACAGAAAACAGAAAGCAAAAACAAAGCCAGTGGCTGCTGATTGAATGTTGCCTATCAGCGTCTGTGGCCAAAGGAGGCACAAGATGCTCCGCTATGAGGCAAGGGATTTTCTTCTTGATGTGAGTGTTGCATTTTGGAGACCACTTCTCTTATTGATGTAAATAGCACATGATTGGTTAAAACACTACGAGGACGGGACAATTAGCATTTGTCGTGCAGTATTTTCTAACGGAAAACAACAGAATTTTCCTAAAGATCAGCCTTGTGGATTACACATTGATAGCATGCCGTTAGACATACACAGATACACAGTGGAGACCTGCAAAGCTCTTTGTGGCAAAGCACATCAGTATAGACCAGCAAGAGCATCCCTTTGCTATAGGTAAACAAGCTGCCATCCTCTATGGAGAAGATGCTTTGGCCACTCCTGCTTACCCCTCCCTTCCAGGAGGGACGTCAGGACAAATGCCCATGCTGAGGAAGGCAGAGTCCTCCCCCTGGCTCCTCACACCCGTCTCATGTAGGTACCCTGACAACATGGCAAATTACTTTTTAGAGTGGGAGGGAATAATATACATTGTATGTTTTCTGCATTGTTTGCACTGAATATTAGTTTGTTGAGCCCCTGGCCCAGGTTGCCCAGAGAAGCTGTGGCTGCCCCATCCCTGGAGGGGTTCAAGGCCAGGTTGGACGGGGCTTGGAGCAACCTGGGCTGGTGGGAGGGGTCCCTGCCCAGGGCAGGGGGTGGCACTGGATGAGCTTTAAGGTCCCTTCAAACTTTAACCATTCTATGATTCTACGATAAATTGGTACCAGGAAGACATTTTCGTGGCACAGAACAAAGACATTTCTCCTTTCTCAAGCATCTGGCCCATCACGCCAAGCCCACTGAGCAGTCACACAGCATGCTTGTAAACTTATAAATTAGGATGAAATTGAAAAAAAGTCTGGTTTTGGCTTATCTGTCAATACTGTTATATTTTGGCTTCATCCTTTAAGTATGGCAGACAGCAACGGAGGGTAGTTTTTGGAGAGGTGGTATAAATGTACACAACTCAAAATGAATCGCAGGTCATGAACAACTTCTGCCTGGGACCAGGTTTTCCATAAAGTAGGAACTAATAGGGTAATTTTTGCTCACTGTTAAGGTGAGTAATCCAATCTCCTCTTTGGGTCTGGACATGGAAAAAAAATAATAAGGAACTATCCCACCTAAAAAATTCAGATTTATTTTTAAAAAAGGCTTTTGAAAAACATTTGTATATTTTTTCCTTGGTTTCCTGTGAAATTTTTTTCATTTTTTCAGTGAAACACCAAAGTCAAAATCAAAAAACACTTTCTGTTTAATTTCTTTTTTTCCTGGATACAATTTTCATTAAAAATTAAAAAAGCTGACTCAGTTAATACACATTGTTGATCTTCATTTTCAGTGGCACGTTCTGGGAAAATAGATTAATGCTTTTCTAAAAATTTTATTTTTTAAAATACTTTTAAGTGTTTGAAAAAATATTTTAACAGAAATTTATCATAAACCATATAGTATTTGTGATTTGACAGGAATATTTCATTTATGGGTTGAAATAAGGGCCTTAAATTCTGATCTTTCCTGACCATCAGCAACACAAGCTGGCTTGCCATTTGACTGCCACATCTACAATAGCACAGCAGTTCAGAAAAAGAGAATTTGTTAAACAATGATGTTGTGAACAGATAAATTGGAGTCTACACTTCAAGGAAAAGAAGTCACAAATATTGCAGAATACGCAAATTGTGCAAAAACTTCACACTGTGACGAGGGCAAATATTTATTCATAATGAAAACAAAGTATAACGAGCCATTGCTTTTCTAAGTGCATGAAGTAACAAAAATAAGAAGTCAGCCTGGTGCTTTTCTCACTTACACAAACACCAAAAAATAGGATGGCAGAGAGTACGACCAGAAGAATTCCCCTAAAAGTCGTACGAGCAGCCTCCGTAAAATGGAAACAAGGGAGGCTCAGTGCTGGGAAATCACACGAGCCTCCACAGCACACTTTCCTTGAGGTTTGCCAGAGAATTCTGCAAGGAATTGCTAATTTCTCGGTATTAGCTTCCATCTTCAGCTTCTGTGCTGCTTGCCAAATGGCCCTGTGAGCTGCTCATCACGACACCAGGAGAGGCTTTGCCAGCATGACTGCGAAACCACTTGTGCTATTGTGCATCCACAGGTTTGTTCCCTTAGAGAAAAAAATGGAGACCCTTATGGCACTCTCAGGGTTTTTCTCCCTCTTAAGTAGCTTTTTTTTGCAAACAAAATACTGGTTTACCCAATAATAACTGCACGTGCAGTCACCCCATGAAAGTGGGGTGAGTAAAGAAAAATCTGCAAATGGTTTAATCATCCAGCGAGAAAGAAAATATTTCAGTTGGCTTTATCTACTAACAGAAAGTCTGGAATATAATAATAAAGGTTGGTTGTGGCTTATTGCGTATGGGTGAGGGCAGTTCTCAGCTCCTGCATGCAGTCATCCTGTGTCTCCCTAGGAGGCAGAAGGTGAGCTAAGCGCAGGCATGGACATCCCTGAGCTCTCCAGCAGGCACAAGGATGCAGGGAGTGAGGGGTAATTTACCCCTGGAAGACGTCACCTGCAGATTACAGTTTCTCTGGAGCAAGAGGTGGGCAAAAATAAAAAATAATGCCTTCCTAGAAGTATCTCTGACATGAGCCAGTGTGCACTACTCACTGCTTAGGGATGCTGAGCGGGCAGTCAAGCCCTAAAACGACTCCACTAACAGAAATGCACATTTGCGTTCCCTTATAAAATGAGTAACTCTGAGCTACTCTGTGGCTTTTCCTGCACCGATACTTGAGCAGGATCTTTGTTCTTTTTAAGGGGCGCTAGTGCTTTTTATAAAAGAGAGATGACATTATTAGAACACAATAAAGGGAACACTTAGGAATATAGGTAACTTTCATCATCTAAGTAGTCCCACAGAAGTCAACAAAGCCTTGTGTGCTTCAGTGTTTGCAATTCCGGGCACTTGGTGCTATCTCTTTTTATTTTGAATCATTGAGGTTTATGTGAATTAAGTTCACTCTAGAAATATATTATCTAAAGATTTTTTTATATTTATATTGACACAATATACAGTTACAGTATAAATTTTATGAATGCTAGAGAGTAAAGTAGCTTTTCCAAATACACTGGCATTCATCATAAACTGACATCTGCAAACTGCTTCTATTTCTCTCATGCTCACATTTATTGTATCTGGGCTTAGTCCTGCAAACAATTACTTACCTCACTAACTCTATCCATGGAAAGATTCTCTTGGTGGTCTGAGGGCCCATCCCTGCCAAAACCTGTATGTGTGAGCACTCTCCTTACAGAAGAGAGCTTTCTGCGTAATAATTTCCACTTGAGGGACTTTCACGTGACACTGAAAACTAAGAATAGGCTCCTTTATTCAAATGTGTCACTTAATCTTTCATTGGGAAGATACTTGAGGAAATAAACAGACAAATAAGAAATAATTGGCAGAGCATGCAGGTAGTTAAATTAAATTTTAAATACAGAAAAATTTAGGAATGAAATTCAGGCTAATAGGTCACTGCGACGCCTGCAGCTGAAGCATTCATTTTTGTTAGCCCATGTACAGACACACTCAGCAGATTTGATTTAACACCAATGTATGTGGTCAAGTCTGAAAATCCACCAGCCTTCATAAAATAGTAAAGAAGAATTTTTCATGCACTAGTATGGCAGGTTACCTAGAGAAACCTAATAAGGCTACAAAATATTTCACTCAGCTTAAGAACATTTTGCGGGGCAAAGCAGGTGATTGTGCACCAGCAGCTGAGGATGAGACTCATCCCTTCCCACATGCAGGGTGAATAAGGTTTGCACCGACGGCTTTAGGTTAGGAGTGACTGATTATGTGGGGCATACTGGCCACTGCATCCTTACTGATAGGAACGAAACAACCCCTCCCAACCAGTTCTCATGGCTCTCTGGTTTTATGTGGAAAGCAGCCTTCTGTATGAGCACGGGCATCCTTGCAGAGGACTTTCACAGGAGGTGACTCGTTGGGTTTAATAACGGTACATGGTGCAGGTCAGCACAGGGTTTGGGCCATGTCGTGCTTCTAACAGAGAGGTGTTGCACAACTGTATTTTTATAATTATATACATTATATTTTATATATGTAGTATATATTATATATATATTATAATAGTAAGTATTGAAATAAGAGAGGCTGAAGAGCTGAAAGCAAGAAAAAATATTGTTACAGAATATACATTTCTCAGAATATTAAACAATGTATGCATAGTTACATTTGCAATAAATATTTTGACAGTAAGCACACAGGTGATAATTTTAAATCCACTTTTAAATGGTCTTTGTGGCAAAGCTGGACAAGGCAATTTGACAGTGGATAAATTCCCCGGGTAGCACGCAGGACTGGTATCTTTTCTCCACCCTCACGCAGTCGCAGTGCATAATGCATGAAGACGGTGCTCTTGTAAGGCAGCCTGCGATTCAACAGCACAGTCTTTTTCTACCCAAAGGAAAGGTGGCCTAAGCTCTCTGATAAAGAGAGTTCTCTTTGGCCCTCTCGTATCCAAAAGAGCAGCCACATGCATCTATGTAACTTCTCTGGAAAGAAAAGTGCCTCCCAATTAGACTTCAAAGTCCAGAGATTTGCACCACCCAACTGAGTGCCTCACTGTGTCCTGCGCAGATGAAGTGAAGCCCGTGCCGGCTGCGGAGTGAACACCGGGGACCTGGCGAGGGCATCGGTGGCAGAAGAGCCGAGCATGGCTGTGCCAGTGGGGGAAACTGGATGGCGACCACACAAAATGAGAGCCAGAAGGATGGAGGGAGACTCCAACAGTAGAGATGCAGGGGAAGATGTAATGGGAGGAAATGAAGTGGGGAGGGGAGGCAAAATGGAGAAAACGAGAGGCAAGGAATGAGGGGAACACCTCTAAAGGTAAAGTCTACACAAGACTGACAAAAAACCCCAGCAACAGAGATCAAGAGGAAAAAACACAGTCATGGGAAATAATAAATTACATCTGTGAAAATTAATAGAAACTTAATAGAAAGATGAATGGTACACACGAAATTGCAGGGGTGGACCTGTCCGTGGCACAGTTCAGTGTTTAGCACTAATCTTATTGTAAGAAAGCTGAACAACAAATTTGAAGTCGCTGCTGGAAAACAGAAGGTCTAGAGGCAGACCACTTTGCTATTTAGATATCTATATTGGTGCCAAATTTGGAGGAGGGAGGGAAATAAAGATAGTGTGGCCTCCAGTGTTTTCTGTCCCTCTCTGTAAATTTCTAAACCAGCCCTGACAGGGCTGACTTTTATTCTTAGCTCATAAAGAGTGATTGTTTTTGCCTGAGGAATACACTAAAAAGCAGGTATTTCCAAAATATCCCCTTCAGGCAGAAACACTGAATTTCTTCAAGGGACTGCAAAACCTCTCTACTTTGGACATCAATTAATGTAATCTTTGCTTTGTAAAATGCACAGCCAATGCTTTTGGAGTTGTCCACCTCCTCCTGCTTCGCATTGGTTTGAACGGAGCTCGTCGGGCATGGATAGACGCCACTCAAACCTGCCCAGAGCCTGTTTCCCCTCCTTCATCTGGTGCTCCTCCTGCTCTGTGCAGTAGGTCTGACCGGTGAAAAGACCTCTTCTGGATAATATCAGTATTATCCCATTCAAAGCCCGCCCAGGACATGCTCCCTGCCACGGCCAGGTGTTCAGCAGCCCTGTCCCCACGTGTATGGTTATCCCACCTCATCTCACTGCACAACCATATGCCTTGGTTATTACCTACATGAGGACCTTCAACGTAATGCACAAGCATTAACAAATTAAAGACTTTGACAGCCTTGCAAGGCAATAAATGTTGCTGTTTACATTTATTCCAGTGAACATGAATCTGATTAATCAGTTTGAATTTGGCCTCATAAGGCAGACCTTCTTCACAAAGAAGTCTCTGTCAGGGCTAAGAACAAACCTGGGCCCTATATCTTTCTCAAATGATTTTCCTTATTCTTATTCTATGAGTGAAAAAAAAATGAACACGGTATGTACTTGGGAGAAAATAATTTGTTACAATAAACATTGCACATTTCAGAAAACCCATTCTCAACACTTAAAGCAAAATGTTGCTCGAAAACCCACCAAAACACATGGCAAGAAAGTTCTGTTCATTTTCTCTCCCACTCGGCAAAGCACTTAAACCTGTGTATATCTTGAACTTTGAGAACACGCTTTAAGTTTATCCTGCTCATGAGTTCATGTCAGATTAGCTGCAAAGTACTCAGTATCTTGCAGGATTGCTCCGGTGATTTTGCTGGGATTTTTAATATTCCTTTCAGAGCCTAATTCTGCAATTTTCACTCACCTTACGTGTCATTGACTAAATAAGTAGTGCTGGTGAAGACTATTCACAGGAGTACTAGAGAAGTAGGTAAAAAATGGCATATTCAAAACCTTATTAAATGATTCATTGTAACCAACATAGTAATATTTTATCTTAGTGGCTTTTTATTCCGCTTTATTTATTATCTTTCCTAATAAAGAAGGAGAATTGAAAACTCAAACTTTAGAAATTGTTGCTGGGGGTGTTTTTGCTTAAGCTTTGTAAGAATTAGTCTGTTGGTTTATATTATGCTTGATATTTTCTTATATATTATTCATTTTTTGCAGAACCCGTGTAGTAATACATGAAAAACATAAAACGTTGCTTATAGATACAAAAATTTTGAGGATACTGCATATATTTATATGCATATTTATATATAATATAGTAAGTAGAGAGAGATAGGTATGTATATATGCGTATATTTATATACGTACTTGGATACTGCATATATACATATATATGAGTATATAATACATTGAACATGTGTATATATAGGTATGTATACATCTGTTTGTGTAGATATGTTTTGTGGTTTTTTAAAATATTTTCTGATTTTTTTTAAACACTTTGGGACAGATCTCTTTGCCTTCAAATAAAATAGAGCTAGAAGGGAGATATTTTCACATTTATTTTGAAAATATTTCAATAACCTCCTCAAAGGACTGAGCATATGCAATTTAATTTTTCTCAAAAGCTACTTAAAGCATAAAACATACAGTAATTTGGGCTAATTCTCCCAGGAATTCGAAGGCTGCAGTACTGATGACTGGCCAGCAACAGAGTTTTCAAAAAGTGGTTATCTTAATATTGTCTCTACAGATCTGGCACCAATATTCACCTATCTAAACACATGAAATAGATAGATGATAGCACTTCATACGGGCACCACACAGAATATTTATTTTCTATATGATACTAAGGTATGTTATGACTTCATGGCATACCTGTAATAGTCAGCATCTGCTAAACAATGCTTTCAGATGCTGTTTTTATCGATCTTATAATTGCATATATAACCAGAAACTCTTCAAGGGACAAAATAATCACCTATGAAATAATGGGGTTGTACTTCGCATAATTCTCACATATATGTCATTGCATTAGCTGTAGTCCTAACAATATATTTAAGTGTCCTGCAATTGATAAAAAATTTAGATTCTGTTACTACAAAGCTCACATATTTGTGTAAAGAAAAATATGATCTTGTAGCTGCAAACTGCACTAATATTGGCCTTAAGTTATTGTATAGCAGTACTGGCTTTTAGACATATCATTTAAGTCTTTTGCCCTTCCTTGAAAATAACTGAAGGGCTGCTGCTTATTTTAATAACAACAACAAGAAGAAGAAAATAATCTATTTTTGGTACTGAATGAGCAGCTTCACAGAAATAGCAAAAAATCGTAACAGTGGGCTTCTGACTAGTAAACACAGTACCAAATAATATCATGAGGGTTATTACTAGGAGTAGGCTTTTTTTTGCCTGCAGTCTCCCTGAATCTGCAGAAGCATTTCTCAAAAAAAGACATTTCATTTCAATAGGTCTTAAATCATAAAAACCTGACAAAACACTAAACCATCATGTGTTGAAAATGTAACGCTAATCCTCGTAATTGAAAGGTACTTTTTAATTTTTGTGAAACGAAATAAAAATAAAGATGTGTGATAATGATGCTAAAAACTGGGAAAATTAAATAAGGCGTACATTTACTGAGATCCCAGGGGGTGGAGTCCTTGTGAAATAGGTCTTGTTTTTGCAATTCAAATGCATCATAAGCACTTTTTCTTCTTATTGCCACCTAGGCAGGAGAGAGTCAGCATATGGAAATAAATATACTGAAATCAAAGTTTTGGCAAATCTAACATAAAAACAGTATTTTAGCCTGTTAGGGACTTGGTGTTACAAGCCAGCATTCATAAAACTATGTGTTGTTATGTACTTCAAACATTTATGTATTTTGTTTCTATAGCAGACCATACTTGGAAAGAAGCTGAACTTTGCAAACAATTCTCAAGTCACCCTCGTACAAAATTCCAAAGCAGAAAATACAAAGGTTATTTTTGCAAAATTCCTGCTTCTCTATACAAAATACTTGTGTACATCCTTCTGTGTCATTGACTCCTAGCTACCTTCATCAAACACGCACCTGAGATTTCAAAGATAGGGTTTTATTATGGATCTTTCTTGTACAGGTTCTACCCACGCCTTGCAGCTCTGCAAACAGATCATTCAATTAAGGTTCTCTTGTTTTCTTTAGACTATTAACATTTAAAATATCCTCTACCAGTATCCTTTGGTTGAGAGATAGCTAAATGCAGCATAAACAAAGAGAAGCTTCCCGTTGGGTCTACGCACAGCACACCCTTCCACAGATTTCTTACAACAATGAAAATAATTGCAGCATCATGCCTGTCAAACTTCCCCGCCACTGCCAGGTAAATATGCACAGGTATCTGTGCGAGAAACACCTGAGAGGTGTTTCCAGTGTTCAACTTCTTTTCACATATACTCAGCTATGAAAGCATAAAATCACTGACACTGAAATAGAAATATTTCTACACACACATCTACTTATATCTTCATACAGGTATGTACATATCTTATGAGTGTGAATATTTAAACAACCTCCAGCCTACAAATTCTCTACTAACATAAATTTAGCAAAAAGCTTTATGTGTATTTTGCCCCAGTTCATTGTTATGGTGGTGTACATTCAAGCACACAAGCCTCACACAGGTTTAAGCCTATCTTTGCGTTAAAACATACCTAATGCAGGTCCAAATCCCAAGTCCTTGCTGAGGATGTAATCCTACAAGCTACCTTATGCAGATTCCCACTGTTTAAAGCTAACGTTCCCCTGCAGACAGTGTAGTTTACAGGCTTAATTCTTCAAAGGGCCTTAATTCTTCAAAGGGCCTTAATTCTTCAAACTGCAAACACAAGATTCCTGTTGGCTCCACCAGAAATGGGATATGCGAAAGGTTTTTGGGTTGGGACCCTGATTTAAGGCCACGTTGCTCTGAGTGCAGAGAGATGAAGCAGGACTGGAGGACCAGCCTACAAGGCCTGCCCTCAGGGTGAGCAACACTTGGCCACACCAGAAGCACCGCTGAAAGCAGTGGAGCTGCTCGTGAAGGAGAGCATCGTTCAGGGAGAAGAGCTCGTAGACCAGTCTTAGGAGCAACTCGGGGCCATCACACATTGCTGTTGGTCCCAAAGAGTAGGCTGGGTTTGACAACACACAATGGCCCACGTGGCTGTTCATCCAAAAGCATGCAATTCTGTTAGTAGAGTGGACAAGAGTGGTGTGGTATTGTTAATACCAACGTTTTCAAAGTACATGTTTGTGGGCTCTGGCGGTGGCCCTTGGCAGAGCTGTTGCAAATGCAGTTTTTGACAATCACAATTTGCTGGGTTAGGGCTACATGGTCATGGCAAGATGTCTAAAAAACCACAGGAAACACCACCTCTCCCACATAGCACTCTCCCCCTTAAAAAAAAAACAAAATAAACAAATGGAACGCCCTATGCAGCCATCCCTCGGTAGCGGGACCTTGTTGGGGGCAAACCAACGCACGTGTTAACGAGGCCTAATCTTCCCTTTTGTGTTTGTTTCTTCATTAGGCTCTAACGGCGCTTCTGCCCCGGCACTGAAGGTTTGATGAGAAGATGGTATGACAGGCTTGGCTTCTCCCCCTGCAGCTGGCACCGCCAATGCCAGAAGCCGGAGCCGGCTGTGGCAGGGAGAAGAGAGGCTCCTCCGGAGCCAGGTCTGACTGTCAGTTTCCCACCCGCCTCCCAGAGCCCGGCTCCCTCCCCAGAGCCCCTTAATGAGAAGCAGAGGACAATGCCAGTATTGTTGTTTCCATTCAGGATCTGGTGGAAAGAACAATCGCTGTTTACCCAAGCATCCGCGCTGCCCAAACCCTGCCGATAATTACTTCTAGAGCCCGTGATTAACTCTGTTCTCCACTTTCAGCACAAAAAGATCTATTGAGCCAGGAGCAGGACAACCCTTCTGTCTTTCCTGGTCTTTTAACAGTTTGCTTGAATATCGCCTGGGCCTCGTCTGGGATGCAGAAGTGAGGATGTACCTGAACCCGCGCCGGGCTCACCTGCGTCAGGTGAGCAGATGAGGAACCCGCTCCATGGCAAAGTGCTGGAAATGCAACCGTTTCCCCCCTAAAAAAGGCCATTTTGAAAAAGCACTCCTACAGTTTCTCAGTCCTGCTTTTCTTTACAACTCAGTAATGGAAAAAAAAAAAAAAAAAAAGACGTTCTAATTAGCACGGGCATCTCTCAGCAATTTATCCTCGCTAAATTTCTGCAGCGAAGTATGCAGCACAAAACAGCTGGCAAACCCTGAGCATCACCAGAGCGACGCCAGGGACTTTATTTTGTTTTTGTAAACCAAGCGAAATGGAACTGTTGCTGAGTCTATTTCTAGGACGCTGGTAATAATTTTAGTGTGTCAAACCATTTGGTCTTTCCTCACCCGCCTCCCTTCATAGATAGCCCCCCCCCACCGCCCCATGCAGTCTGCTACTAGCTCTATGCAAAACACTATCATGAATATGCATAATTATGGAGATTCATGGTAATTTTTCAGGGTTATCCGATGTGACGTTTATAGGACAGCCGCATACATCACTTTAAATGGGAGTGACAAATATCTTCTCCTTTTTATTTCCATAGTATTTTTAATATTTCCTTGGTCTCTCCTGGCAGCAGTGTGAACTGGTAGGAATTTGAACAAAATATTTAAAAAATCAAATACTTTACTAGCATGCTACTTTTTAAAGCTCCATGGTTTTAATGTACATGTGGTATGTGTGCATGCATGTCAGATTGTCTTACCTTAGTGTCAATTATTTACATGAAATGAACAAAAGTCTTTCTGTAGATATTTTACATGTTATTATTCCGTTAGCTACAGACAAAATGTCTCTTTTATTGAGCTGCTTTCTGAAGATTAGTTTGATCTGTCTAATTACTTCAGTAATCTGATTACCCACCTGATAGAGTGATTTAGCAAGCCTTTCTTCTCGTTTTTATTTTAAACACAGACTTTTAAGACTACGACATTAAATGATTTGCTGTTAACTATAATGAACTGCAATTATGTTCCAGATTTGTTGTACCTCCTAGAGGTTTGGATACGTAGTTTATTAGAAAAATTAATTGGGATCTAGTCTAAAAATGTACTGTTTGTAATGATTACTGACTATGGCCATTTTTCTTCTTCATATTTTGAGTGGCTAGCACATCTGCTAGACCTTCAAATTCATTACATGATTTCATCTGAGATTTGTAAAGTTACTTGTAGATGAAGGTGCAATGCACTGCAAGGCCTCAAAATATCAGTAGATATTCACCACACATTAGTATGCAACGGTAAGATTGAGAAGTCTAGCTTTTTAGGAAAAAAAATGTAAAATTTCCTGCTACACTGCAAATTACAGTATTACTGGATATTGTTATAGAGTTAATTAATTTGCAAAAAAACCCAACTGTGTTATTTACACTGCCACATGCCTCAAAATATTCACAAAACATGCTGCATCATCACTGTACGAATCCATCAGTCTTAACAGAAATTGTTCTTTGGCAATATACCTAAGCAGAAAAAATGTTGCAGGCCACATTAAAGAGAAAGCATAACACTCTAATTTTAATTGTGTATGTTCTTAGTAGAAGTTATTTGATCTTCATAAAATTTAAGAATACATTTCACTGTCTCTCTTAAATTCAAAAATACACCACTGCATTTGCACTTAGGAAAATAGATGTAATTTTTTGGTTTACCCATCAATTTTTTTAAGCTATTTTGTATGGTATTTTTAATGAACATAAACTCAATCCTGTCCTCCATGTGTAACAATATAGTGGAAGAGAAGCTCACTGAAAGTCCTGTCTTTCGTTGTTGTGCGAGATCTCAGATTTAATTGGGGAAATTAGACATAAGTGTTGTCTCCATTTGCTTGGAGTATCTATTTTGCATTTGACAGTCACAGATGGAGGGACTAAGGTCTGCCCCATGTTCACAAAGGGTCTATGCCTGGAGACCCCCATACACACCCTCCGAGAGTTGTCCCCCTCAAAGGTGCTCAGCGCCTGGGAGACACAGGGTCAAACCAAACATCAGGGCATGGTTTCTGTTTGACCTAAATCATCACAACCTCATTGAATGAAATATTGTAGGAAAATACAATTTTCCTTCGCCCCGATATGCTCCTAGTGCATGTTTCTGAGCTTAGTATGCCCTAACCCTTGTAGGATCAGCCTTGAACTTGCGTTTGTCCTCTGCTCTCACTGCTCAGGCCAAGCAAAGTTTCAAAAGCTGTTGAGTGAAGAGCAGAGATTTGGGATCCACGTTTAAGTGGATGTGCCAGCTAAGGCCCTGCAAGCCACTAAGCAGATCAGGGAAGGCACCAAAACCCTGGGCCAGAGTTACTGGGGAAGACGTCTGGAGAACAGCACCTTGAGAAGACTGTAACATCTTCCTTCAAATTAGTGACACGTCAAAGCATTGTACAAGCTCTCATTAAAAATGAAGGCCCGGTTTATTTAAAATTTTATTAAAATATTGTGTTATAGGATTTTATCACAACCAGCTATTAAGACTGGAGTTCTAAGCAACACCGAAATAACTTACGAAGATATTAGGTGATGAAAATGAGCTACTGCTATGTTATAAATTCACTACATTCATGCACACATGTAACAGTTGCTTGCATTTCTCGTGCTGCTTGAAAAATACTAATTGGTGCATACAGCAGGTAGAAAATTGCATCTCCCTACATGAAGATAGAAAGCTGTACAATCTTTCTTACATAGCTTTTCAAGGATTGTTTTAATTTGCCTTTAAAACCATGATCTATAATTTTATTTATGGGAAGCAAACTTCTGGAATTGAATGGACACATCTTCCAAACGCCACGCGGTGGATGCGATAGATATTTTCTTTTGAATTGCTAAGGAGCAAAATATAATAATTTGGTGGCAAGCATCTGTCTGGTAATCACGTGTGATAAATTCATAAGAAATACAGGAAAGATATTTATTTACTATTGCTGCTAAACCAGCCTTCATTTATTTTAGGAGATTTTTCATCTGTGAGTGGAAAACAAACTTTCCTTCAAGAGGTCTATGAACCGAATAATAAATGCCAGGTCTAAATCCCGTATGGAAATCCGTCGGGTTTAATCCTGGATATCCTTCGGGATGCAAATGAGGGCGGGAGGTTCCCCCCTGTCCTGCTGTCATACGGGCAGCCAATTTACAGGCGCGGGCACACACTGTACGTGCTGCGGGCTCTCCCGCACCTCCCCCTCGCCCCAAGACTGGGTCTCAGCTGCCTGCCTTTCACAGAAAACCACAGACCAAGGAAACATATCAGTAATAGCACCCTGTAAATTAACTTGACATTTGATGCAGGGGAGGGGAGAAAATAAAAAAAAAAAGAGGAAAAAAACCCACCAAACCCTAAAAGCTTACAAAAGACATTGAAAACAAAAGCCACTCAGGACCCACGGTACATCCAGTGTGGATTTAAGAGATCTGGAAGGTGGTTATTCTCTTGCAAGCAACGCACTCAGCTCTCCTCAGTCTTTGTTAAGACAACTCAGTCACTCTTTGTTAAAGCCACAGCATCCCTCAAATAAACAAAAAAAAAAAATACCCTATGCTTCCACAAAACAGTCACCATGCAGACAAATAACATCAAGGAAGTGCGTTGCTACGGGTTTGGCTTCACTTAACGTCCCTAAAACTGTAATTTTTAAAAATACGCTGTTGTTAAAAGATAAATTGGAACTATTAATATTAATTTACTACTAATAAGGTGTGCTACTTAACTAAGATATAAATAATTTCACACTAGTATTTTATGATTGGCAAGCAGCCCAGTAAGCATGTGAGGCAGGCAAACACTGGTATATCTTGAAAATATCATTAAAGTAAAGATTTTATTTTTCCCTGTACTTGAAGCTACAAATATTTTTTCCCTCTCTCTCTTTTTTTTTCTTTTTTTTTCTTTTTTTTTCTTTTTTTTTCTTTCTTTTTTTTTT
>VYZM01006638.1:35276-77832 GCA_013398915.1 Dromas ardeola | reverse complement strand
TTTTTTTTTTTTTTTTTTTTTTTTTTTTTTTGTTAAAAAGTACTTGAATCAAAGACAAGCTATTGCCGGAATATTAAGTGCTTCTCTGACTCTGCTTGTAATATTGATAGCAATAGGATACAGAGAGACAGGACATATTTAAGCTATTAGACATGCAGGAATGTTATTACGCTTTATTGTGTCTGCCTGTCCCCACCTCCCTCCCTCTCCCCCCGCCGACTTCTCCCTCCCTCCTGCCTTTCACACACACACATAAATACATACATACACACATACATACGTACATGCGAACACACACACACGCACACGCTCCCCCCTCTGCAGCGCTGGCAATACTGCATCTCACGAACATCTGGCCTTGTGGTTTACAAGCAACGGAGTGTACTGCTAAAACGCATAATCTTAGCATCCCTGCTTCTTGATATTCATGGCTTTATTTACAAGTCCCTGTGTTCTACTCTTTTTTTCCCTGTTTCTACCGTTTATATCACTGGCATGCCTATACTCTTGTGGGAATTTCAAATAAGAATCGAGATATAACTGGCAAATATTCTGTAATGCAGTCTGCATTTCCATAATTTAGCCGTTTGGCCTTTTTTTTTTTTTTTTTAAAGAGACAATTTTAAGAGGGTTATGGACTTACAGATATAGGAAGAGTATTTTGATTGGCTTTTTTAGTACTTCAACTACTTAAGGTTCTGTTTGTGCAAAATAGCTGTAATAAAGTGAATTTATGTACGCATATATGCTTGTGTATATGTAAATACATTTGGAATGAAAAGGTTCGTAAATCCTTGTCAATTGTGCTGATTAAGCTTCACACTCTGGCATTGGCAGTGTTAAGGTTTTTCTCAAAAGTGTTAAAATGCTAAAGAAAGAGTTATTCATTTTAGTTTTTCTTTTGGTAGCAAGTAAAGAAAGGATTAAACTAGTTCAGAGGGAGTCATTCACACTTAGCTTATTTTCACTTCTTTAAGAAAGCCTTTCATTAGCACGTTTTACAGTTGCCAAATGGACATTTCCATCTTGTAAACAGAGCAATATAGTCCATTTCACCAATGATTTCTTTCTTACCAATGATTTATTTGCTAAATATTTACAGACAAGGGCCCGATTCTGCACGTTCTCGCACACCAGTAGCTACACTTACCTGTGTAAACCTCTCAGAATAAATGGTTACTCACACAAGCAGTTTCTCCCAAGTAAATATTCTCCCAAATAAAATTTAAAAATAATTTTAATATGCATTCCATTTACTATTTTGATGTATGTTTCCCTTTTTTTAACTTGAGATCCACTTGTGAATAAATAATTGACAGTTAATACTTTTCTAAAAGATGATATAAATTACTTTTACCAGACTACAAAAATAAAAACTAGCACAATATGTACTTATCATGTGTAGCACCTACACTTTTCCCCCTTTTTAATTTGAGGTGACAAGATAGTCCTCATAAATTCACCATAGCTAAAATACTATTGCCCTTAATGTGGGCATGCACTCCACTTTATTAAATGAGAACAGTATCTTTCAAAAAGGTAGTTAATTTGCAGTCAGATGCAAAACAATTTACATTAATGTTATTCTGTCTGGGGTTCGAGGTTTTGTTTTCTTCTGTAAGTAAGCGTAGTGTTTTTGCAAGACGTTGCCTCAGTAGTAAAGTAATTTAGAGTGGCGGATATTTTTAGACTACATTCATTTAAAGGAGGGGGAGGGAAAAGCCATGCAGTAAGATATACATGTATTTGTAATTCATGTTGTTGCTGTTCTTCTATTGTACTCTGAGCTTCCATCATCGCTGGGATGGGGAGCTGGCATCCAGACAGTGCAGCAGGGCAAGGAAATAAAAAGAACCCCACCGAAAACACAAATAGTGGGGTTTTTCCCTCCATTATCCCCCCCCATTATCTCCACTAATTATTACCATGCTGCTTCTGTTTTAAAAAATACAAGTAAATAGCCGCAGGCTAGGAAGGTATATCTGGACAGTCCGTTAAATAACATTATTAATCCTTTTGGTCCAAAACAGAGACCTTTTCATTCTGGTCTTTCAAGAGCCTGCACATTCAAAAAGATGACAGAAAAATGAACTGGAATGTGCAAGCATTAAACATTTAAATTCTCTACTCCTTGGTCATTATACTGATGGCCATATTTTACATCTTCCCCTCCCCCACCATAATTTTGCTGATTTCACCTCATTTGCATGGCCTTAATATGCATATAGCCTTTGTTCTTCTGATATAGTGTACAGCACAGTGACAAAGCAAAACCTATGTACAGAGATAACCTTTTCTCTTCTTTAAAATTGTTTCAGCCATCCGATATTAGCATTTGATTTATCAATATAATTCGACACTAAATCAGATGCATGTTCTTGCTTATAAAATACTAACAGATTTACTATTGCTTAAGAAAATGAAAAGTCAACGTCTAAACTGCCTTTTGCTTTAATAATACATCCAGGTTTTATGTTGATAATGGTTTAAGCAAACACATGAGCAGTAGGTAGCAATTAAGAAGTATCTGTTTATTTATGACAAGTGAGATATCTGCTATATGTCTAACTATATGGATCTTGATAAGGTGATATTATAAAACACTGAATTTGACAGATAAGGCTCAACATGGACAGCCAGCCTCCGATTCCAAGGGTTCCTGCTTGCCTCGCGCCTTAGAACAAAAAGACTGGATCCCCTAAGTGTGTTGTTACTTTCTGGTTGTTCTTATCCTGTACCAACTGTATTCTGATGTTATGGAAATTTGAGGCTGATTCATCCAGCTTTTTCCACTGATTTCAGCGGATCTACCAACCAAAGGGAAAGTTTCAGAATCGGTTCCTTGGTTTCTGTGCAAAAGTAGGTAATAGAAGGTTTAATGTCGTTCCCTTGAAAGGGGAAGGTAAACTCCCACTGGCTGCAACAGAAACACACCTGGGCCCACCTCGACAGAAACATGAATTCACTTTAAAAAAAAATAATAAAAAAAAAGGTCTTTGCCTTCTATAGAGTTTTAGGATGTAAAAGGAAGGAATAGTTTGACTGCTTGAGCTTTATCTTGCATGATACCAAGTACCTTCCCTTCTGTGAGATTCCTGCATGGGAGATTAACCATTTCTTTTATTTCTAAGATCCCGTGGAAATGACAGAATTAATCAAACACAAAATCATTAAACTTCTTTCTAAACAAGAATGATTCTACTGGTGTTAAATTGTTACAATACCGCCATTATCACCTTCCTGCTAGAAACCAGAAGCCAAAAGTTATTCTCTTTCTCAAAGGAGGGTGTTCTCATGCGAGTCTTAAAGAACACAATGCTGTCCTCATCACCTTGTTTCAGAGCATCTCCTAACTGAAGAATTGGCTACACCTCATCAATATGATGCAGCATAAATAAAATAGCTCCATAATTCAAGGGAGGAAACATCCTCAGCATTACCTGTTAAGGATGTGTCTGTGCCTTCCTGGGAGCTGCCACCATGATTCGATTCAGACAGCAATATTCAGTGCATACTTTTAAATAAAACAATGAGCTGTGTGGTGCACTTAATTGTTACTTTCGCTTTGTTCCAAATATTTCTTGCACTAATTAATCAGGTCATCTTTCATATGGGAGAAGCAGCAGTTGTTTCCCTTCTTATGGCATTTATTTTTTATGGGGGGTCCAGTCCATAAAAAGTGGAAGATACAGTCTAGGACTATGCACGGGGGTCTCAGAGTTGTCAAAGCATCACGCAAACCACCAAACCCTCAGTGAGCTCTGCACACACATCTGTGACAATGCCCCATGTGCCGTCTTTCCCAAACTAAAACCTTGCCCTCTATACAATAGTTTCATGGAGGTTATAAGCGACATTCGGAAAATCTGATCCTAAAGGCTTTGTCTTGGCATGCATATTATTATGCTAGCTTTCTGCCTCTGTGTGTGTGTGGTTGGTGGAGCAGCTGTCCACAGAAAACACCACACTGAACCTCCTCTGCAGAAGACAGGAGCTCCTTCTTGTTGGCTGCCTCATATGAGCCCTCACCAAGAACCAAGAGGTGACCCTCAACATGACCTGCTTTGCTCTGGTGTCTCCTTGGGAAGTCTAGCATGCTTGTCATCCTACCATAAAACACTATTTTTACAGAGCTTTAGTCTGAGGTGCCTAAGAAGCCCTTCTAGATCTCACCCTAGGTGTTCTTCCTGTGTAGGAGAAAGATGATCAATCTCAAGTGCCATGGCCAGAGCCTGCAGGAATGGGGTTCCAACTGAATAAAGTCAGCAGGTTGGTGAATATGTAAATGACAGGAGAAGAACCCAGCCTACAATAATTTAAATATTGTGATACTTGCTCATCTTTATCCAGTGTGGGATGCACGGACTTTATCCTCAACAGACTACTTATGGAAAACTCTTGTAACAAAAAAACACAGTAAAGCCACGAGGTGCCTTGGCATTGCCCTCAGGGTCTGAGGGTCCCAGTCCATTACACAAGCTTCCCATCAGTGAACATGCCATTCCTAGACGTTGAAAGAGTCGTGCTCCAGAGTTTCAGAGGTCAAACCATACTCCATAGTGAAATGTTTAACTCACACTGCCTTTTGCAGCAGTGCTGTTTCACACAGAGGTACTGTCCAGGATGGCACACCAGCAAGTTTAGATGAACCAAGCTCCTGGGAACGATGTCAACAGAGTACTTTCCCTCCACAGACACTTATGAAGCTGACACAAATCAGTCAGCTGAGGAAGATTTTTAAAGAAAACGTGGCTATAAGTCATCCCGCTCTTCCAGGCTGACAATTTTTAAAATAAACCAGAAATGAGGAGAACAGGCCTAAAGGTTACCCATTCATAATCCTTGTCTTCCCATCCCCATCCCCATCCCCACCGCAAACTTACGAGATAGGGAAAGCAATTGCCCCTTCCAGTAGGAGTGTCATTATGAAGGGTTCCCTAGAAGACTGTCAGGTGTGGGAATGTAAAAACAGAGGAAAATACATAATCTGTAACAACACACCTGCTTGGGGCTTCACCTGTTTGGGAAATATTGCATGTGTGTACAATGCTTAAGAAATTGGGTAGTACTACTACAAAACAAACAGCGAGTTACTGGGATGATAGATAAAGGGTTGTGCCCAAGGTGGTGGCGTCTTTCCTTGCAGGGATTTCAAGGGAGACTAGAAAAGTCAGTAGAGTTTGTACAGCCCAGAGAGCAAGGGTGTAGAGTAGAGCAGAGTATAAACAAGAGATAATGAAACTCTCTCTATATATATTTTCATATATATATTTATATATGTTCTATTTAATATAAATAAATACCTTTGCAAATTGTCTTACATCATCTTTATTAGTTATTTGGTCACTCAATAAATAACTGTAATAATTATTTCTAAATCAGTAACTTTATTTGGCTATGTAAGTAACATAAGATGTTTCTTGTCTCTGACTGGGTTAATGCTGCTTTTGGAATGAGGCTTTTAAAACTCATGACTATGAATGAAAAGTTTTTGTATCATGACTGTTTGGTAATATTTGTTTAAAATATTCTGTTGCCTTGACTGTTTCCTCCAGTAAACTGCTTCCTTAGAATATTCATACAAAGAAGAGCGGAGTAAATTACAGTGAAACACTCAAAAATATGAAGAAACATTTCTTGACAATGACGTGGGGTATTCACCAGCCTCTAATGCAGAAGGGAGGCAACAGTTGTAGGCACTGGAAGTCATCTCTGAAGCTTTCAGCAGCTTGCAAAAAAAAGAGATAAATCTGTTTGGGTTGGTTTTGTTTTATTCATGGAGTAGATTCTCCACTTGGTCTGACTAACCGACCTGCTCCGGGATTGTTGCTGTTAGTTGTGGGAGGCTCAGCCTTGCAGTCGCTCTCATCCTACCTTCTGTTGTTGGTGATAGTGAGCGGAAGCAATGTTTAGGTTTTAGTTGTCAAAACCTGATCTTTGTTTATATATGTACAAATATTCATCCAGATGCATACATTTTCACATGTTACTGTTATAACCAAATAAATGCTTTTTCTCCATTTCTGAAATTTGTGAAAATATAAATTCGTACTGCACTAAGTATTAGAAAAAACATTGTATAAAAGAAAATGAAGTTGTTTTCATGCAAGTGGATGCTAACATTCTTCTAAAGGCAGAAGTAGGTACTTTTATTCACAAAATGCTACTGTTTCCCTATAGCGATGAATAAATTGTGGCCTGGTATTAGCTTGGCTTCAAACCGGGCCTTTAACACTTCCACTGTCATTATTCAGAAGTTCAAGCTGATGGTGGCTGAGCTATCAACAAAAAATGTGGTGCCGTGGTACTCGGGACGCTAAATGGATTTGGAATTTGTAAACATCCGTCAATGACTTTCCTACTGCTTTAGCTTTACAGCATATCTTGAACAAGATATATAAGCAACAGAAAATTATTAACTACCCAATAAAAACATTTTAATACAGAGAAGGAGCTAATACTCAAAACAGCATCTCTGAAAATAAGAACTGGTCTTGCAATCTTCAGACAGAGCTCTCCAAGGGTATTCTTGCAGCCCCATGCTTTAAAATGTACCATATTCGGTTGTCTCCTAGTTTTATTTCCATACGTACATATATATATTTATAGCACTCCCACTGTGGCAAAGGGAGTTATATATAACATCTAAGGGGGGAAAAAAAAAACACCACAAGCTTTAAAAAGTTGATTTACGAAAGGAAAGCACACTTAGGTGTGATTCAGAAAACAAAAAGTCTGTTCTCAGTTCTTTTCCACTGTGCTCAGAAGAATTCCTCTCAGTTTATAGCCCTTATTTCTCAGTATGATACTCCCTTCACAGGTAGCCAACAAATACCCACTTTGCAAATACAATTCCCACAGGGTTACAATTCTTGGAGGGCTGCAGGTCTACTAAGCCCACCCCAGCCCCAGAGGCAGAGCCCAGCAGCCCCACTATCCGATATTTCACTGCCGTCTCTGCTGCATAACCTGGTAGCAAAGTACGTGTCATCTCTCCCCCCGAGAGCTGCCCACATACAGGAAAGTGTCTGACCTCAGTTTCTGGTTACTCCGTCGGCTCAAATGAAAGAAAACCTGTGCTATGGCTTTGAAGATCTTGCCTTCAAACTCTGCTGATTGAATAAGTGAGAAAAACAGTATGTGACAGTATCAGAATGGCTTCAAAGGAAGCTTTAATTCTTACATTTCCAAACTTCCAAAAGCTTGACTGCACAATTCTCTTCTAGTGAAACTTTTGGTATATTGACTTACAACAGAAATCCCAAACTTACAACTTTCCAAGGTTTTTGTGCAAGGAGACGGGCTTGCTTTTTGATCTTTGCCATATATACTCCAATGCACGCCATGTTTTTTCTGTAAAATGATGACAAAAGGACTGCCTGTTCAAGTAAAATGCGTATACGCTGGAAGAACTATAACACCATTCACAACTGATTGTGCTGACCAGTTAATTAAAACTGAACAGCGTTTATGATGTGAAACAATAGGTAGAGAAGCGATTTTTGGGTTGCCACTGATAAGTATTTTACCATTTGTTTTCATCCTGGTTACTAGAACCTACCCCTTTCAGCACAGGAGAGGCAGTTTCATAGAATTATAGAATCATAGAATCGTCTAGGTTGGAAGGGACCTTTAAGATCATCAAGTCCAATGATCAACGTAACACTGACAAAAACCATCACTAAACCATATCCGTCAGCACCACGTCTGCCGGTCTTTTAAATATCTCCAGGGATGGTGATTCCGCCACTTCCCTGGGCAGCCTGTTCCAAGGCTGTTTCATCACAGGGACATTTTGTTTCATAAATAAGCACAAAAGCAGTGAGTAGTAGGTTGTAGTGACGGTGGTGGCAGCCGAGTGGAAGATGCTGCTGATAGTGCTTTGCTCAGGTTCCTTACTTTTCAAAAAAAAAGCAGCCTTATATGGAACACACTCAGCTCTCCGTACACGTGCCTACCACAAATTCACCACCAGACTCTGACCTATTTGGCAGACTCAGAACAGATGTCAGAACGAATGAGTTACATAGATTAAGCTGGCCTGGACCCAGCCAACATAAATTCCACCTAAATACTTGTGCCTCTCCTTGTTATTGGCTGCCTCTAGGTCTCACCTCTGCCAAGAAAGTCAGAACTAGCCCCCACCACCAGGAGCAGGCGGTTCCTGGGTGAGGGCACTCATTCCTCACTCCTGCTCAACTTGCAAAGAAATATCCAAGATTCATTAGGACAGAGGAAAAAAAACAAACCAACAAAACTTAGAAGCAGCATCAGCTGCTCCTGTAGGTGTTTTATATTATTTTTAGAAAGTAAAATTATACCTGTTTGTATCATATAAAACATCTCTATTCTTCAGAAGACGAACAGATACCACTTCAGCTCCAACCATCTCACCGGGCCAACTCAGCCCAGCTGAACACAAAGTTTGTCCTACCAAAACTCGTTTGCTGGGTTAAGGCAACCTATACTCTTTTGGTTAGCTTGGTGATTCTCCCTGGATCCTCAACAGTTAAGAAGGGACCACATCAGCATTTAGACAAAAATTCATCAAAGCTTTCCTGACAAACACTTGCATAGCACCGCAAGGTAATTTGCACTCCTGTGTGTACCCTGTTCTTAAATTAAGGTATTTTCTACTTTCCAGGAGACTAAATTTTTATAGGAGACTGTCTTTTACCAAGTTCTAGATAGGCTGTTTTCATTGTTTTCAGCTTGTACCAGAGAAGACCAGCACCTGAGTTACATATATCTAAGGAAAGACCAAGGTGAGTAACAATATCAAAATCAGTCTGAGATCTCATTAATTCTTTCACAGAGTGGTGCTACAATTAAAAATGCTGAAGAGATTAAGCATTTTTTTTTTCATTTTAAATTAATAGAATATTGTTTCAATTAGGTAAGAAATTGACAGCGCCTTGTGTTGCAGAATAATGTGCACTTTAAGAAAGCACCTCAAAACAATATGTGCATTTCATTTACTTCTAGAATTAGAGATCACCAGAAATTAGAGGGGGATGTGCATATATATGTATATAAATATATAATTATGTGCATAATTCCTCATAATGAGAACTGTGTATATGTACTGCAACAAATTTGACTGTAACAAACAGTATACAATTGAGACAGTTATTAAGAAAAGAGGCAGCATTTGTCTTTAAAAGATGTTAAGACACCTATAAATCTCACAACTGTGTTCTAGTACATAAGACATTTATTAACTTTATATTAACTTGTATATACATGAGTTTTGGTAACTGAAAGAAATAACTGACAAACTTGTGAAAAACATCTTTGTTCAGGCTTTTTCTTAGAATGTGTTTGATTTTTGTCATCTGCCTTTTTGGAGCCAGGACTTCTTTATTATTAAGAACCTAGATTTTCAACCCCCTGTTTACAGAGCTCCCAGTGAAATCAGGTCAAACCTTTGAAGTAAATGGGATATCTCAACATGAAGGATTTATGCATTGTTTGCAACGAGTTTAGAGATATTTTAATGTGTTATCTCGTAATAATTTGGGTGCCTCGATGCAGGTTTTTCAGCTTTCATAAATGGCAGAAACACTTGAAGGTTATTCCTCCTCCCAAAAAAGGCAGCAGAAGCGTAATGTACCTATAATATCATTAAAATTATACCGACTTTGTCTTGCTGAAATTATTAGCAGAAGCAGAGAGTATTTCATTTTGTACTATAGACATCTTAACAACCATTCATTATCCTTTACTATTGTCAACACAACCAATTTTTTAAATACTCTAAGGGGAGAAACAATTAGTGAAACTTATTACATAATAATTAATATCTTTCCGAGACCAGACTGTTATCCACAGTGAAGAGGGCATACATAATTTATGTAACCTCAAGGAGGCAGAATGAGACAGATGTACCTCGGACCTGGGCATATTTTCTCCTGCTTTTTAGCTACGACCATTTAAAGAAAACATTTCAAAAGATCATTCCACAGCAAGCAAACTAGTTTTCATGCATATCACTTGGCAAATCATACTTGCCTTACTTATGTGTGTGTGTCCCAGGAGGGCTGATTGTGCCCTCATTTTATGTCAGGCTCACACTGATACACCATTATTGCAACCGAAACCTCTTCTGGTATACACCAGGTTAAAGAAAGGCAGAATTTGAGTGGTTTTTCTAGCAGGAGGCTTAGGCCTGAGCAGTACCAAACCATATAACATTAACTGTCTACATTCTCATTTTAAATTGTCTGATTTTCCTGTTGTGGAGTCTCTGAGGTTGTAAAGGCTCCACAAATTAACCAAAAAGCACAACACTCTTGTATTTGCCATTAGAATCACAGAATCATAGAATGTGTTAGGTTGGAAAGGACCTTTAAAAGTCATCTAGTCCAACCCCCCTGCAGTGAGCAGGGGCACCTTCAACTAGATGAGACACTACACTTTAACTAGATTACACCATGTATTGTTAGGTAAATAACTAGTTAGTTAATCTTCAAGAAGGTGCTTCATCATGGCAGAAGTCTGGTCTATCGCTGTTAATAAAACCTGCCCATCGCCTGAAGAAGCTTTTGGCTCCAACGACTTAATATCCCTCGGAAAGGACTTTATGTTTACCATGCCTCATGGAGTGATGATGTCCCCATGTTTACCCGTTCCCCTGGCTTTTTTTTTTTATTTTTGCCCCAGGCGTGCAGATATTTTGCCAGGGTTGACATTGTCAACGCACAGTCATCTGGACATGCAACACTTTGGATTTCTTGCCTTTCAGCAGCATTACCTCAGATTGGTAGAGGAGACCTCATGCTGGTCTAATTCCAGGAATAATTCCAAACAGACATCTCAGCCGTTCTCCTCGGGAAGACAGGTCACTAGCCACACACTGCTCTGAAACATAGAATTATTAAGTGCATTAGAAAAAGATGTGTGCCATAAAGCATGCGCATTTTTCTACTTTAAATAAGACTTTAAAGGACAAAACCTCCTCTCTCTCATCCTATGTGCAATACAGCGATGCAGATGTGCACTCATCTACCAAGACAAGATGAATCATTCATTTCACAGGTAGCATGACACAGAAATAATTACACAATGATGTTTTGGATATTTTGCTCTTTAACATTCTTGTCATAACAAATTCATTTATATTAGAGTAAAAGGACAAGTGAAGTAGCAACATCAAGCACCCTAAGTATACAAACAGCACTGGAAAACCCCTAGCTTTAACCCCAGTTCTGATAATACCTCGTAATTAACCTCTAGTAAACTCTTTACCTCTGTATACCTCTATGCCTGTGAAAAGGGAATAAAAAGATAATTTACTCTTTGCCACAGTGACTGATTGTGAGGCTTATTACCTCAAAGTAGGTATACTGTTCTAAGGCATTATGTAATAGGTATTGCTATTAGTGGAGGTTCATGCAAGAAATCTATTTTAGAAATGTATTTTCTGGGCATAAAATCATCCTAGAGCATGAGTAATTTATAAGATAATTTTGCAGGAGTGAGCTTGTATTTTTTTGTACAGGTCTTGGTAGCATTTTACCAGCTGAAGCCCCAAACTACCTGTATCTAACCAAGGAGACCAGAATAAACTCTTTCAAGTGCATAGATACAAGCAATCTGGATATTCTGGGCTACACTGAAACTGTCCCGTTGTGTCTTGAGTTCATGTTTGAGCTCGGACTTCCTTGACCATTTCCATGGCCCAGGTGATAGTTTGCAGCTTGGTTTTGCTCTGAAATAGTCTCATTGCTCCATCACCAGAGAGCACCACACATAGGATGGTGGCTGACTTGCGCTTTCAGGCAGCCACGACAGGGCAGATCAAGCCACTGGCACAATACTTAGTTCCACTCTCACTAGCCTAAGTGTCCAATGACCCACACAAGGCTTACCTGCCTTTAGCACTAGACCTAAAATATCAGTAGTCTTGCAGGCAGCCCCTGCAGAACCGGGAAAAACGGGTGGAGACTTTGCTTCAAGCATGTGAGCACCCAGCTTCCAGTGGTGTGTCCATCTGATGGCAGCAAAACTCCCTCCTAAATCTGACTGCATCCATCCCACATGCATAAAGCAGAATCGCATCAAGCACAACAGGTAAATAAAAGAAGGAAGCAGGTTACTGAAATGTACCTGCAAACCAGCTTTGGTGTTTCAAAGCAAAATACTCAGCCATGATGCAAGTCTGTATATAGGGAGCCATGAAGTCTGGCAGATATACTCTACTCCTAGACAAAGTTTTGGCTTCTCTATTATTTAGAAAAATCACATGCTTCAATTCTTCCATCTGGAAAGCAAGAATGATACCTTCCTCTGGAAAGAAGTTCAAGAAGCAAATTGAAAAGCTGACATAGGAGAGCTAAGAATAATTAGTATCTATACTTTTGGTGTACTGGGTACAGATTTGTATGTGAATAGCAACTTTATACAGGAAAGCACTTTACGCTTTTGGTCCATTGCAGAATTTTTAGCACAGAAAAGCACAAATCCACATATTTATGTGGGATAGATGGTTCTTCCCTGCTTTGTAGAAGTAACAGTATCCAACAGTTCCCCCCGTACCTTTAGTTTTCCGCTTTCTGAGGTCATTTATTTATAACTGCTCAAGTTATTTAGATTATCTCCATTCATGTATACTGAATCAGCACACACAAAATCAAAAATACTACTGTTAATTGTGGCCCAGCGTTGAGCCTTAGAAAGACATACGACAGAGGTGTAAATATGCAGGAAAATTTAAGGTTGAGAAATATTCTTTTTGGAGTTTGGATTAATGTAAGTGACGTGAGAGAGTACATCTTTCCCAGCACTCATTAGATAAAATTATCAGGACATGTAACGTTATGTGTGAATATTGCCTTAACGCAGTAATTGTATGCTTTGTATGACTGGGTGAAAAATACACTTCTGATACAAGGAGTGCAGAATTATTTTATGACTGCGGTTAGCAGAAGTTGCCATGCTGAAGTTGTGACAAAGTTCAGACTGTCTAAAGAAAACAGAGATGGAAAGACATTTATCATTTCTCACTTCAAGTCAGTACCATTCATAATCTCAAGACATTTGATGAAGCTAGGTAAAATACCTTTTTTCAAATTTCAAAGATATATAAGTGTACTATAGGCAAAGATATCCATTTTTTATATCCTCCAGATATTGCCATTCTCTGAAGTTAAGTAAATTTGTTTTGCATTTTAAAAGTAAGTGTATAAAATACAAAAGCACATTTTTTCAGAAAACATTTCTCAGAAGTGCTGTGCTAATCATTTTAAAAAACATACCCATTGCTGGCTTTTTTTTTTTTTTTTTTTTACCTTAAAAAATGACTCGCATCCAAAAACTGTGTTACACATTTAGGAGCTGCTAATCCTTCACCGTGCTAATTTGCCTCCATATGAGATTAAAGTTTCTTACCCGTTGGCTCTGTCTTTCAGGTCGCAATGCAAGACATGTTTGTTTCCCTGTGCTGGCAGAACTGCCGTTAAGAAAAAGGTATTGTACATTCCTGACGTAGCTACTCCGTAAGGCCACCTCCCCCGTTGGAGCTCAATGGCACGACTAATGCACACGAAGCTGAGCGTGTGCGTTAGGCCTGGAGCCAGCAAACATCAGCACAGGGGCAGGGAAGCGAATCCGTGCAGATCCACGCGCATTCCAGCACGGGAAGGCAGGAACACGCCACTGTTGGAGCCAAAGTGTTTACAGGACAGGGACCCCTGAAAGCAACTAAAGCACAAAACGCTTCAGCGCTGCTTGCATAAAGAAACAAACAAAAAAGCTGTTTTCTCCATTTTACCTGTTTCCCCAGAACTGTCACTGCAAATTATGACAAAACAGTAAGATTGCTTTCTGTATCATCTGTCACTCAAAACGGGAAACGGCCAGATATACTTTCTATAGAAAAACAGAGGACCATTCAACAGGAGCATCCCAAACTAACTCACTCTGTGGAAAGCAGCTTGGAAATGCAGGTTAAATCACAAACATGGCATTCTGTTATTTTGTTATGTTAATCCTTCTCAAATAACCCCTACCGATCTATCACTCTACACAGAGCACTTTCTGACTGCAGTCCTCACAAACGTGCTCCAGTATCCTACTCCTGAAAATAAATTATTATCTCACTGCAGCAAGTGCTTCTTCAGGCCGAGCTGTGATGGGGTTACACCTGAGCAAGGGCTATCCATAGCCATAGCCACAGATGTGACTAAAAGGCCTTGTAAGGGGAATCCAACAAACAAGACCTCAGTGCTGCGGTATCTGTGTTTAATGTTATGCATGTGAGTCATCTAACTACCCTGAAGGGGATTCTTGCATGCGTAAGTATTTGCAAAATGGAAAATGACATATTTTTGATGCACTGGAACAGAATTCAGTTTATGTCTCAATGTCTTATGGCTGTTTGGGGTTTTTTTCCACTGATTCACATGATGTTATTCCTAGTCTTTAGTATGATAACATAAACTATATAACCAGGACAACAGGGCTGATTTGAGTTCATTCTTTCTACCAAAAATAAAAAAAATAAAAAAAAAGAGAGAGGGAGAAGGAAATTGGGACCATTCAGTAGATCAGAATATATATATGGTTAAGAATTTTCAAAGCTGACCTTGTATATGTTTATATACGTAAGTGTAATATGTATGTATATATTTATACAGGTTCATACATGTACACGTTAGCTGTACATGCTAGATTCCAAAAACACTACAACTTCTCTCTCATGTAAAGGAGAGGAAGATAAATAGAAAAATATTTATTCCACTTACTGGAGCATTTAAGGGATTTCTAACTGTTTATGACATTGTCCTTCTATGTATCGAGTGAAGAAAATTAAATTTCTAATAATTTTTTGTTACAGTATGAAAATCAATTTCTTGAAAAGTTTAATTCTTATTACAATTTCAAACTTCAGAGAACACAGTGCACTCAAAATCAGTATTTTCCCACAGATTGTCAGGCTTTTAAAAGTAAGTGCTTATAAAGCTCCTTGACTAAATATGAAAACAATTTTTAAAACTTGATTCAGGTCACACAGAAAGACAGTCTTTTATTAACAATTTTAGCTGCAAGTGTCATGTAACAGATCCTAGCAAGAAAGAAATGATAAATAAGCTGGAACTGCAACTATTAGAAATGCAAGCTTGTAATTTTTAAGACCAACTTAAGCGAAAAAATTGCATATTTTCCATACCAGAGGAAGCAACTTTCCCATTTCAATGAAGGCCAGGCTGCTTAGTAAGGGGTGCTCCGATACCTGCAGGTTCCGGAGGGAGCTGCATGACTCATATCTCCATCCCCAGGGCTAAGGCCCCTTCAGCATCCTCCGGTACGTCAACACCCCGCTGCTGCTGCTGCAGACACTGAGCTTCCTTTGGAGCTCATTCTTGCTCTGACAGCAGCCTCGGGCCCTCGCTGAGATCCACGTTTCCACGTTCCCACCTCCTTGCAGCAGCCCGGCTCCCGGGGAGCCCCGTTACCCAGGAGATGCGGCCGCCACGCGCCGCGCACCCACTCCCACCACGTTCTCTGTCTCAAAAAATCCTTCCTTCCCATTCCAACTTTCCAAAATTCATTTTCAAGATGGCACCGCGACTCCTTACGCAAATAATGCCCTCAAGCACCTGTGCCACGTTTCTCAATTTCTCTTGTCTGCTTACCCTGAAAATGCAAGAAAAGTGATCTTAAAACCCCTGAAAATAAAGTCTCAACTCCTAATGATATGACTGATCTTATTTTTTTTACTATTATATCTACAGTAACATTAACAGCAAAATACTACGACGCATAGATAGTTACCGTAAGGAAAAAGCAAGCATTAATGTATTAATGCTTGAAAATCTGGTTTCTAGAAGTTCTGTGTGCTTCCATTTATTTCAGCAGCAAGAAGGAGTGCTTATCATTTCTGAAAATACGGGTGACAGTGGACAAGAAGTTTGAAGGAAGATTTTCAATGCAATTTGGCAGGGGGGAGGGGCGGAGAGGGAGAAAGCTGTCCTATCTTTGTACCTTTGGCTTGCCACAGCATGTCATCAAATCACAGGCTTGAGAAGTACTGTATCTTTTCTGTGTAGGACGGAAGATACTAAAAATCTCATCAATTGTGTGTTCTCTACCGCAAAACTTCAGTAGCAAAATATTACCAATTCGCAAGTAACATTAAAGGACTGCATGCCAAAAGTTTGTAATATCTCCTGTAAAAGCATGGATTGTACCAAGTAAACGAGACTAACATATTTGAAGTTGTAACCACTAGGCTGGGAAAAGAGCTGTTCAGGGATATGTACTTACCTGTAGTCAAACAGAGTCAAACAGAGCTCCTATTTCATAAACTAAGTAAAGTCGGGCCATGTCAGTGACTGAGGTAAGAGACAGGTGATACCAAAGGTCGTTTTTATGCATCAGCACTGGCATGTTTCTGCATAAGTGAGCATTAAATTAAACATTCAAGTGAGCAATCGGTTGCACTACTTTGCCAGAAATATGTCTTTGCTGAGAATAAAATCCAGGTCCTACCACTCTGTTGGTTAAAAAAACCTTAATAGTGAGTAGTATGAAAGTCGCCACCTGGTATAAATATACACAGTACTCTCAGTTTTTCCTATTCATCCAGTACTTACATGAATTATAAGCTTAAAATTCATATTTTGATTTCATGAGAATACATTTTAAGTCGCACAAATTTTCCCACCGCAGAGTCCATTGCAAATATTGACTCGGATCTTGCAATTGCTCACAGGATCCCACAGCTGATAAATCAGTCCCTATTCTCATCTGCTTACTAGACTGAAACATCTTTGGGGAGGGTAAAAAACAATCACCGCTTAATCAGATAAAGTAAAAAACTGTCCCTTTTCACAGTGCTATGCAACAGTCTGCAGGAGGATAACTGTTCAGTGGTTGATGATGAACTCCTGTGTGAAAGGTCTGAACGCTGGATAGACCCATTGCCATAAGTAGGCGGTAGCAGAATTCCATGTAGCTGAGTAGTAGGATCCAGTAGGTGAGGAAACACAAACAAGAATGTATGTGAAGAAAATAAAAAAGATGTAGTTGTTATCTGTCAATGCGGTTGGCAACGGAGAGTGTGTGTGTGTCCATGGGATTTTTCTCTCTTTGAGGCTGTGCTTCTCATTTTTCAAAGAAATAATACCAATCTGTTTTAAAATAAGTGTGAGCAGTTTGGGATAAATGGAGGAATACAATCTCAACTTCTCAATTAAGACTTTGTAGAAAGATGTTAAGGTAGCTAGGAACTATGGCAACAGGTTTCTCTATTCCATATACAATAATATCATCACACCTAAAACTAAGTTTATAGAGGAAAGTTTTGATATAAATTTTCTGTAGGCTCAAAGAAAAGAGAAAGATAAGTAATAAAGTTGCTAAAGTGTACTATTTTACCAAATTCACTTTCAAGTAATCATGATTTTGTTGGAGGCTGTTTTATGAGTAGGTGTATTTGGCAAAAATGTCAAAGCACAAGACTGTCAAAATAATTAAATATTTTTTTTAAATATACTGTTTTTTTCATTAACTATATAAATTACAAAATTGTATATTTTGTTAACATTTATTTCATAGTCTAAGGACACAGCAGAATTCTGGTACAAAAATATCTGTAAAACAAATTGGTTTCCCTTCTAATAACAGAGGAGTTTTTTGCCAAACTGTTAAGTGATGATAATTTAAAGATATTGCTTACAGGCTGGGGGAGCCATAAAAGTGCACAGGCCTCTGTCCAGAGATAGTACAACACAGGCCTGAGGCAAGTAGCAGAAGAAAATTTAGATATCAGTAGAACAAATAAATGTCTTCTTGTAAAATTGAGAGATACTTATGTCAGGTCAAATAAAAAACCAAGACAGTTCCCAAAGGAGCTGCAGAAGGTGGTAAAAGCTGGCAACAGAACTAGGGCTAAAACCAGGAGAAGATGTTCTTCTCAGATTTGTTTCCATGCAAGATCAGAAAGAACATGGAAAATAGGTGGGTTTTTTTCTGATAAATCAGATGAAAATGGCTCTTGACTGAACTTCCCCTCTTGTCATTCATTCAACCCAGGATCACTGGATGCACCACTGATACCTCTTCTACCTTCCTTTCCTCAAATAACCTTTCACAGCGAAGCAGACTCACCTTCAGGTTCAATATGCACATCAGCCTGAAAACTCTGAGGATACTTTCAACAGAGAGGAATAGATATACGTATGTACTTACCTAGCAAACAGCTTTGACAGAGCTTATAACAAGGCAGCCATAACACTTGAGCAAATAACTGTTAATTTGCAGGTACAGTTCAAAATCTAGCCCAGACTGATCGCAAATATTTCTGAAGTTCGTGTCAAACAGTCACTGCTAGGCTTCAGCATCCTAAATCACCCTTTGAGCCTAGTTTTTCAGCTGAGCAGTATTTGCACATACAGGGGAATTACTGCTGCTTCCTCCACTCAAAATGAAGCTTGAGCTCCACTCAAAGCGGAGCCTTCTTCTAATTAATTTCTATTTACTAACTTACTTGAAGCCCAAGCTACATTCCATGTTGAAATACAAAGCGTATTGAAAATTGCAGATTTTTTTGCCCTATTGGAATTTCAGGATAAAACTAATAATACTACTGTTTTTCTACTAAGAATGCATAATTTCTTTTTTAAGTTAGTAATTGTATTTCCAAAGAAAATATCTTATTTTCCCAGAGAAGTTTACTTTTACTACCATCTCAACACAAGTTTGAGAACAGGATAAAATGAGAGGAGAGATGCAAACCTCATGGCAAAAAAATTAAATAACTGCAGTTATTTAGCAGAAGTGAGTTTGCCTTAGGGTTGATTATTTCAATGTTTGTAACTTACAAAATAAATATACTCCCAAGCACTTGAAAAGATCACCCGCATTGCTTTGGTTTTAATGCCAAAAACTGGAGTTTGGCCAGAGCTCCTGCTGAGGAGGAGGTGGGTGTTTCATCACTGGGTTCACTGGGGATGCTCTATGCAAACCGAAAGGAGGAGACAAAACGATGCAGACGAGGAGGGGAGCAGCCAGCCAGGGCACCAAGGGTAGCACCAGGAGTAGAAAAGGAAGGGCAGAGGCAGGTCAAGTGTCTAGGTCAAATAAGGTAGGGCAATGTTATGGAGAGGTTTAAATACAAAGGCAAAAGGCTTACATTTAACCGGAAGGTGCTGAATTTGAGAGACCTGCAGCATTTTGCAGGATGTGCTCAGCACCTTGCAGAACTGCACTTGAAGACTAAATTTTCATCAGTGGTAGGACATTGTGCATTAGTAATGACTGCAGAATTAGGTTCCAAGTGTTTGGGAATGTATCTGGAAAGACGATACAGTACGATTGTCAGAGTATTATCATTAAATAGAAGTATCTGAACGAAATGAAGTAAAGGAAAATGTAAGCTGAACAAAAGGAAAACGTTCCTAATGGTGAATTCTATTAGACTGTTGAAAAGTTCCCCCAGGGAAACAGTGGACTCTGTTCTTTGCAAGACAAAACACTGAAGAATATACTTTAAGGAACAATCCTACAGTGGCACAGAAAACTATTAGATAACCTATTAGGTCTTCACCATCTTTGATTTCTGTGGAACTGAATAGAGCCAGAGCAATAGAGTATCAGAAAAAAAAAAAAAACAAATATAATTTCAGCAAAAACCTCACTCCATTAATGTTGGTATGACACATGAAAATGTAGGTAGGTATGTCTTTGTTACCTTGGCAGAAGAGGAAGTACCATAAATGACAATATTGGTACTTTTGCAAATATGTATTCATGCAGGTTTCCTAGTCTAGGACAAACTATGCATCTGTTTTGAAAACTCCTAGCCTTGTGAAATAAGAAACAATAGGTCATAATATAGGTAACAAAACAAGATAGCAAGATAATACTGCACGCCATGTAGCACAAGTATTGAATCAGAATATAAGGCATTTGCTTGAAAGCACAATCAAATGTGTGAGAGTAATCCACTGCATTAACTTCCTCTGAGCAAAATACTGTTTTACATTGATAGTGACCCTGAAGAAAAAGCCCTAATAAAAACCCTATCTGATCATTATTGCATACATTTTTTGTCTTGAGTATTTTCTGTGTGATTTTGAAAATTACTTTCTCACAGAATACCATGAAAAAATATTTTTAAAAAGATTTCTGTGCTAATGAATATCAATTAAAATAGTCAGTCATGTAATACAACATGAAGCAACAGATTAGTCTTGGTGTAAATTCCAGCAACTGGAATAATGTTATTCCTGGATCCGCAGGTTCGCAACCAGAAGCCTCAAACAAAAGAGTAAACAGTGTAAAAAGCAGCACTGCTGAGCTGCGTTTCATCACTGCCACTGCCCTTCGCCTATGAAAGGAAAGTTGCACTCTGCCTTCCATCCTCAAAAAAAAAAAAAAAACCTACAGTATCGCAAGGAGAAAAGAATTGGCTACACGGAACTATTACCACCCCGTTCTTCGGTGTCGGGTTTTTATTTTGATAGCACTCTTCCCTCAAACAACGTAAGGAAGGTGAAGTAAAACTCATTTGGTCCAGTGCCCGCGCTCAAGATGACAGGGGTACGAGCAGGGAAGGGTTATGATCAATAGTCGGGACTAAGAAAGTCACACAAACAGTGCAAGGGCCTGATTGCTGTTACAGCTGGAAACCTGCACAATGGCACCGTGTGTGCCATTCATCCCACGCTGGCCTTCTCTAATAATGCTTAGACGTGTATTTCCAAAAGTACCACGAAGAAAATTTCAGGGTTCTTCCCTGTAAGGGGGTGGAGGTGCCTTCGCTGCGTGGCACCGCTCTGCGCAGCGCATCTGAAAACCACAGCTGACAATCTGTATTTAATGGGACAAGCTCAGCTCTCTTCCATAGTCGTTGAATTTCATTTTCAACACCTTCTTTTAATTAGAAGTTTGCAGACGGCATTGCAGTGCCCTCCTGGTTTGATGTATTCAATTTGGCAAGCATTAATTTTTCCCCTCACTGATGCTGTGTTTATATTCTGCGTAGTGGCAGAGAGGCAGGGGAAAATATCTTTTAAAACAGAGACCGAGACTAAATGCTTTTAACATACTGATCTCCTTATTGCTGTTATCTTCATTGAAGGTATTATTTTTTATTCCAGTACAGTCCTATAATAATGGCCTCTGTAGCGCAAAATTATTACAGAAAAATGCTGTCAATTTTAGTTTCTGAATTCCTTTATTGCTGGAATCTTGTATTTTTATTTCAAAATGTACACCTATGTCTTTCAAACGTATTTTTGGTTTTAAGAAGAAACGTCTAATCCCTCTGCATACAGCAAAACCAAAGTCCAGAAACTGAGCCAGAGCAGCGGAAAGAAGGTAAGTGGCATATTCTAGTACAACACCTGTTATTGGCTCCCTCCATCTCTCACCATCTAATCATAATGCTTCAGAATAATATCTTGCATTCAAGAAAATTTATATAGCAACCTAAAAGGTGCTTGGCTGACTTGGCCTCTGTGGCTAAACATGTTCCTGAAACTCTTATTCCACCCTTTTGACATTGAACAAACACTGTCAACATGCAAATCAAAATTAAATCAGCTATTTTGATCAAGAAAGAATAGTGAATGTAGGTAATACAGGGTTAACAATTTTTTTTATGTTAAATGTTAAAGATAATTTACTTCATTTTTTTCTATTATGTGGCAAGGAAAAAAGCAAAAAAAAATTATAATATGCCATCAAACCACTGGTGCGATACCAAGCCCAAGCAGGACTTTGGGACTCTTAAGAAAGGGCTTGGTTCAGATAATGGTTGTGCTTTCCAGTGTGCACACGCTGTGCGTATTTGACTGTCTGCTGAGTCAGAGGCCTGAGACCCTCAGCAGTCACTTTTAGAGAGAGGGACTCCCTGCATTGTCATGGAAAACTTAGAGCTCTTCATTCCTTCTTTTTTTTGTTTAACATATAATGCAGATAACCCAGATGGAAAAAAAAAAGTGTTTACTTCTTAATGAATGGGAAGCACATAGTAACAAAAATAACATTTGTTGGATATTAAAATGAGCCCAGTTTATGAGACATGTCTTTGGAATTTAAGTCTAATTAAGAAAGAGCAAGAAATGACAGCCTAAAACTAGCGATGAGATGGCTATAATGTCCTATTACTGTGCATATTTTTGCGTAGGCAGACATGATTAATAAAGCTTAGGTTTATATATCTTTTTATTGGAACTGAACTTTTAAAGATGCCAGGGAACTATAGCAGAATGTTAAGAAAAGCTTTTTATGACATCGCTACCAATTCGTTACCTTATTTTGATAACAAAAGAGCTGAAATGATTTAGCCCACCTTTAAAATCTCCATATTCCGTAGTTTCAGAATGCATATGCACGTGTCGAGATGATCTTGAGATGTTTTATAATCTGCAGGGTTGTAAATTTGTCTCACTTTTTACTGCTTCTATGGTGGTTAAGCATACATAAAGTGCACTGCAATTTTGATCTTGTGATTCCTGTCACAACTGGAAAAGTCTTTAAATAATGATTCCAGCAATACACAGGTTTTCCTATTCACATAAAGAAGGGCAAGATTTTCACATATTTATGCCAGGCTGTTTATTAAAGGTACTAAATCAATTTGGGACTGTTGGTTGGTGTGACAGATAACTGTGTAACCTCATGGCACGAGCGATCATGACTCAGAGATACTTCACTAACTTAAGAGAAAGATCATCCGCCAGTAGTTGAATGGGAAGAGTAGGAAAGTCAAAAGGTGTGCAGAAGAAAGGGGCCGAAGAGCTTCACTGAGACTCGGAGAGAGCAAAATGCATATCGGAAGACATAAAGAAAAGAGCTGTGTGAAAATCAGACCAAAAAAAGCCCCAAAACAGTAAAAGAAGATACACGCAAAAGACTTGCAGGAGTCTTTCTCTGTCTCAAAAAAAAAGAGCGGATTAAATTTTACAGAAAAGGACTATAGGTGCACAGCTTACATCAGATTTTACAGAAGAAGGGGCTCTACGCTTTTACAGTGCTCTTATGGATAAAAAGAAAGCTTCATTTCAAAATTTCAGTGGAATATTTGATGTATCAAATAGTCATATTAAAGAAACATGCCTTGAAAGTAGCCTAAAGAAACCTTGTTTCAATCACATTTGCTGAAGTTTAAAACACTGTAGCCCTAAAACTACAAAATTATTGATGTCCTATAAAATCCTTAAGTTTAAGATATCTTCAGTCTTTACAACTGAACAACTGCCGGTTTATGTACTTTATATTAATATAATTTCTCTACTGTTTTGGGGTTTTTTTTCATACAAAACCTTTAATCACATCTAATGAATTGCTGTCCCAGATCCAATTTCCATTGGTTGTGTGGGAATTATGTATCCAATGGAAAAAACAATGGGAATTGATATCCTGGATCAGATCATCCTGACTCTGTAGCTGGCCAGCATCATTTACACAGAAGAAAAATCATTTACACACAAGTATGCCCCATGATGAAGTTACCAGTCAGAGGAGAAGTTGTTTTTTTCCCTTTTAGTTGTTCGTTAATTATCTGTACAGCATATAATTTATAACTTCTGATATAACCTAACTGTGGTTATTCAAGTTGTCCATAGCACACCCATGGTGCATGATCCCAGCTATTGCTTATGCAAGTGAGTTTCACGCACCCATTCTGTATCTTAACTTAAGAAATGTCATTTCCTCTCTTCTGGTTTAAGACATTCCTTTCAGTTTTGACCATGATTTCATTCATTAAGAGCAGACTGCCGTACTTTATATGGCGGGAGTTACTAAATAACACCCATGGCTTAGTGTTTTGTTTTGTTTAGACTGTAAATACTACACACACTTTGAAAAAATGCCAGTTGTAACTGGATGTATCCTCTGATTTAAACAGAAGATGAAATCTCTTCCTGAAACTTGGTATTTGGAACTTCATGGGATATATTGTTTTACTCTTCTAGCCATACATGGGTATTTTGAACAAGGTTATTTAAAGTAGCAGTTAAAACCCCAATAGTCGAGAAATGGGATACATCAGCACCACTTTGGAGTTTGCATGCCAGTAGGTTACCTAGACAACATTAATGGACAGGCAGAATTGACAGTTTTTACATATAAGTAAAGGGAATATAATCATGAAGCCAGAAAAATAACTGTTGAAACATTGAGTTATACGGAGTACAAATTACAGTTCATTCCAAAGCTTTTAATCTGTATCTATAGGTGAAATTTTAATACCAGAAAAATAAAAAAGCATTGCAAACTGTAACTGAAAGTGATGATATGAAAAAATAAATTCTATATTTATTATGTAAATAATCCAAAATCAGTGCAAAATATATTTTCACAGCTTAAAAAGACCTGGGTGCTTGTTTCAGAAAGCTGACCATACTCATTTCAGTAAGCACCGCTCATTTTAGTCCCCACCAGACTCACATTCAATAAAAATATTGTGTTTTCCTCAATTTCTTTGCTCAAAATCATTCACTTCAAAATACAGAATACTAAAAACTGTTCTTGAATAACATCTCCGAATCTCAGCTACATTTACATTGTCATTCTGTAATCCCAGTTCATTGACAATTGGGTTAGCTGCCATTTTTATCTCCCCGAGCGTTTTCTGGCACTCCCATTATGTTTGCGATGTAAACCCACTCTAAGCCTAACGCCCATAGCAGTGACACCCTCCCCTACAGGACATTTTGTTATCTCAAAATCTATGATACAGTTCTATTCAGGATTTTAAATCTCACTTCTCATTTTTCTCTGGACTTCTACATCTACCAAATCATTTTGCCTCCTGTTTTGAAAATGGTTGCTTCCATACTTTCCAAGAGTGCTGGTGGGGTTTTTCATTCGTTCCTTTTTTCTGTAAAACATTGTGCTCGGTTAAAAAATCTGGCTGCTTTCTGCACAGCGAGGACTTGTGTTTATCTTACTAAAGCAAAGAGAGGACTCCCACTTACATGTTTTGGCATAAGCTTTTTATAAACTTCTATTATATCTTTGAAATATCTTCCAGGTCTGTTTGGTAGTCCAGTCACCAGTCCATGGTGTCTTACATGGTTGGAAATCTACTTAGGCCAGCCATGGACATCTGTACATGTATTATCTTTCTTAGTATGTATCAATGCCAAGAAAAAACGCTTAACCAGCGTGATAAAAATTTACCATAGAAAAAATGACAAACTTTTTTCCATCCAGGACAAGTGTCAGATAGGTGACAGTTGCCTACCAGAACTTCTTTGTGCTGAGAAGCTCCATACTGTGAAACTTAGCTCTTTGGGAGCCCAGCAGAGATTGGTGGCGGATAAGAAGAACTGGAGTGGGGCTACTGAGTTCTCTTTACAAAGCTGCTGTTTTGAAAGTGTCTAGGATCACAACAATCACAGTGTTAAAGAGGTACTCCATTATTGCTCCATCACTAGGTGGAAAATACTTAAAAAAAAAAAAATACTCCCAGTTAACCTAACTGAAACAAATTGGGCTTAGGAGGGATACTTTGGGAGGGATGTCTTGTCTTCTGCATTTTACTCTGCAAATTTTTGTCATGGAAAGACTCCTGGCTGTGTAGACTTTGCTGTGGTTTGTTCTCTGGCTCAATTTTGTTCACTGCTATATAACGTTTGGGGTTTTTTTTACTCAAAGCTATGGCTATACTAAGCAGAAAAGGCATCATGTCAAATCACCTATCTTTTCGATCAATTAGTTAAGGTTTGTGCAATGTTGTGACAGACCACGTAAATGTGCTAAGTATTATTTTTTGGCCATTCCTATAACTGTAAACAATAATATTTTGGTTTCTTATGGAGGCTGAATGCACTTCTACAAAGTCGGTGTGACTCCATCACACTATTTTGAGAAAATCAGAAAGCTGCATCCTCTGTGTTTTAGGCTTTCATACATTACGCCCATGAATGTCACAGCCTCCGCGTGCCTAAGGCCACATCTGTCAAAGGCAGACCCATTTTTAGCAGAGCATGTTAGCAGATATACTACAGGAATGAGACTGTATGAGATATCCGTGTGAAGAAATATGCTGCCCTTCCTGAGCCTGAAAAAGAGTTAATATTTCCGCCCCCTAATACCTCCTCAAATTCAAGGACAGATTATTTTAAAGAGTTTACATTTACATGTGAATTATAAACCAATAACTTATAGGAAATATGTAAATTAGGTAGGCATAACAAAACATGACATGAATGTTGAAATTTGTATCTTTAAGAGAAAACCTGGGTGCCCAAGCATGTAACCTTTACAAGCATAAATAAATCTTATGTGAATATACCCTATAAGCTTTTACTTACACTGCTGTAAATCTAAAGTAACTCCTCTGACCTTAATAGCTTTACTCAAGATGTACCCCTTGTACAGATGAGATTAGAATTTGGCCTTTTAACCTCAATGAAACTCCGTGAGCAAGTAATATCATACCATGAAAGTCAGGATGGCTGAATCAAGTCCTCCGCTTAAAACAGCATCACTAGGGAAATGTTTAGACAGTGATTTTCAGAGGAAAGTTTAGATCTATAATTAGGCTTAGTTAAGTCAGGAGCCATCTTAATTATTTACCAGCGGTGTCCCTAGACAGAATACTGAATTTAGAGTAACTCTGGGGGTATAGTTCTCAGACTCTGTTTAGTTAAGAAAAATAATGGCAATTTTCTTCTGATCTCTCCTTTTGCCCCAACAACATTCTTGAAAATACAGGTTCGAATACAGAACAAGGTTAAAGGCAATGCTCTGTCTTTGAGGCCTTCCTCAGGCTGAAGGAGAAACAGAAAAACGTTAGTTTTCAACCTGTGGCCTGAAGAAGACCCAACAGCCAAAACATCACCTTTAACTCTGCTTCTATTTTTGACCATCATTTGCCATCAACTCTTCTTTCATTTTCCAGCTTTCATACCGCTGCCACACCACCAGTACTTCCACTTATCCTATTTTTATGAGACACCAGGTTCGTTCTTTCAGAGGAATCTCACAGCGATCCCGATCAGGCAATTGATTTTTTTAGCAGAACCTCCTATTAGAGTCAGTGGGGAATTCTAGTTAAAAATCAATGGCACAACCTGATCCAAAATGAGTGACTAAGTCTTTGAGAAAAGCAAGTAATGAATGGCACCTTAATGCCAAACTGGACGTTTTGTGTAACCCAGAAAAGTGGAATGCTAAAGCATATGAATTGTCTTCGGTTTTTGACTACTTTCCAGACACATATGGGAAAAGAATTAGGTTTTAAGTAGATTGAGAAATAGACAGAAAAAACAAACTCATGCCAATTATCCATTATGAGATTTTTGCCACATTCTTTTCCATACATATCTTGCTTAGTAAAAGAATGCCATTATCGATAAATATTTCTTTTTTATTGTTATTATTATAGAGGTATAATTTATATTTCTAAATGTTCATAAAACATACTTCTCATTTCAAACAACTCTTACACCACTGGCACACTGACAATATCATATTTACTGGCATTTATATTCATATTGTATGTTGCAGTATCTTTCTATTAACTACCATAAAAACACTGCCTTGTTTGAAGTACACTTTTGGTTTCCTTTTAAAATTTATAGATTAGATTTATATGTTGATTTAGGTATATTGCAGTTTCATTTTTTGATTTTAAGGTCATCTCAAAAAAAAAAAATTAAGATTACTTTTTAAATTGTAACAACTGTTGTTACTTGTGAAAGTTACAAAATTCAAAATAATGTCACTATGAACTTTTTATTTTCCATGTTATCAGATTAAATACAATGAGAGAATCATCAGAATACCTAAACCACTTTTTTATAAGATGAATTTAGAAACTCAGCTTTGATGCAAAATTTATCTACATGCAATACATTTTAAAAATGTACGTTTAACTTCCGAACTGCATCTATACCTTTAAATTACCTCTATGCTTGACACTGAAAAAAAACACTTCACAAATGTGATCCAACTGGAAAAATAATTCCCATCCTCAATTTAGGCTAGTACACTTTAGTCTTAGGTGAACATCTTTCTGATAATGTTTTCCTCCTTATTAAGTTAATTGATCAAGCAAATAAGCAGGATTTGGGGTTTTTTTTTTTGTTTTGGCTTGGTATTTTTGTTTGTGGTTTTTTGGGTTGTTTTGTAATTAAGGATCAGAAGAAGTTTTTTAATGAGTAAAAATGACCACCCTTAATTGCTGCAGCAATTTCAGGCTTGCAATTAAAAAATCCAGGGACTCTGCTCTTTGTGCCAAAGTCCAGCGCAGGGAAAACCAAACATTCTCAATGGAGGGATGCAAACTTAAAACTAATGCAGAAATTGAGGTCTGCACTACTATCTGTATAGAGTAATAGATGGGGTTTTAGAAGTGCAGGATTGAATTCAATTTCTTCTCATATAGATTACCAGAAACCATTGCTAAAATTGATGGTGATGATTGTGACTGAAATCACTTTTTAAAATAAACAGAGACTTGATCTTGGCTGTTCATTTGTCTAGGCTGAGAATCTGCCAACTTCCTGAGCAGGGGAATCAACAGGATTGCTTAAATTACTCATTGTCATAGTAGAAAGAATCTTACTCTTCATTACCCAGCCACATTTTATCTACACTAGTCACCGATCTTTATTTTATTTCTATTGTCCAAACTGATAAAAGTGATGTTTGAAGTGGATATGTAAGTTGGGGAAGTGAAAAAGAGCGGAAAAAAACCTCTTAGCTGTTGTTTAACCTAGGCAAGAATACATCCGCACAACGAAATTAAGATTTAAGTCATATTTCATAGATTATCTCTAGATGAAGATAATGTTTTCTTGGATTTAGTGGTTATGATATTATAATTTAGGTTAAGCTAGTTATGCTAGGCAGCATGCTCAGTTATCACTTAAATTTCTGTATTTTTCAACTCCTGTTGATTTTTTCTTCCATTTTAAATCCATCCCTGATTCTTTTCTCTGTGAAACATAAGGGTAGTTTCTGTTCTCTAGAACACATATGCAACCATAAAATAATCTATCGAAGTTCAAAAATTTAATACACCATTCAGTTTCCCATGATTTCTTATTTTGGCATTTTAAAATCTAATTGCAGGTATTCCCATATTTAAATCTTGCACCACGTCTCCTTAAAATGTCTTGTAATTCTGTTGGGGTTTTCTTCCTTTAGGCACCAGGGTTTTTTTCAGTGTGCAGGCACTTGCAGCTATGCAACTCCAATCGCATGTCTAGAACTTGGTTAGACAGGAGACGATATTGCACTATTCATATATGAGGAAAGGAATTCCTCCTTCAACACTCATGAAGCAATATTAGAACACATAATTCAATAACAATAAACCCAAACATGTTATTTGTTTGGGGTTTTTTCCAGAAGAAAATCAAAACATTTCAGCAAAAATGAAAGTCTTCAATAGGAATTTTTTTTTCCACCAACTTTGTTCTCAAACAGTTCTATTCCTATGTTCTTCTGTTTTGGCCTAATTCAATAAAGACACACTACATGCCCTCAGTGAATGCAAGAATCCCTCAGTAATAGGCAAGTTAGAACCACACAGAGTAAATATCCAGTATATCTGTACTGATACCCTGCAGCTCAAAATTTAGGTTCTGTGTTTGGTTGTTTTATCATCAATGTTGCAGGAGTTTAGATATCCACACTGTGCATTTCAATCTGAGGAGAAAGAAAAGGCACTGCATTGCTCACTAGTAAGCAACCAAAAAACAATATTTACAAAAAGCAAATCCGATACAAATGTTGCCATTTAAAATATATCCAGGACCAGTTTATTCACATACAGAATGATCACAAATACAAAGTATTGTTTGGGTATATTCATATTATGTCTAGTAAATTAAAGCTTAAGAGTATTTCCTTCTTACTCTGGCAAGGGTTTACTCTACTGTGTAATAATTTTTATTTCTACTTTGTGTTTAGGATAAAGGGTTCAGCACAGGGAAAGAAAAAGGAATTTTAAGCTCGGTTCAGTTGTACGACAGCACCACTCTCTCCCTCCATGGGGAGCGCACCAGTTAAGATCTCTTGGATTGACAGGAGATTTGACCATCCAATAACAAAACTGATTGATTGGCCATCCTGTACGTATTTGTTCATATTCATATAAATCTGCCTCTGCTGGCAGCCAACTGCAAATCTCCCACCCATCTATTTTCCTGATCTTCTCCACTGGTTCTGGGGTTGCCATTTTCCTTAGTATTAAAGCTCAGAAAGGAACAGTTGGGTTTCAGGTGCAGCTTGTTCTGTCAGAAATTCCTGATGTCCTACACTACATTTCACTGATTGCTAGATTTGAGTCAGAAGAGAAATTTCCTTGAGGCCACATTGACTCTGTCTTGAGATTTTGCTTTATTGTTCTTTCCTCTGCATTTGAGAAGGAAATGGAGGGCCTTTGAGCTGTTGATTGTCTACTACAAGCTGCTGAAGAGTCTCAGCTTCCATAAAAATTAAAATGAGCATATCACAGAAGGCACTTAGCTTTTTGCAGAGTTGTACCTTTGCTGGGTCCTGTGGGGAAAAAAAAAATTCACCTGACAAAACCATGGAAGTTTTAAGAACTCCAGTATCTACCTAACATATGTACACCATGATGTTGGTTGGGCTCTTCTCCCTTCATTACAGATTTTTATTTAAAAAAAAAAGGGGGGGAGCGGGGAGGGAGGGATAAGGCCTTATAATAACGTATAAAGTATTTGTTATTACTTAATTTAAGAATCTACTTATGAAGACGTAAAATCCTCAGCTGAGTCCATCAAGATTAAACTAAAACACATCAAAACGGGACTGGCATTAAGCTGTCAAATTTAGGAATAAGGTAGTCTCACGCACCATGAAACTGATTCTTTCCTTAAGAAAAGTTCTTGCTTGATTCTTGTTTTTGAAAATGAATCTCCTGTACAAACTTGCCGTAAGAGTTCTACCTACATAGGGTTAGTATGAAGGTCAGACGAATGCCGTGCTTGACCCCAGTGGCAGGGAGATCCGGCACTTAGTTGCTTTGATATTTAACCTACTGATAAAGTTGTCACCCTTATCCTGAAATCCAGTTTAAGTTGTGATCCCTACTGCAAGGATGATCACACAAGTTTATATTCCTGAGAACCACCGCTGTATGTCTGAAGTACAGAATCCTTTTCCCAGCTGCCTGGAAGTGAGGTATGCTTTACAACAACCTTTGGGTTAAGAGTTCTCCCTGTCTGCTCCAATAAATTTGCTGAAATTCTCCAGAAACATTACCCTCTGTAGATTTATTTCATTTATTTATCATGTTTTGCTAAAATAAGTGATATCAGGGCTTTCCAAAAGTTGATGGCCTTTCCAAGAATTATTGCAGATAAATATTTGAATTTAATTTTATCTTTAACTAAATCAGTATCTAGAGGACAGTACATTGCCTTCTAAATGGACATTCATCTAATGCTTCTTGATGTTATTCAGAAGGTCTCCAGGCTTAAAAGACGCTGCTCTGGAATGAATTTCAGGATAACATGCTTTGAGGAACTTTAAAAATATTTTTGATCAAATGAGCCACTGACACACAAGATTGTCTTCCGTAAGCTTTAGTTTATCTGAAACTTACTGAAGATGATCTATTTAATTACCAGCCAATCACCAATGCAAATCAGGAGGTTTGATTTCTGTGAATACTTATCAAATAAGCAGCCCTTGGACTGAAGAACGTAGACCCTGTGTTTTTCTCATTTTACATGAGGTTGGACAACTGCCTCTCCTACACCAAAATATTAGGACCATGAGGATAAATATTTAGTTCTCTATAGTCCTGTCACAGAGTCTCTTGAAATGTTGCATATGTCAGGTCTTAATTCAAAAGTCAAAGACACCTCTTCTTAAAATGTGCCTTAGTTATTGAAATCAGCTGACTTCTCAAAATAAGTAAGAAGCCTATGTGTAATTGATTAAAATTTATTTTCCTTTCCCAGTTGCCCTGCTTTCAACTCCTTCACTTTTCTAATGTCATCATGCTACTAGCTGTCAAGTTGCTGTAGGACTCTCTCTTCACTGAAGATAAGCCAGTTGTCACCTAACTGTGCAGCTAAGACAAGAAAAAAAAATCAGTTGCCAGTACTCAGAAGAATAAAACACATCACACCAGAATAAAGCTTGACGTCACTTCAGAGCAAGGTCCAAACTGGCTCCCAAGTAGGGCTGAGTATGCTCTTGGTCCATCTACGCTTTGTGGTCATGTGTAAACGGAAGACTTATTTTGGCAAAATAATTATACCAGTTGTTCACTAGTTAAAGCATACCAAACATCTTCATTCATAAATGATACTGAAAGTTAGCTCTTTCCTTAAATATCCCTGTATAAATAAGCCCAAAGTCAGGTACCTGTAGTACCAACTCAGCTGTGCCCACTACTGACTCAAGCTGATAGCAACAGGTAAATTTCCCAGTGAAAACATGGGCATTTACATACTTCATGGAGAGTAGAATTTAAAATTTAAAAAAAAAAAGAAAAATATTTTTAAAGAAAAACAATTCTCTCAGGCCTTTTTAAAATATAGAAAATAACTTTTTTTTTAAATATATATGTATCATTCTGGCGAAGTAAGATCGTCTCTCAAGGTCTTGTGAAAGACAATGTTTACACAATTGAGAGATTCCCCTGCTTTTTAAAAAAAATAATAATCCAAGCAGTCAGCCTGACAATCAAATGTACCTTATTTTAAGATTAATTAATAAAAATTTATAAAGGATTTGATATGTGAACTGTCCTCTCTCCATATACCTATACCTAAACAGCATATACATAAACATAAACATATACACATACATACTGACATACATACATATACTCCACATACACATACATACATACATACATGTGCTACATGATATGATGAGAATGCTGTATTACTTGGAATATCTTTGGAAATAAAGGTAGGAAAATGGTTTTATTTTCATCCTGATTTATAAGTCAAGATCAACAGACTGGAATATTCCAATTTTTTCTATTTTAGTATACTCCATAATTTTATATTTTCTTCAGTTACTACTTGAAATTTACATTTTATGGAATATTTTAAATCATAATCAACATGTATAGACAAATTTAAAAATAGATCAGAATCCTTCACACATCATAACTGGTTAAGGTAGAATTGATGTTATTTCCTTCAGTAGGTTTTCCACCTTTGTGAAAAAAAATTCATTATTTGTTTTGTGAAATATTGATTAAACTACAGCTAAACCTTCTATAATCTGGCCCAAACTTATTGTACAGAAAGGCTCATTATTAATTTATGAACACTTTTCATACTTAACTTGAAGGGAAAGACTGTGGCAAAAAACACAAATCATGTAATTTTGTTAAAGTTATTCAAGAAATGGAAAAGATATCTCTTTACTTACTAATTAAGTTTCAGACTTAGTTTTTTAGAGCAACAGTTTCAGAACTCTACAAGCTTTGTTGCAATAATCCATTTCTAGACACATTCACAATATGTTGAATAAAATTTCGTATGGAATTTTAACTATATCTGTGAAAAATAAATTTCACAAATACATAGCAGAATGAGTTTTCATAGCAAATTTGTAACAAAATTGATTACTTATTGTAAATTACTGTGCAGATATGGTCAATTACTGCATAAAGTTGATTATCGTCTTTGCAATACTTTAAATTCTCATTGGCTGAAAAGTTTCTAATGTTCTTAATCACTGCACAGTTATTTCTATTTAAGTATGCACTCTACAAATCCATTGCTGCTGTTTGGCAGAGGGTTAACCAACCAGAGAAGTAGGATGTACGTAATAGCTATGTGGTTGTCTTTCAATAATCATACTTCTACCATCACCTAACGTACTTCTTGGGTTGGCTCTGGAATACAAACTTTTCAACCTCTCAGCCTCACCTTATCACTTATTTAGATATTGCAAAAATGCATGAAGGAGGAATCCTTCTTCTGTTCTTATTGCAATGAGAAGGAAAAAAAGGCGAAACAGGGCTGGCAAAATTGGAAAAAAGAAAAAAAAAAGAAAAGCGTTGGATTCTGATCTTGTTTTAAATCATGGCAAATCTGAATTAATTCTATTAACCATCACTGCAGACAACCAAAGTCAAAAGGCCAGGATATGCTGTGGTTTGTAAAGGTCGAATTCTAGCACTGATGCCCCCACTGCGGCATGCTCTCCTCCTACCCTTAGGTACCCTCAAGGACTGCAAAGCTCTCATTCCAAAAGAAGCAGCTATGTATTTGCTCTGTGTGTTTACTTCAGATAGCAGAATCCTCCTCTGCACGGGTAAGGAGAAAAAGACAGCAAGCATGGAAAAGGGTCTAGGAAGGCAGAAACAAGGAGGAGCTGTGAGGCACAAACCCTCTAAAGAAGGACCTGCACCAACCCTTTGTGCCATCTAATCCATGCCAACATCCAGCCGGGGTGATGAAACTCGGCACGGCAATATTAGAGCAGACACGACCACATGAGAAAACACAGACACAGCCCCCAGACCCAGCATCGGACCCAGGCCTCCCCGCTGCATGTCCAGACCCTTCCACCGAAGAGACACACTCCTCCATCCTCCTTCTCCGCCTCGCCGAGCTTTTGGTTATTTCCCCACGCACCCAAGTCATAGCTGATACCTCTGACTCCACACACCCCTGAACCTCCCCTTTATACACGCCAGAAAATGGAGCTTTCAGAAAGAAACAAACTTCCCTCAATAGCTTCCAATGAAATGAAAAATTCTTTCCAACAGTTCTCCAAATGTTTTGCACAGGTTTGTAGTCTCATGTCTTATTTTTCCTTTTTTTTTGGCTCTGCTTGTTCTCATTTTATAAACTGAAAATTTATAACACTAATAAAATACTAACGCACCAAACTATTTCTTCTACTTATTTACTCTCAACATGAATTTAAGCCTAATGCATATTATTAAATGTTGTTCTTATCAGCAAGAGGTGATCCACTGACTTTGCCAAGCCTATTGGAAATTGTCAGGGGAAAAAAAAAGTTAAAATGGAGGTAGGGTCGACAGTTTATATATCTTTCCTTTTCTTTCATATTTTTTATTTTTAATATTTTTTTTAAAATTCACATTCTTTTCTCTAATTTAGCAAACAAAGACACCAAGAAATTCTACACTGGGGTATACCGCCTATATATATAATTTATCTGCATAATATGTAATATAGTTTACAGGTATATACATATTTATATATACATATATATGTATAACTATAAGCTGTGCACAGCAGGGATGTGTGCCAATAAGGCATCTACCAACTCAGAGACATCATACCAGCTCTTAGGCCATACTGTAAAAGTGCTCAAATTTGGTAGCCTGGGCTATATTCTTCTTACTGAACAAGGTGGCTGAACGTTCACACCATGTTGGATGAAATCAGGGCAGGTGCCTCTATAATTAACCTGGCCTGGTATTCTGCCAGTGTCTGTTCAGAGACAGTAATTTATAAATTATTTGAGAGCTCAATCATTTTAACTTCCTACAGAGATTCATAAAGGGATCTTGATCTTACACAAGCACAAGCGTCGCTCATCGTCTTCAATGCAAAGATGCAAGGGTCTTTAAAGGACAATGCAAATTCTCTAGGACATTAAAAAGTACATGTTTTAACCATTGCATTTATAAACATGTGATATGTTGCTATAGACCATAATATAGTGATATGTAATATGATATATCTGTACTTCACCTGCTCACAGAAAAGAATAATTTCAATGCTGTCTTACGGGAAACAGTGAAAAAGGCAAAGGCAGTACATATCTATCTATGTCAAATAAGTGGAAGGAATGTGCCTATATCTAATATAATTATACCTTTGGGATATTCAGCATAAGGCTACGCATCTTAAACCAACCATTTTCATTTCTGATTTTTAAATTTATATTTCAAACCAGTGTTTGTATTCCTGTTACTCCCACGATGGTAGCCAGGCAGCAAACACTATCACGATAGGTCTCTATCGTGTGCTTCTTAAAATGAACGTGCAAATGAGCTATGCGGATTTATCTTTAGTAAACACCTTATTTGAAGATTTAACTCTAGGCAAAAGAATCACCTGGAATCAAATGACTATATAATCATAAAAATTTAGAGATGAAAAAAGATCCAAGAGCTGATCTAGTCAATCCTCTTATGTACACAGGATTGTAACCTGGAATGGGTTCTCTGGAGTATTCTCCACTCCGGGTTTAAATGACTGCGGCAATGGAGTCACCGGTATTTCCTCTGAATTCATCCCACCTTCCACCTTCTTACTAGGAATATTTTCACATATTCAGGCAGCGAGGTCCTACGCTCAGTTTCTTCTCATTTACACAGACCACCATGTCAGCACTGCTCTAATATTGCATTCTGCATTGGGTTATATTGGCCAGGTTTTTGTCAACATTAGAGAAAATTCTGGACGTGCACAAAGAGTGACCAGTTGCCACCATCAAGCCTTCGGTAGCTGGGATTGCTCCCTCTGCAAGCACCCGCTCACATTTGCTTTTATCAGTTAGCTCAGTCACTTGTCTCGTGGTTTCCTCCTGAATCGATCCCTCCATTCTGTTACTTTAACAGTGTTCCCCTTTTTTTTTTCTGAATCTCATCAGTTTGACTCATTGCAGGTTTTGGTTTGTTTTTTTTTTTAATTCCGTGCTGTATTCTAGGTAGTCTAATACTGCCATGTGGAAATTATCTGTTCCCAACATGGTGCTTTTGAATATATGGCATAAAAGGTATTGCTACTACTTTCTTTTTTTTTTTTTAAATCATATTTTAACCTTGGAATTCATTTGTTTTCCACTTTCTTAGGTGAAAAGTATTACTTAGTATCTGTTTCCACTGAATATTTATTTGCATTTCAGATTTTTTTTTCTCCCATGTATTCATTACCATATTTTTTTCCATGTTAAATCTTATCTTCGTATTTCCAGACAATATTGTTAACCTGTCTTGATTAGTCCTATTCTTTCACTTTTCCCACAAGTATTTACAGCGTCTCCAAACACAGTAACTTGAGTTGTTTCATTGGCATTATCATCAGTAAATAAGTACATTCAGATTCTAAGTTCAGTATTCATGGAACTAGATAATAAACTTCCTTAAAATCACTAAAACATGTGCAATTATTTAAGCTTTTTCTGGGGGGGGAGGGGGGAAATTGTTCATTTTTAAAATTATTAAAACATTAAAATTATGTATTCCTTTGTTCATTTTTAAGTGAAGTCATCATATGACACCCGAAAGGTCAAATATCCTGTGGTCTTTAACATTCTGTGTAAGTGAAGGTTAGTTAAGCACAGGGTTGGGCTTTAGCTGCGGGAGCAAAACCACAGGGACGAAAACATAGAAAGAACAGGTCAAAATCCAGTTTAAAACTCAAAATACAGAAGATTGTATCCATTAATGAGAAATTTTAATTTTAGGTATGATAGGCCCAACCTAAAGCCTCTGTTTGTTTTAGCAGCTCTCATTTATAGGAGCTGCCTCATTAAAGAGACACCATAGGGAAGTGACGACTGCCTGAGAAACAGGGACCTTACAGGACCGGGCTCAATACATGGCTAATAGTTTGTGCAATATATTTTGATTTGTCAGGTACTTTGGCCTACATTCCTACAGATACTTCAATATATGCTGCTTGTGAAAACACTCATTGAATACACTGAGGTTTATTTTTTTCTTAGGTGAGGGTGGAATAATGTTTTAAACTAAATTAAGAAATTAAGCATTTGTGTTAAATATAGTGTCTTATGTTTATTGTGTGCAGAACAAGGGAATGTGTCTGCATACTGTACGTTATTAGCCAAATGCGCTCAAATGGCTGACTTTCATTTACATTAACTGGCATGTCTTTTTTCCTTCAGTGATATTCTATTTGTTTCGTAGACATTGAGAGACATGAACAAAACTAATGAATATTTCTAAGCAAAATGCTTCAAAATTGCACACTTTCAAAGTGACAGAAAAATTTAATTTCACAAGTGTGTCCCATTTATGCTCAAAAGAGAACATTTCACTGGGAGTATCTACATGCTTCAGCATCATCTATCAAGAGTGTTCAGAACGGGAGTGGCATCTTTCAAATGCAGCATTTACAAGTCACCACTTGTCATTAAATGTAACTGTATGTTCAAGGGGGTTGTAATAATAGCCTTTAATTAAACTGGGGACTGTTAGAGGGTTTCTGTTGCCCTTTGAAGTTCTTAATTATTAGTTGTATCCAGCCTTTTATGGCGCACTTAATGTTAAATTAAATAATTAAAATATACCTCCAAGAGAAATGTAAAGACTTTACATGTTTTAATTAAACTTCTGAATTTCAAGCTTTGTAAAATAATAACATATGTTTTGATTTCCTTGCGTTGGCAAACTAGAATGCTACATACATTAAACAAAAAGTCGGTAGCTTTTTATGGGAATAATCACTAAGCATGACGCATGTAAATGAGCTATTTTCTATGCATGGCTGGCAAAAGTGCTAATTAAATAGTTGGTATTCAAGGCTATGCTCGTTCATTGTTTAGTGACATACAAATCCAGCGATGTGTGCCAGCAGACATTTTAAGTTGAATGTTCTCTCCTCTACGCTCTTTGTCATGAAATGGTGGCACCATGATGAGAACACTAGTGTAAGCAAAACACTGAAATATGCTTTAATAATGTTTTAACCATGTAGCGACACTAGCCTAGTTTTCTAATGAATTTTTAATTTCTTTCTTCTTATAAGGATGTTACGAGTTATCGCTGATGCATATTAAATCATATACATGAGTCATTTTCTCACTAAATTTGCATAAAATGGCTAAATGCTAATGCACCAAATGGGGCTTACTATATATGGTACAGTAAATATGCCCTTGCAGGTTTTCTGCAATCAATCTCCTGTATTTCATTAGCAGACAGATAAAGGTCTGTTCCGAAAAGGGAAAAGAAAAACTATTGTGTGGTACGCTGCGAACTTACGATGCCTATGATGATTTCTACGCGGTGATTAGAACCCAGTCTAGAATTAGAATTTGTGTGAGACTGAAAATAAAGTTCCTTGGCAAGTGCAGCTAAATGGTGCCCCTGAAAGCAGCCCAGTGCTGCTAATAAACCACCAGGCAGTTCACTGAGACTTTCCACATTCAGCATCGAGCGCTGGGTTTAAAACCTACGTAGTCCACTATTTTAATTTTTGCAGTGCTTGATGTATCTCTAACGCTCCTTGCTAAATCCATAGCCACCAAAACCTTGCCAGCTCCTCACAATTTCTCAGTGCAAGTTAAAAATGCTCTTCTTCTCTTACTGTTACAGACACTCCCCTTCCACCCGCACTAACTGTCCCTTTTTCGTCTTCCTGCTAATAGAAATTATATATATTTGGCCAACACATATTTGAATTGATAGCACGGTCACAGTAAGAATGGTGTCACTGTTGCACTATTATTAATCTAAACAAAAACCTTATATTTAACGATGGAAACTTTGTTCCCCCTTTTTTTCCTTTTTGACATCTGGAACATTATTGTACCTGGTGCAAAAAAAGAGTGCTATTTAAAAATAAATGTATGCTTTGCCTTACAGTTATTTTGAATTAGTCTTGATAAATAATGAAGTAATGCATAATATATTATTTAGATGCAATGGTCTTAAGAATTTGAGTGGTATTTCAACTACAATTATAGTAATTTATTTATCAGTGAAAAATTTACATAATCACACTTCAAAATCCGGTGGACTGGAGAGATATCAGGAGGACACCCAGGAATGTGCATAATGACTCTGGGCATTAGATTAACTTAATAATGTAGTGATGTGCAAGATGTTATAATATCTAACATAGCTATATTTGGTGAATAATTTTTAAACGATGAAAGCTAAACATTGTTCTCTCTTTTCAGTTTTATTTTAAGAAAAAGACAAATTTTAAAAGGAGAATAGGAAGAGACCACTCTATAGGAAATAAAGAATGGAAATACTAGAATGGAAGAAAATTTAAATATCATTTGCAATAACATTCTGGAGTCTCTATTCTTCAACTACCAGAGGAAGCGTTGATTTTATTACAATGTCATTAAACGGTTACTTGATTTTGTGTAGTTTTTAGACTACATTTTAGACTATCCCATTGGTCATCAGTGGTAAAGGACAACGCAGGGAAGAAGTGGAGGACTTCTGTCTTGACAGTGTAGACAGACGGGTGACAAAGCTAACTCACTCCTGGCAACTGCGTCACACTATGGGTCTTCCCTCAGCCCGTGAAGACTTTTTGAGGCAAATGAGGTAAAGCTTACGGGTACGATGGAGCGTAGTAAGCCCACTTCATGATGATGCACATGCAGATACAGACCACAGGTTTTCCGGATTCAAAGTTACACGCACAGACACATACACACACGCAAGCTTGCATATGCCAATTGTGTCCATGTATATGCTGCTAAAATATACGTAGCTGTTGGACGAACTCAATTTATGCCATTTGAGAATTATGGGAATTTAGAGTAAGACATAAAATTAATATTCATATGTTTCCCAACAATATATTTATGCACACTGGTAAAATATTTGTACCTCATAAAATCCTCAGTACACAGCTGAACAGTAACCTATATAATGTGTGCTTACACCAATTACAACCACAGAGAAGGAGGCTTTAATGGCTTGTTTGGAGGAAATTTCTTAATATAGAAAAATAAGTGAAGAATTAGCTCTGGCTCCGTTTCAGCCCATACCACGACTAAGTTATACTTCCCCATGCACCTACAGCAAATTCTGAGAGCAATTGCTTTCTGTGGCAGAGAACAGCCAAAGACAGTAATTCAGACTTTATACAAAAGAGCATTAATTTTACATTTTCTGATGTACCACAACTGCTGCTGAGTTAGACAGGTGAGAAGAAATTGCATATGTGTGATCTCATCCTCGTTGTGCAGGTTTTCTGTCACTGACTCCAGCTTTCTCATGCAAGGTTATTGTGTGTTAGATTCCAATTACATTAAACTATTACTGTTATTCTCATGATAATGATATTATTTTATAACACCCCAAACTCTTGTTTCCTAAAGATAATATTCTACATGACAATGAGAGTAGAGTATTTTTTATGTTAATGTCCCTTTCAGAGAACTGACATTATTAGCAGAATAAATGTAACTTACTTGAAAAGACATCTCTTAAAAAAAAAATCAGATTTTACAAAACAATTATATGCTCTTTTTCAGTGGCACAGGGTTTATTCTGGAATTAAAATGATCCTGTTCAGACCATACAGGTCCTTTTACAAAGGGCGAAACGCTGGTCCTATTTGAGTCCAAAGACAGACTGACCAAGCTTTGACCCAAAGCACAGGACATTAATTTTTCTCAACAAACTCTTCTTAGACTCTAAAGAAGACAAATTACTGACCATTTCCCATAGTCGTTTACTTATGAAGTTCATTTTGACCTAGCTTCTACTTTTTCCATGCTGATGTACAAACTGGAGGTCAAAAAGCTAAGCAGAAGGTGGTTCCTTATCAGGCTCCTATGCATTGGCAGTTTCCTTACTTTCTTTATCACATGGTTCTGCTGATCCTTCTCACTGCTACAGCCTTACTCACATGCCACGTGGCTTCTGGCACCATCAAAGCCATAATAGTCTACAAATAATTAAGGAAATGAAGAAGACCCATGTTTTTATCACATACTGTGCTTTGGCGTAGATATTTAAACCGTCAGTGTTTAGGAGGAGTGAATGACCATTACTTTCCAACATTATATGCCTCAGGTTTCAGTAAGAGCTGAAGGAACTGGAAAAGATGGCAACAAAACATCTACACCTGGAGCAGCAAGATCAGTTTCACCTGAACTCTATGCATCTTGTGATTGTTCCTCCAACATATTTATGTGTGTATTTACCATTATATATATATACACACCATATATTTACCATTATATATATAGACTTCAGAATATGGTCTTATGGTTAGCCCACGCACAAAAATTTCAAAGGCAAGTGGTGGCAGGTATAAACATGAACAGCATCCCAAATGGCTAGGGTACCAAAGAGTCCTTTCCAAAACGTTACTCCTTTAGCTATAAGGCACTCAAACTCATAACAGGGTCCAAAAATGAGCTTATCCTTACAGCACCAACATGGAGATGACCGTTTCTGAGGGGCTGCTGTCCCATCTTGCCAAGAAATTAGCTAACACAAACAACGGTCCAGCACAGAAGGGGAGAAAAAAAAAAAAAGGGAGGGGGGAATAAGGGGGAAAAAAAGAAAAAGCCCTGGCTAGAAGGTGAGGGCAGGGACCTCCAAAGTCCTTTTCCGTGATCCAGGCGACAGCGGGGTGAGGGGGGTGGCCATGGCGGGTGGGTCGAGCTCCACCTCACAGCCCTCCGCAGCCAGGATGGTACCATTAGCCCTGCGCAGCGTGATTTCTCCCTAATCCTTTCTGCAACTTACAACAAGTTTAAATGTCCATGCATGATGTTATTAACTGGCTTTAGTAACCGCTTAAGACCCAGATTTTTTTTCCCCTTTTTTTGGGGGGGTGTTTTTTTGTTTTTTTTGGGGTCTCTTTGGAGCACCCCCCCCTCCAGCAGACGAGCACACCGGAGGATGACTAGCGATAATAACTCAATTACTCGGCAA
>VYZM01006637.1:393938-494984 GCA_013398915.1 Dromas ardeola | reverse complement strand
ATTCCGTTGGCCTTTTTGGCAACAAGGGCACATTGCTTGCTCATGGATAATTTAGTGTCTACGAGGACCCACAGATCCTTTTCTTCAGAACTGCTTCCCAGCAGGTCCACCCCTAACCTATCTTTGTGCCTGACATTCTTCCTCCCCAGGTGCAGGACCCTGCACTTGCCCTCGTTGAACCTCATGAGGTTCTTCTCTGCCCAGCTCTCCACCCTGTCCAGGTCACGCTGGGTGGCAGCACGGCCCTTTGGGGTGTCAGCCACCCCTCCCAGTTTGGTATCATCAGCAAATTTGCTGAGGATGCACTCTGTCCCCTCTGAGATACCCTGAGATATTAGCTGTATTTTGGCAACAGTGCTATTCACTTGCAAGGGCAGTGTTTTGTTTTTTTTTTTTTTATATTGTAATGTTAAATGTGGAATTTACCGCAGCACTTTCCAAAACAAACACACCCTCCCTTCTGCGTCATATGAATTGTCTGTACTGCTGCAATATAAAACATGATAAAGAATTAGTTCAAACAGATCATGGGGCGAATAAGTGGCAGGGTTAAGAAAGATGGCTGCTGCTGTTCTGCTGAAGTTTTCTTTGAGCTGGGTGTACCTCTATAAGCCAGATTTTTATAATTTTACTCACTTTGAACATTAGGTGCTTATTGCACAAATAATTCTCCTGGAGTCTGTGAAATAATCTACTTGTAAACACAACATTAACCTTCGTACTGATGAGTCAGAGGTATACCTCTCTAATCCAGGTCATCACCTTCTGTCCAAACAAAAATCTTGGCTGCCCCTTGGAAATCTCCTTATGGGTGTCTAGCTGTCAGCTCAACAACAGCATCACTGCGAGTGTACAATAGCATCATTTTGCCTGTCATTCAGTTTATAATCTGCATATTGATATGGGGCCAATTTTTTTGTCTGATTCAAACAGCAGCAAAATCCCCCTCCCCCACATAAAAACCAAAAGGAGCCAGAGACATTCAGGAACAACTTCAGTACCTTACCTTGCCTTTAATAGGTCTTCATCTGTTAACTGCAAGCTAGATTACACACAGGACAAGATGCCTGTATCTGCCAAGCCGCCTCGTTATTGCTCCTTTGCTTTGCTGCTTACAAATAGTTGCACTTGTTTCCTTGTGTTTCTTGCCTGCATGTCTCTTGGTTTGTACTTCAGCTGCAAACATTTTGGAGCATGGGAGGATTTTGTGTGCTAAGGTTGTACAGTACTGAGCACGTTTGGTTCCTAGTCCAAGAGAAAGGCTTTGAGGACACTTAAAAACCAAAATCCACATAAAGTCCGTAAAGACCATTGCGGAGTATTGTCTATTAAACTACAGTACAGGGTTAGAGCCTGGTTATTTTTAACCTGCTGATCTTTTGCAATTATGTAAAAAAAAATGGCCTTGTGTCCTTCATTCAGTTCTCATTTATGCAAAAAAATTACTACTGATATTGAAGTACTGGGTCTTCTGTGCAGGCACGCTGCTGCTATGAAGCACTCTGAAGTTTCTTGGCATTGCAGGCACCCAGTGACACAGGCTGTGTCTGAAAATGTTTAACTGCTTCAATATACAGTACTTAATATGTCTCAGAAATTTATCTGGAAAACCTTTTAAAAAATAGTCTTTCAGGTTGGTTTTCAACCTAGGACATTTTTGCTGTGTCCCAAGGTACAACTGCAGGAAAAGGGCAACTTAAGGCTTTTGCTGATGCTTGTAGTTTAAAAGGGATCCACTTTGCAAAATATCACAACCATTTTATTATTCAGAAGGAAGACAGCAAATGCAATCCTATACTTCTTTACAAAGCAGATTACCATGTCAACAAATGTATGTATAGCATCACAACTCAGGCCTCAGCCCACACTCTGGACAGCCAAAACTGTTGTGATAGGCACCAACCTCTGAATTATATGTCATTTACAGTAAGCTGGGCTTGGATATTGACTGGTCAATATGTGCCCTTACTCTGGGCCATCACTGAGCTCCTTTATGTGCCTCGTACCTTTCCTGGGCAATGTAAGTCTGTTATCTACCTGCTGAGCTGCTGGAGCACATAGTTTAGGCTTTCCAAACTTCTTTTATTAAGATACTTTCTGCATCTGAGGCAGGTCAGATATTCCATTTGTATCCTCCTGTGTTCAAGTGACAATAAGCTAAGGAATAGCTAGGCTTATTAAAAAATTTCTTGATGCATTCACTGTTGAAAAGCAGAAGAGAGAGAGACCCAAGGAAAATAGTGAACCCCTGAAGGCAATTCTGCAAATTCTCCTCTGATTGCTTCCATGATGGCTTAATCTGAGTCTCTTTCTGCACGGCTTCCTTGGTCTTTCCCTTATCCTCTCTTAGCAGGGAACAGTCCTGTTTCCTATCAGCCATGGCTGCTGCCTCCATCCATGTGCTTTGCACAATTTCCAGGCTTCTTTTCTCCTTTGCTCTTACTCTTATATTAAAAGTTATTTCAAGTCACTGTGAGTTAAAAACTTGGCTCCTCTGTTGGACCAAAGCCTCCAGCATTGCTGGCCCTTGACTCCTCTGCCACCCTTTCCTGGACTTAGGTTAGGTATTACCTCCCTGTTACGAAATGTATGTTGTAAAGTCACGAGGTGACTTTAAAAAAGAGGCTATCATGGCTTTCTGTAATAAGAGTGGCACCCATAATCTGTCGCAATCATTTCCTTAATTCTTCACGTGTGGGAATAGCATAACCACGTTGTTGGCTTATCAGAGAGCCGACCTCAAGGCCACAGGAAGACGTGGTCAGAGAAAACTTACCGGAGGTTTGATGTTGCTGTTTGGACCACTTATGTTCATTCGACGTTTAGCAAAACATCCCCTAGGCCACAATCCGCTGCTGTGGATTTAAAAATGCAGCTTCTGCCTGGGCACATAAAAGAGTTCAAAGGAAGGGAGTCCCCTCCTGTGGCTGGGGTACACGATCTCTTTCTGGAAGCCCTGAGGTTCAGGCAGAGGAAGAAACCAGCCATGTTTATTTTCACTGTGGGGAATGAGTTGTGGTAGCTCAGCGACGAAAGCTGGAAACACAAAAGATAGGAAGGCTGCCCGCCCGCTTTGTAAACCCAGCGCAGGTGGCTGAAAATAATACCTGAGCAAATATCACCAGTCACTTCTGAAACTTTCATTGTATGAACATTTGCTGTAGGTGGTTCACACATCTATTGGCGTTTGCTTGGCAAACAGCCTGCTTTGGAACAAAAGAAAAAGGCTTCCAAGGAACAATTATGCATTAATTAACCTTTCAGGTAATGTTATCAGCGTTACCTTTTCTGCCATTATGAACTGCAACGCTGTTCTCCATTTCAATCTTAACATTGACACTACTTGAATAACTTCAAAGTTTAAAGGTGGTAAATTTTTTGGCCTGCATGCTTTGGAGACCCCTTAATAGCTTCCCCTTGTCCCCTTGTCCCCAAGACTGCATTTTGCAAGGGATGAAGAGTCCAGCTGATCAGGTAGCAAACTGTCCAGTGTCTGTTCAGCTCCCTGATTGACCTCATGGATGTGGGCAACCTTTTAATATTTGTGGGTCTCAGTTTTCCTGTGTAAAACTGGAAAACTCCATTGTCCTGTCCTCTCAGGAGTGTAGTATTACCCATAGAAAGATATATATGTATTGTGGATGCATATTTCTTTCTGTAGGTAGGTTTTATTCAAATAGGGAATTCACATTTTTGCAAGCCCCATTTTAAATAAAAAATCATTAATATTAAATGAAATGGTCTACAGGGTGGCCTGGGGAAAGCTTTCCGTAACTGAATAATCTGGCCTTCAGATTGACTGTTATTAGGGTAGGCGTTTGGAGAAAGAATTATCAATTATGAAAATCATAAATAAAGGGGCCACAGCCTATTTTTTAGATTTTTGCATCTTTCCCTGTACAAGTTCAGCCTTGAGTGACCAGGTCCAGAGTTTTGGTGCGGGTCTGTCTAGCACATGAATCAGCTCAGAATGCTTAATTGTGATCTTCAGGACAAAAATTGTTGCAGCTTGATTTTGAGAAGCCCACCAGCAATTTCTTTTAGCCCTCATAGTTCAGCACCAAAGAGTCCTGACCCCTGAAGAAGGCTGTGGCTACTTTAGGACAAATAAAGAATACGATGTTAATTTGAAATATGCCATTTAATTATTTGTGGTAAAGATATGGCAGACACTTCAGAACATTTTAAAATGATATACATTTCCTTGTACCGCCCTTCAAGGTATTGCATTTTTGAGCCTGCCTGAAGTGACAAAGATCCCTGTAGGATCAACCCTCCAAGTCCCTCTCACTCCTGACCTCCTACACCAGAGTGGAGGTGCCGTCCATGGTTTGGGGGCCTGCAGCTGTACCCAGGGTCTGAGGAGGCAGGAGCCTTCCTCCTCCTCCTTGTGCGCCCAGTCACACCAGGGCTGTATCTGCCCCTCGCTCGACTACTATGGCCAGCAGGTTTAGGAGAGGACAGAGCCACGGCTCCTTGGTGCCCAGGTCAGAAGTAATGAAAAGGCAAACCTTTCCCTCCTGCTCTGACTAGTGCTGCATAGTGATATTCCCACAAGATGATGTTCTGCCTTTAAAATAACTTTGTTATGCATCTGCCAAATAGCCAGAGCTTCGTGCTCACAGATGTGAAGAGCAAGGGTTTTTTTAATAGGAGAAATACAGCTCCACTGGGGATAATTTCATCTCCGTCAGCTGAAGCATTGCCTGCACCAGTGCTTAGAGATGCTCTTGCTCCCTTTTTTAGATGAAGAAAAACTGGCTCCTCAGGCCCCTTCCCCCAAGGCTGAAAGCACTTGGGATCACAGGGCTCTTCTCCTCTAACTGATAAATATTTTAAGGTTTGAGTTTCCTTTCAAAAACACATTTGCAGAAGCAAAGCTTGAGCTCCAAACACAGTGAATCTCATTTCTGAGGTGAGCTCCCCACTTTGCTCCAACGCCTGGTGCTCCGGGACGAGTGTAAGCCCAAAATGGTGGGCATGGCCCGTGGCGCTGGTCAGGGGCTCCAGCCTGCAGAGATACCTGTATCCTCAGCATGGGGCACATCAGTAAAGCAGGGAACACAGGTGCTCCAATGAATTGGGTCTGTACTTACACAGGTATGATGATGGCAGCAACAACAGCCCCGAGAACTTCGGTATCTCTGTAGGGCTCTAGGGAGATGTTGATCACCATTACACTCGTTAGTGAAAAAAAACCCCAAAACATAGCAAGAAATGGTTCTAGCTCCGCAAAGTTGTGATTTTTTACAAAATTTCACGGTTAAAAATATACTGGGTAGCTTTCACTTATTAGTGAATTAGAGGTCAGATGTTTGTAATTCAGATTTATGTTTGTCTTGGTTGGTAAAGCATAGAATCATAGAATCATAGAATCATAGAATGTGTTGGGTTGGAAGGGACCTTTAAAGGTCATCTAGTTCAACCCCCCTGCAGTAAGCAGGGACATCTTCAACTAGATCAGGTTGCTCAGAGCCTCATCAAGCCTGGCCTTGAATGTCTCCAGGGGTGGGGCCTCCACCACCTCTCTGGGCAACCCCTTCCAGTGCCTCACCACCATTGTTGTAAAGAACTTCTTCCTAATATCTAATCTAAACCTACCCTGCTCCAGTTTAAAGCCATTGCCCCTCGTCCTATTGCTACACGCCCTTGCAGACAGCCCCTCCCCAGCTTTCATGTAGGCCCCCTTAAACATGATAGTTTATGTTTCTCTTTTAGCGTATATCTCTGTGACTACTGGAAATGCTCACCCTAGTAAACCTCCTCTGTAAAAAAACTCCTAGGGAGTCCTCAGGAGGGGAGCAGTGTGGTTTTTGAGACTGTTCCCTTTTCTTTGGAGGCCAAATGTGTACACGCTTTGCTGCATCATCAGCTTTTCCTAGAAAATCACATGCTAATAGTTGTGATGAAGTAAATTTCTTGGTGGAAATCATTACCTGACCTCACTGTTATGTTATTCTGATGCTTTTGCTCTTGTTGGCTGAGCCACAGCAGCTACCTGTTCGAAGAGGGCTGTGTTCGTCACGGTCATCCCGAAGACATCACGGCAAACCTGGTTCTGGGGCCATGCATTGCTTCAGCAGTGGAAATCGAATCTCAGCTCTGCAGACCTTGCGTGGTGTCCCTCCTTCCTGAACCACCCCCCCCCGCCCCAAAGCTGGCTTCCTTTGGCTGTAGGTGGGGTTTGTGCCGCTGCATTGTTCCCAAAGTCCCGAGCCCTATTTACCCAGCTGGTGTCAGTTCAGTGCGCTGTTTGGCTTGCTCTGTAGAAAGATTTGCCTGAAAGGTTTGCATATTCCAAGGAACCACAATGATTAAGTACACATGAAAGAAAGCATTATGATGAATAATCAGGACATAATCAATGATACCCTTTTTGCATTATAAATGATGACGTTTATACTCAGCAGCTTTTAGGCAGAGCGTGGGTATGACAGTTTGAAAAACAGCATATAGCATGACATGAGACCTGTCAACTCTTAAATGAAGTAATTAATGACCCTCTAAGCATGCAGATTTTAAAAGTGTCAGTTATTTTTTTGAAATATCTCAAGAGTAAAAAATTATTTGCAATTTATCATTCTTATTAGTAAAAACTCAGAATAAGAATACAGAAGTGAAATGAGAAATAACACTAACTGTTATGTCAAAAATGGTTTATGGTTTTACCACTAAAAAAATAAAATCAAACCTCCCTCCGAGATTCCTCTCACTCAACATCCTCTTCAATGTATCACTTTAGAGGTAGACAGCTTTATTTTTTCATACATGGACTAGCTGTATTTCAGGATATTGTCCTCAAGGCCAGAACCAGCTGTTTAAAATTGAGACTCAAAAGAAAAACATGGGTTAATTTGTTCTGCCAAATATCTGATCCTAATCTTGCAATATCTGAATTTGTGAAACCCTTCTTCCAGGACTTGATGGGTATCAAAAAAGGACAGGTTTTGAAGGATTGAATTTTGAAGGAAGTTTAATAAATATAACTTTTCAGGTATTTGTCAAGTCTTGCAGGGAAGCAAGACACAGGTCTATCAGCGTCTCTTTGCTCTGCTCCTGGTTGCACCTTGTTCTGCTAGCTGTGGCTCACTGACCATCGCAGCTCTATAATTTTTTATATAATTTTATTTTTTGGCAGCAATGCATACAAAATACAAAAAGGACAAATTTATTCCCCACAGAAGACCTTTAAATACCTTCTTCTACTTCATGGATTAAACAGGGCTTTTAGCAAAACTTGACATTATGGGCTATGGTGCTTGTACCTAGTGCTGGAAGCCGATTGTATGGGAACTACTCACCCCAGATACTCTCAGGGGCGGTTTGTCAAGTCAAACTTATAGAATCATAGAGTGGTTTGGGTTGGAAGGGACCTTAAAGGTCATGTAGTTCCAACCCCAACTTCAATCTGTTGATACAATCCACTTTCTGGTGTGCATTCTCTTTTAACAGAAATCCTCTGAGCATAAACCAAATGTCTCTAAAGCTTGTCTCTTGGTCCCCTTCTCCACCAGATGTTAAAAAAGTCTTCCTCCTTTTCAGACATTCCCTTCTGCTTTGGACATTGCTATGGGGTATGTTGGGTAGATGGTGGGGAGTTGTGGGTGTCACCTCAGCCTCTACACTTACATTTGGCCTAAAATGACCATGTAACTGATTTTCTAGAATTTATTAGCATTAGCTGTCTGAAGTCTGGCTGTTTACAACATGCCATATTCTTATGAGACAGTTCTCTGCAAACCTCATTGCCCGTTTCGTTTGAGTCTTTGTTCAGGTGGCTGTTCTAGTTGTATCACTTGATAGTAACGGATGCTGCATCTGGTGTATGGATGTCCCTTCCCTGGGAAGCCTGTACAATAAGGAGATCTCAGAGACTTATCATTGCATAAGCAATGTGTGGCATTGCCTGGGAAGGTGTAATATAAAGTCCTCATCCAGTGCTGGTATACTTTGCCTGGGGATATGACTATTGACCTTGAATGAATTCTTCCATTCCTTAAAATAGCCACTCCTCAGACCATGTTTCACTGAGCATTACTTCTCTCTCTGATTTTTTTATTCTTATGCTCTCCTTCACATTTTTCAGTGTTATTTGTGTAATCTTTTCTGGCCTTTCTCTGCTCTTCCATAGTACTTGTGACCTCATTATTCAGTCCATCCTTATCGATAGATTCTCAATGCTTTCTTTTCTCTTTTTCCCTTTCCATCTGCTAGTTTTCCATCCTTCGTTCTTTAAGCTCCTCCACAGGTTTCCCTCACGTCCTCATGGTAGTGTGGACTTCAGCATCTTCAGGGTCCTTATGCTTTGGTAGCCAGACCCTTGTTGCTGTACATCCCCCTGTGAAGGATACCTCGACTGTATGTCTCTGCTCGGGTAGACATGCACGGTGCCTGCTTTGCCAACACCATTAGAAGGGGAGCTGGGGGGAGCTGTAAGCTTGCAGTGCCCACAAAGGGAAGGAGGATGTGAGGGGACCTGGGGAGTCTGAAATGACCCATGGGAGCATGCAGGGGAGCCCAGCGTGGGTCCCATGTGGGAAGACAGCGCCATTGAGTCGGGGGCATTGAATATCATGCTGATAACAGTAAATGCACCAGGGAAGCCGGGTAATTTGTTGAACGGGACACTGAGCGACGTCCATGCCCTATGTTTGGAGGCCAGTGGTGTCCCAGTGTGCCTGCAGGGCACTGTCTTCTCCCAGATGGTTTGAAGGGAGGCTGTGATGTGGAGGTGTCCGAAGGCAGGCACAGGGATATCTGGTCTCCCCATGAACTCATGGAGCCACCTTTGTGGGGTGGCGGGGGCTGCCCGCAGGCAGGGCTGGGGCTCCGACGAGGGTCGCCTTGGTCGGGCCGACATCAGATCAAGGGGTGCGGGTGATCCCCCAGAAGAGGAGATACCAGTGGTGTCCTGAAGAGTGAGGACCAGGCTGGGTTCAGATCATCTCTCCACCATGATGTCGAAGTGCTGTTCTTGCTTGCTGCACTGCTCATATCGGTGACTACGACCAGTAGCTTCTGTGCCTGAATGTATGGCTAAACTCTGATCTTGCACCCCCCAAACAAAGAAAGCAAAAAGCTAGATAAAAAGTGAACTGTAACTGTTCTTGTAAATTAAGAAGGCTTCTGATGGCTGAAATGAACATATGGGGTACCTCCAAATTAGTGCTAGTGCATCAGTGGCAGCATGTATGGAGACTTTAATTGTCTCCCTCAAACAACACTATGCATTTGTGTTTTGGTACAGTAAATCTTACCTTTTATACGGTTTTGAATCCTGAATGTTTAAAATAAACAAGGCACAGAAAAGGTACGCTTTATTCTTTCTAATGACAGCTGGAATATAGAGTGAAGCTCAAGAGATTACAATTTAACAAAGACTATTTCCTAAGTGCTATCTTAAGATTGTGTTTACCCTGTGCATGCATGATGAAATCTCGTTTAGATGCTTTAATATATGAAAGGAAAGAAAAAAATGCACTGATATGGTGTTTGGAGTACTTTGTGCCAGGAACCATAATCACTGAAAACTAACTTTAATCCTGGTTTTGAAATCAAAATGTATAATTTTGTTTAGATGTCTGTCTTGTAACATTCACGTGAACAATAATAGCGGCTTTGCCATTCCTTTGGAATCAGATTTCCATAAAGATTGAACACCCACATCTTGCAAGGCTAGGTGGATATTTTCTTCTCAGGGAAGAAGAAAGGATGCATGCAGGTGTGCTTCTTAAGTCTTCTTCCATAAGCACTGTCTGGGAGGCAGAGCTGCCCTGGTCTGTCAGGACAGCGTGCTATAACCGGGGACATCCGACTCCAAGTTTTTGTTACCGGCATGGCAGTTAGTTTATTACTTTGAGCCATACATAAGAAAAAGGCATCAGCAATAAAATAAATCACCAAAAGTTTGAAAGCAGTGGTGTCATAGAAAAGATACGATTTGATACATATATTTGAGGGGGTTGGTGATGACTGCTCGTTTTGGAAATGTATGAATTTTTGACTACGCCAGTGCGTAATATTTATGCAGTCTAAATTCCTATCAGCTACAGACTGATCCAAAGCTCCACTGAGATGAATAAGAGCCTCCCTACAAAGTCCAGCAGGCCTCATATCAGAATCCATATATCCGCACACAGATAGGCGGGTGTGTGCCTTACACAGCAGAGAGCAAAACTAATGTCTTCGGGTGTTGGAAGACAGGTTATATCATTTAGAATGTGAGCCAGAAGGCTGTCAGCTCCAGCTAGTGTATTATGACCAGCTCCTCAAGTTCATAACTCTGTGTGTTAGTAAGTTGCGTCTTTCATTTAGTTACTATGTGCATGGGAGATCCTTATCAGCCTAATAAAGTTTTTTTAAGGTATAATAATTTTCATTGTTAACTCCCAGCAATCTCTAATCCTGTGACAGAATATGTAGTAAGCTGTTGGATACATCCAACCTAACTTCTTTTTTTTATTCCTTTTTTTTGTTACTTTGCCTGACAATTTTACTTCAGTTTATATATCTTCTTGCAATTGCAATTCGGAAAATAATCCTCTGTAGGAGCATACAATACACTTTAAAATAAAAATTTTATCCTATAATGCCAGTGGAGTAATTTTACTTCAAAATAATCTACAAATGCTTTTCATTGGACTGCATATTCAGATAAACTGACTCTGTAGCATAATCTGCACCTCTTAAATTAGATCCAAGCTTCCCACTGATTTCAGGTATGTACAGTCATGAAAGACCAAATAGATCATTGTCTTATTGCTTTGAGCGGACTTTGACTGAAGCCCAGAGTCACTCTCTTGTCCCCCTTTTCAGACGTGTGATCCGTTTTCCAGTGTCCTGTAAATAATAGAGTTTATATACTATGATGCAAGGTAAAATGGACTTCAGGCCTTCCTTTTAATACCTATGGTAGCACTGACTAATTAACATCTGGCAAAGTCAGGGTACTTCTTTCCAAAACTTCTAAGTTCCGGTCATCATTATGTGCAGGTATAGGCATGAGTGTCTGCATTGATATTAATATCACATTGCCCTCATCAAAAGGCAGTCTTTGAGACTTCATTTTATTAAGTACTTTCCAAAATCACACGCTTGAGCTTTTCTTTGAACACAGTTGTGCTGTGTTTCTTTGCCCTCTATTCAACATAAATATCTATGGCTTTTCTCAACCATCCGGGTTCACGTTTGTTTCCTCATGTTAAACCATAGACAAGACAACAGTAAAGTCCTCTTCATGATCCTGTTTCTCTCCGAGGCTGACAGGGGCACGCTCATTGGGATATACAATTCATATTTCCTTAGAACTTGTAGGGTCCAAGCATCAAGATCTGAATGAAAATCCCAGGTACATGCTTGAAAGATTACTTTGATTTCAATGGAGCTTCATGATTTTTTTTTTCTTGACCAATGTTTACAAATTAAAAGACAACAGCAAACCCTTCTGGGAATGTGTCTTAACAACTGGAAAATTCAGTGGGAATTCTGTACTATGGTATGCTGTGCTAGCCTAGCCCAGCTTGATAATTCCCCACGTAATTTTCCATGTATTTAATTGCAGAACTCTGCTGTTTTGACTCATTCTAGTCTCTTTTGCAAAGTGTTGCTCTGTGGCAATCGTTAGGCTCTGTACTGACCGAAGAACCCCGTACTGGTTTCTGTGTCCAGCCCGATCTCTAAGCAACAGTTTGGGCTGGAAGTTCCCAAGGTCCTTCCAACCCAAGTTATTCGAGGAGCTTCTCTTTTTTTTTCCCCCAGCAGTATTGCAGCAGAACATACTTAACAGCATAATTAGCTCTAAAATGTGGCAACTTTAACAAGCAAATCTTTATCCTGTTGTAGGCTAAAAGGACTTAGCAGCAGTCTAGGATGTCTGATCAATTGTTCCAAAAATGGCTGAACTTTGAGGAAGAACCAGCACAATGGATTCCCTTTGCTCTTTGGTGAGAAAAGAATGAAATGAAATATATCTTTCATTGCAAACCTTGTCAATGACATGTCAAACTGTAACCACGGTGGTATAATAACTGGAACATCGTGGGCTGAGTCTCTGCTGAGCTCATTTAGGGCCTATTTAGAGCCTGTCAGTCCCCAATGGCAGTACCAAGAGGATCCAAGGGAGACTAGCTTTCTAACTTTGTCACCTAACTGAGGTCTAACTCTTTGCTACAATGCCCAGAGCAATATTTTCTGAAAAATAATGCTCTGGAGAAGCTCCCAGTTGTTGGTGAGAATATCCTGTTATCCCCTTTTTGGACTCAAGCATTTGTGGAGTAGTTTGGGCCTCACCAGGTGTTTTCCATTAGAAACTGAGGCTTGAATCAATGTCTTATGTCTTTGGATCAAGCAAGAGTAGCATCTTTGCAACAGATTCAAGACTTGTCTTGACAGTGCTTGCCTTAAAAACTCACTCTCTCAATTTTTTCTCCGCACCATGCTTCCACAGCTCCTATGTTTTGTGCTTCCTTGCTGCCTTCTTTGTCAGCTTCTCTGATTTTTCCTGCTGTTGCTTCCTTGAAATTCCTAGCAAAAGAGCAAAAGAAAAGCCTGCTCTGTTTATCCTTAGCCCAGTCTCTCCTTTTTCTGTATCGAAACCAAATGCCTTTAAGCCAGGTGGCTTCTACTCAGGACTAGCTCTATGGCCATGTGTGACCAACAGTGGGTGCTCTCACTCTTTTAGTTGCCTGATTCCACAAATAAGCTGAATAGCTTCTTTATGTACCTGTGCATCAAACCTGGGCATTAATTGCACTTATCACTGATTTAATCTATAACACCATTTTTTGTCACATTGTGGATTTAACACAGACTACATTTTCTCTTGCACTAATTGCTGTTTCTAACATACAAGGTTTTTTGTGAGCCATTTCATATCAATATTTCACACACACCGAACCTTGAGCCCATTTTTGCAGAGGTGCCAGGGCTGTGGTTGCCTGTACTGCTGTCAGTGTAAAAGCTGTGTGAGATCGCACCTTTTGCACCACCAACACTGTCTGGAGAAGGCTGTGCAATACCTCTCTGCTGTGTGAAGGGGAATATAGTCACCTGAGGGGGGGCTTCAGCAGAAAGCCAATACCCCAGAAAAAAGCGTACTGCTGTGTTCTTCCCTCTAACTTGCACAATTTTGTTATTCTAGGAGGGGAGGGAGTAAATACTGCCCTGAGGGCTGCTGAGATTATGCGGCTCTATGCCGGCTGGTGGGGTGGTGGGGTGGGACCTCTGTCCAGAGCAGTGGGAGCCACTATTCAGATAAATTGGTTTTGATTTCCAGACTGGACGTGAATTGATTTTGATACCCAGCTTGGTGGTGCCGTGGGCTCCATTTTGGTGTTTCACTTCAAAGTGTATTGGTTGCAACATCTTTTTTCTGTTGTTCAGGTGAACTACAAATTAGGTGTGTGATGAGCATTGGTCAAGAAAAGAGACTATATCACAATGACATTACAGCAGTGGATTTTCTAGAACAACTCAGTTTACAGAAACGATTCTGTTTTGCATCTGCTGTAAGCAGCAGCAACCCTAGTGTGAAAAAGAACGCAACACCCCTGAAAACCAAATGAGGCCTCTTTCTTCTGAAGATGACAGTTGAGTCTATTTTTTTATGATGTCTTTTAAGGCTGCTAAATTGTTGTCTAATCCTTACCTCAGGGCTAAAAGCCTTTCAAGAGAACAAACACATGTAATATCAAAAAGGAGAGGTCTGTGCTGCACACTCTCCAAAGCAGCTTGTGTGCAGATAACTCCTCAGAGGTTGCATTCAGATGAGCAAATGTGACAGAAGTGCATTCAGTAATAACAATATCCTCAATCAAAGGCATCAGCTGCGCTCATATGCGCTAAGCCTGACTTCTGAAGTCTTTGAAAGAATGAAAATTGGCACATGTGGCCACGGCACGGCATTTGTAAGGAGGTTTGTGAATATCCTCACGTTACCAGAAAAGCATCTGCCTGGGAGAATTTGAGATGTTTCACCTTCCTTCCCCACAGAATTACAATAATTAACTCATTTTTTTCTTTTCTACATGGTTGGATTATATAATTTTGTGGTAGATATATTATTTAATAGGTAGATTAACAGAAAGATTTTTATCTCCGGTACATGGTAATAGTTAGATTTCATAGATCTCAGATACTTTTACCTGATTTTTTCATTTTATTATATTTTTTGAGCCTGCTTTTTATAGTGAACGACCCAGGGGAATCTTCCTGCTCTCCAAAACTGAAGTTTCATCTGTTCTGGCAGACAAATCAGCCTTTGGTTTTGAGTAATCTCTGGGCAAAATCATAACAGAAATGCCTCAGAAAAACTTCGTCCACACTCTTAGAAATTTCTGGAGACTGGGGGGACTTGGATCCCTCATCAGATGTGCAAAGATATGCAGAAGGAACCTCTAGGGCTCTCTTTCAAAGCTGGAAATATCAAGGCTGTAATATCAACTGGTATCTCCAAGCAGAGAGTGTACATGAAAGGACTTGTACAGCTGTGAGAAGGCACTTTGAAATGATGGGGAGAACCTCTGGTGCAGATCAGTGTGCTGTCAAAGCCCCATGGTCCCACAGTGACAACTCCAGATCTCCATTGAGAACCCTCCACCCATAGCTGTGGAGGATGGTTCCACATAGGCTTGGTGAGCACTTCTGCAAGTGTTTTGAGTCGATCAAAAGCTTGGCTCCTGTCAGAAGGGCAGAAGTCCTGCACTGGCCCCTGCCGCAGGCTGCTCTTCATGAAGCAGGTGGAAGCCACAATGATCCGTGAGATGGGATTCCTGCTGTGTGTGCAAAAGGTAACCTGGTCCCTCAGTCAGGGATTGAGGAGAAATATGAGCTGTCAGTCCAGGACCAGGTGAGCAGACTCCAAAAATTAAATTGTACCTGATTCGCCCAAGTATGGTACGTAGCTGGAGTCCTGCATCCCCTGACTGCTGCTTAGTGATGGGTTCCTGGTGCAGGTGCTCTTGACTGCGGATGCAAATTTGCTTTCTGATATATCCTGCAACTTTAACTGGACAGTTGCTGTCTTGGTGAACAATTTTGGCAGTAAAATTATTTATGAGAACGTGTGTTCAAAAGGCCATAGGAAATTAATTTAAATAGTCAAATGAATTTTCATGAGAACTTTCTATTTCATTCACCCAGAATTAAAAAGATCCATAAATATTTAATGAGTTGTCCTATGTGGCCGGGAAGGAAAAGCTTGCCATGAAATAGGTGATAAACAGGCTATGCATTCACCTTTAGAAATATATATTTCTATGCATGCATCATTTGGGAAAATCAGCGCTTCACCCATGCTGGATGGAGGGTAATGTGAGTCTTTAGAACAGACACTAAATACCTTTTCTGTCTTGCCAACACAATGCTTGAGTTTAAGGATATCCAGTGCTCTGGCATAAGGTGTCTTTGGCCTCAACTCATCCACACAACACTGACAATCTTACCTCAGACCACTTTCCAAGATTTCATTTTCCTCCCAGGCTGTCATTTTTTGCACCTAGATAAAGAAAGAGATGACATGAATGAACCAGATATGTTTCTAAAAACAAAACTTTGGAAAAGCTCAGGGAACAGAAATTATTTTGGGTAACAATGTGTGGATTGCTTAATTCTTGAGGGGGATCTTGCCTGTGGCTGAGCAGGCTGTCTTGGATGGTTTTGTAAGCTCAGGGCAGGACTGTGGGTGACCCGTGGAGGGGAGGAAGGCAAGACAGAAAAGTCTCTCCTGTACCCCGCTAGGGTAGCAATCTTGTGATGTCAGGCATGTTACTATCAAGTGATTTTGTTTTCCTTTCTGCAGAGCAATAAAAAATGCCATGGTGAAAAAATTTTGGACTCCTTTTGCTGGCTTTCTGCAGCTACGCTATTTGGGGTTCTATTTTCAAGCTTTTCCTGAAGGGGAGCAGAAAATTTCTTTTAAAAAAGCCCGTTCCTTTCTCTCTTTGCTTTGCCGTGTCTTTCAGGTAAGAGCATGGAAGGGTTTGTGTCACTGGCCCATCCACTGCCACCATGTCCACTTCACCTGCAACTGGAGAGGTGCCGGGTTTCCGTGGGTGCAGACCTGCATGTTTTGTGTCATGAGACATTGGTTGTTGCCTGGTGATATTGGGGCCACCTGAGCTTTTAGTCCTGTTAATGCTGCCTCTAGGCAACTCCTGTGTGTATTTGTCATATAGACAGGTAAGTCCCACAGGAGTGATGGACACAAAGGTGGCTCTGCTCCTTCTGGCTGATGATGTGAGAGTCATTCGTGCCATTCCTCTCTGAAATAAATGTAAAACTCATCCAAAGTACACTCCTACCAGAAGCCTTGCCATGATTATACTGTGGAGAAATCAGCTTGTCTTTTAGTGTCTTTGCACAGAAACATGGCTGAGAAGGGCATTACCATGCAGGGAAGATGCAGAAACTCAGCAAAGGCCAGTGAAAGAAAGGAACGTGAGCCGAGCGTTAGCCATGCTAGGAAACTGCTTTGCCCATCACATTTGAATGGAACCCTCACTTCTGATTTTTTTCATACAAAAAAGCCACCCCCCCTAAGGTCCTCATTGCATGCCTGTCCATCCTTTTGAGTCACTCAACTCCATACGTTTTTCCTGACCCGCATTTTTGGGATTGATTTGGCAGAAAAACAAAGGCAGTGGAAAAGCCATCTGACAAGCTGTGCTCATTTAGTTGCAGTTTCTAAAAACATGTAAGAAGGGGTTGATCCTGGGGGTATTTGCACCTGACGTGGAGGCTTGGGAAGAGGCTTAGAAATCTGTATCACCTGAAGGAAGCTTTGGCTTCGTGGGGTGAAGCAGCATCGGGGGCCTTTTACGTATCTTGGGGGCTGAACTGTGTTTGTGGCCAGATGTCCAACATCCAGGAGCATAATGGGGCAACCACGCAGGAGGGAAGAATTTGGCACATGTTGGGAGAAGATATTCCCAGTCCGGCTCCCTGTGGCTTCCTCTTGGGATTTTTAGCATTCAGTCTGCCCTGGAGGACTTGCTGCCTGTGTTTCAATTCATTCTGGGAGCGCCATCCTCCAAAGGTTATTGTCATCTGAAAACCACTAATTCATCCCAAACAAGATGCGGTTATTCTGAGCAAAGGGTTGTATATGTGGGGTGGTATCCAAGAAGGGCTATTTTACTTTAAATTTGCATCCTATCTTAGTTGGGATTAATTTTGAAAGTTGACAAGGTCTTAGGGCTGTGGGTGTGTAACAAACTCAGAATTAGGCCCCAGAGATTTATATTTGAAATTGCTGACGTAGACAGTCACAAATTTGCCACTTTTGCCTTTTTGCTGGTAATTTGTTTATACAAGGAATCGCACATTTTTCCCTATGGGTCTTTGATAAAGTTAATATGGGAAACAGCTGGTCAGTGGAACTGGTTAAAAAAAGCAGAAGAAAGTTTTCTGCCTCCATTTACATTTTCCATCAAATAAAAGCAATATTTAAAAAGAAAAAAAAGAAAAAAAAGAAGAGTTCTGCTGCTTACATATAACTCTAGCACCCAAGCACAGTCAGAGTAGCCACCATCTGTTAAACACATTGCTTAAAACATCTTATTGCCTATGTTTTAATAGGTTATATATTAAATTGTGAACTCCTAAATAAAGCTACAGCATAGTTCTCAGTCCACATCACGGAGATCTCAATGATTCTTCACCAACACTGCTGCTTTAAAGCAGCGCTTGATACGCAGATTTTCAATCAACGCATCAACCATTGCCAATAATTTCACATTCCTTTTTTGACCCATTTGGATCTGTGGGATTTGGGAAACTTTTTTTTTGAGGAGAGAATTTTCTCTCAAAATATGAATGTTGATTCAAGAAAATGGCTGCTTTAAACCTAGTGCATTTTATGCAGAATGGAATGAATTTTAGCTAGAACAAAACCTTGACGAAGCCAGAGTATAAACCCAGTGTTTTATGTTACCTTCCGGCTCAGACTCATATATGTTCGCGTAGGAGCTCGTTCCTAATATTATCCTGCATTAGCTTGATCTGGTCGCTAGATGTTGCTAGCTATCTATGTTAGTAGTCGTTTTGACTGATTTAGCTATCGGGTTTTACAGGTATAAGAAGAGAACGTTACTATCCGTAAAAACTTAAAAGAGTTATTTCACTCAGTTTATCAATGTTATCAACAAAAAAGCCCCCACTTCCCTCATTTCATGATAAAGCTGTGTCCTCCCATATTAATGGACTCTACTGAGCAAAGCAGATTACCCCATGGCCCAAGACTCGAATTTCATTTTTAATACTCCAGATGTTTTGGGAAATATTATTTTCCCTGTAGATGCAAGGATTTAGGCAAACAGCCCTTGTCACTTAGGACCCGAACGTGGCCCATGAGGAACAATGGGCACGACCTTACTCTGGCTCTGCAACGTGGCCAGGGGACCTCTTACCTTCCCCTGGGCTGCTGAAGAGTCAGTTATTCCTCCTGAGACCTTTCTCCTCGGTGGCTTCCCAAGTAAAACATAAGTTTAATATTCCTAGTATGTGACTGTTTACCAGTACTGCTGGATAAAAGCAGCTATGCTTAAATATATATAATCTAGATGTACCGAGCAGTCTTTTTAATTGCTGATCGCTACAGTTTTAGAAAAAGGATTTTGCAAGAATATTGCAGTTGCTTGTGTATCAGGAGGAATTTGATGGTCACATATGGAGGATGGACTAGCCAGCATCTTTCATCTGACTAGTCCTTAGGAAAGGCAAAAGGGTGATCACTGTTCTCTACCTTGGAGTCATCAGATACCTGTGGAGATAATATTAAGGTACTCCCTGAACAAAAGTGCTCCTTAAATCTTAGTCAAAGCTTAAATCTCAGTCGAAGTTTAAGCAAAGCTTAGACTTTCAAATAGTAACTCCCATACCACTGGACTTATGTATGACAAACAGGTTTGGTCTTTTTAATTGCTGAGGCATGTCCTTTTCTTGAAATATTTCCCATACCAACAGCTTTTATATCTAAGTGACATCTCTTGAAATCAGTGGAGTACTTCAGTGAATAATAATTAATCAACAGCGCTATGCAAAAGTAAATTTCATTTCACCCAAAATGTTGAATTCTTAACTTCAGACTTAATATTGAATTGGAGATGAAGACATGCAATTTCAGGGAAAATTACAGAACAATTTTAAAAAATTAGGAAGTGTAGAGTAAAGCATTTATGTAAGTAATTTTGGACTAAATACAGAAACAAAGACTTACCAGTTAAAATGCCCACAGGTTTTGCTTAAATGTACTTGAATGTTTTGTGTCAAAAACAGTGATATTTTTCATAATGTGTATATTCACTGTGGGTGGATATCCTCCAGCCAAACTTTGGCTGCCTCAAGGTTCAGGGCTTAATCTAAGCCAGCAGTTCCCCCTCCCCAGCTCTAGCAAACGTGATTCATCCCATCCTGGGAGAGGTGACTAAGATTGGGAGGATGAATTCACCTGGGCACATGCCTGTCTCCGTTGACTATAGAGGAAGCCCAAATGGCTGGCTTACCAAATGTCTAACTTCTGGAAGGCTGAAATTAGTTGAAGTGAGGCTGAGTCTTTCTATTAAAAAATGCCAAGGCATGGCAGTTAGTGCTTTTCTTTCATTCCTACGTGTTCTCATGTTGCAAGTATTGAAACAAAATGTTTTGCTCTTTTTCGGTGAGTATATTTCCTAAAACAAGAAATACCTGGGTGGCCATTTGTTCTCAGGGGTCAGGGAAAGGAGAAAAGAAACAGAATAAACAACTCTGACCAGGGAAAATTGCAAAAGGCAGCAGGGAACTTGGAAAAAAATGGAAAAGAGAGGGACTCAGAGGAAACCTTAAGAAGAAGCAGAAAAAGCCCAGAATATATCTGAAAACTTCAAATGAAATGCACTTGGTCAATTAAATAATATCTGTCTGATGAAAAACAGGTTCTCTATTTTTCTCAAAACCAGCTATCATCAGAAAGAACTTGCTGAATTGGGCTATCCGAACCTTTTAATTTATCACTGTTCTTTACCTTAGAAATATCATTTGTCTTTTCTCTCCTGCACTAAAAGATCGTTTGTTTGAATCAGTCCGAAAGGCAAGGAAAATCTGAAAACATGTTCTTCTAATTTTTTTTTTTTAAGTCTCTGATGTATAGAAGCACTAAAGACCAGGAAACTAGGAAAAAGTGTGTATTCTAGGGCTGGTAATCACAGTATCCGTGGGACTGGTAATCCCAGCATTCAAACACCAGTATGTTTTCCTTCACAGGATTTGATAATGCACACTCACATTGCTCTCATTTTCTAGGGGGACTGTAAGTAAATGTGCTTTGCAACCCTCCTGGCAATCTTAGGCTCTCTCTTGTAATTGAGTCTGAGAATATATTCAGCAAAAGATCTCCTAAAAAATAACCACTTTGCTCCAGGATTTAATCTGGGGGCAACTGTTTCTCTTCCATTGCTGGGAGAAAGGCAAGAAATATTGACTGGCATTTGTTTTTAGCCTGTAATCTGTGGGCATCTGTGGACTTCTGGTCTTTATTTAAGGGGTCTGCTAAAGGTAACAGAATCCATCAAACACGAACAACTGAAAAACATTTGCCTGTGAAGTTTGTTAGCTACTGAGCAAAGTAAGAAAACATTTTTTTCTGTTACAACTTTTTCCCCCAAGCCAATAAAGACCCTATAAAGGTGGGGTTTGTAATGTATTTTTTACAGTGTTTATTTACATTAATCATTTTTATATACATTAGGTGCATGGTGTTTTACAAAGATGCTGCTGCTCTTTTTCTTTTACAGGTGAAGTGACTGAAGAACAGAGCACCATGCTGTGACTTACCAAATGCTACAAAAGTAATTCTGCATCTCACGGATGTATAATTGCCTCTGTTCCAGGATAGTTTTGGTTCAAAATGGGAAAAACTGGCTAACCTGAGCTCCCCCTCTGGGTTTCGGTGCCCAGATTGCCTTGGCGAGGACCAGGTGGGGGGGCAGCGTGAGCGCAGAGGTTAGTCCTTGCTGGGGACATGGACCCTCACCGGCAGCCTGGCCCAGGGTCATGCTGGCTGCTGGACCACGGGGCTCTGTGGTGCAGGCGGAGGAGAACCCTGGGGAGCCATCCTGCTCCTTCCTGCTGCAAGGCCAGCAGGTTTCTAGATTCCCCTGTGCCCAGGCTCCCCACGAGCCTGGTCCCTCCTCCTGGTGTTCCCTCTCTGGCTCTGCCTGACCCTTTCCAAGATGGTGGACGGGAGGATGGGGGATTCCAGGGGACGCGCCAGGGAAATGCCAACATTTTCGGTTTTGCTCTCTCTGCCTGTCCTAGTGCTTGGCTGCCCAGTCACTGTTCCCTGCCTGCATTTCCAGACTTCATGTTTCCCTGCTTCTGAGGGTGGGGAGGAAGAGCTCAGCAGCTTGGGTAGATGCTGCTGCTGGGAGGCCTGTGCAGTCACTGGTGCCTGCTTGTAGAGGCTCGCCTTTTCCTATAGTACAGCTGGCAGGTTGTCTGCTCTTCCCTTCAAGGGTATGCTTCCCAAAATTGCCGACCATAACATTTTTTCCTTGGCCTCTTGACTCTTTTATTCACCCACCTTTGCAAAGCCGCTTTTCTGCAATAAGCATGCTGTGTGTAGCTATGCCCACATGATATTTATACTGCTCCTTTTTAAAAAAAAAATCAAAGAGGGAGAAGGAAAAAAGAAAAATTCCATTTTTAACTAAATTTTGCATGTATGGGGAGAAGTCTACGGATTCAAATGTGTTAAGTATCCACACAGTTAACAACATGTCACTTCGTGAGAGAATTTTCATAATTAATGAACTGGTTCAATTTGCTCTGCCGCTTGACTTTGATTAATACATTTTTGAGTGTTCCCACTGGGACTCTGTCCAGTTTGTTTAGTAAGCTCTTATGTCTATATCCAGTTCATGTGTATGGATCAAAGCGTTGGCACCAAATGCTGGCAATATTAGGCTATGGTACAGCCATTCTGACTCCACTTAAAAAGAAGATAGCAATATATCTTAAATCAAGTTCTTTGTGACTTATTTAAAAAAAAAAAAAGGTAAGAAATTTCACACTGCATTGTGTAGAAATGCCGTGATTTAAAAGTTCATCTCACGCAAGCTTTGCCAATTAAAGAGGTATTTATCAATCCAGACAGTAATTGTGCAGACCCAAACTGGCAATTTGTTCAATATTAAGCACTGAGCTGCAAAACTTCCATAATTAACAAATCTAACAAACGTTACCCTTCTTTGCCCAGCTGCTGCGGTGGCGTTGCACGCTTACCTCACAGTTACGCTTTGGAAGTCCCCCCAGCCCCCCGCCCCCGTACAGCACAAGGGTGTGCACCACGTTTTAAAAAGGGGTCAAACCCTGGACTGATGCAAGGAAGGAGGAGGGTGGGCTCCATGGAGTGCATTGGCCAGGGCGGGGGCAACGGCAGGGGTGCAGGGAGCTGCCCCACGGGGGTGTCCCCGAGGGGGTGGTGGAAGGGGTGGCTGCCCCATACGGCTGCCCCTGGGCTCTTCCAGAACCCTGTCCAGGGATGCCCCTTCCCTCTGCGGCTGTCCCCTGGACCCCACGGCGCAGCCTCCAGCCAGCTGGGACTGAGAGGCTCTCATTTCATGTCTGCCTGAACAGGACAGTCTGATGAAGAAGTAACGCACAGTTTTAGGGCATTAATTCACTCCTTGCGTGGTCGGGCTGCAAATAACTCATTTCTGTCAGGAGCAACATTTAGCATCAGTGTAATCCCAAGGGGATGCAAAGAGGGCCACATGTTGCAGGTACGAAAATTTATTTTATAGTGAAAGCTCTAGCATAGCCAGGAAAAAAAATCGGTACCTTTGGTTTTCATGTTAAAGGAGTTTGCTGAATATAATTTACCTCCCAAATGCCATGGGGCGTATTCTGTGCTTGGTATAGGTGTATAAATGTCGCTGTGCCCGATTAGCATTAATGAGTATGTTGTGGAAAGAGGAGATTTTGCCACATAGTGCAGAGGGCCATCGCCAGTCTGCGTGTTAACTCAGGGCTATCCTAGTCTTATTTGAAGGCTGAGATGTGGAGCTGAAGTACTTCTCTGGCTCTGTTTCCCGGGCTAAATGTCATCCCCAGAGAGCTGGAGGCATGAAGAGGATCAATGACGGTGTCAGAAAGCCCCTGGAGAAATCCTTTGTAGTAAGAAAATATGAGAAGGCTCAAAACAAGTTTTCAGTGAATGCTGTGTATATATATCCACCTCGGCTCAGGGGTCCCAGCTCTGTGCCCTTGGCTCACGGTGCTGCGCTTCCAAATGACGGCAGTTGGAGAAGCGTACCTTAAGCCTATAGGGTTTAAATTAATTAGAGAAATTCCCCTGAGCTCAATCTCTGCTTTCCCTGGGGGTGACGGGGACCAGGCAGTTAATCACCAGCAGTAACAAACTGTCATGCCTGCTGCCCTGGTTTTGTTCAGATGTTATAAGGCTGAATGGTATTGGATAATGAACAATGGGAGACAAGCTGATGGAAACACAGAAAACACTGGCAGATTTAAGTGCACATTGTTTAGCTACTAGTAGGGGAACAGCCTCAGAAAAAATGTATTCTTTTTAACTTTTCTCACGGGGTTCCTGCTCCCATAATACTCCAGTGGGTTTTACAGCTGTTTATTCCCTCGCTGTGAGAATGCCAGAGCAGTGTTTGTATCTAGGGGCTCCATCGGTAACATTTGTCTTTCCGTTTATGTCTTGTCATTTAAGCACTTGCTTAAATGCCCAGCAAAAAGAATGCATGCAACATGCTACACACAGCAATTAAACTCTTCAAGTAACTTGCAAGGATGGGTCCTTGATCACGCAGTGCATTTAGTCATGTGGTTATTTTCATTCAGACCTGGGAGTCCTGGTGGACAACAGGATGACCATGAGCCAGCAATGTGCCCTTGTGGCCAAGAAGGCCAATGGCATCCTGGGGTGCATCAAGAAGAGTGTGGCCAGCAGGTCGAGGGAGGTCATCCTCCCCCTCTACTCTGCCTTGGTGAGGCCACACCTCGAGTACTGTGTCCAGTTCTGGGCTCCCGAGCTCAAGAAGGACAGGGAACTGCTGGAGAGGGTGCAGCATAGGGCTACCAAGATGATTAGGGGACTGGACCACCTCTCTTATGAGGAAAGACTGAGGGAATTGGGTCTGTTTAGTCTGGAAAAGAGACGACTGAGGGAGGACCTTATTAATGCTTACAAATACGTAAAGGGTGGGTGTCAGGAGGATGGGGCCAGGCTCTTTTCAGTGGTGCCCAGTGACAGGACAAGAGGTAATGGGCACAAACTTGAGCATAGGAAGCTCCACCTAAACTTGAGGAGGAACTTCTTTACTTTGAGGGTGGCAGAGCACTGGAACAGGCTGCCCAGAGCGATGGTGGAGTCTCCATCTCTGGAGACATTCCAAACCCGCCTGGATGCGTTCCTGTGCAACCTGCTCTAAGGTGACCCTGCTCTGGCAGGGGGTTTGGACTAGATGATCTCCAGAGGTCCCTTCCAACCCTATGATTCTATGATTCTATGATTACATACGTTACAGGTGTCTTGCCAGCAAATTATGACTTGGTTAATGGCCATTTTCCTCTACCATATACTGAAAGAACTGTAAAACCAAACCACTCATTAAACTAAGCATGCCGTCTAGCACGGGATCCACACAGAATTGTCTACCAATGGCTTAGACGTTTGAGGGACTCCTTCCTTTTTAAACGCTTGCCTGTAAGCACTTTCTCTTCTCCTGAAAGAACAGCAGCAGCTCTGGTAACGTAAGAGTGAGGTATAGAGATATATCTCCGTATTTTCAAAACAGTTCAAAATATAAAGTAGCTCATTTAGCCTGTGTGTGGTGATTTTTTTAACCTTCTTTTATATGGAGTATATATGAATACTGAAACAGAGTGCCGAAAAAGTGCTTTCTCTTTTTCAGCTTATTTGATTTATGTGTTTGGCAGATGTTTTTCAGGGGTCCATTTTACTCTTTGCACTGACTATTGATCAGCCAGTTGGTTTCTCTTCTTCTGTGCCTAATTTTCAGTAGTAATGATACGAGATGTTTAAAAAAATGTGAAAAATAAAACTGAGAAAAAATATAGTGCTGACAGGAAGAGTCAGAATCTGGTGTGAGAGGTGAATGAAGTTAAAAGCATGACTTCTTTTTAACTAACTGGCTAGATTTCAAATGGCTATTCTGCCTCTAGCAAATCCTCACAATAGTGCACGGGCTGTTAAAGACTGGCTGCCAATCTAGCAGCAGAGCCAGGGCTGCGAATCTGGGCTGCCATTTCTTGGTTGTTACTTTTCTTCTCCAACAACTGCAGCACAACATCTCACAACATTGTTTGGTCTGGTTGCAGTGGAAACCGTTCTTCGGGGAGGGTGCCACCTTTTTGTTTGTCTGCTCATCAGTACACCCTCTCCCCAGCAGATTTTTTCAGCATTTTGGCCAATGGCAATGCAATTTGGCAGTGAAGAAGTTTCAGGAGGTGAGGGCTGCTAGCTCCTTGCCCTTATGCTTTATCTATCTCATGAGAAAAACGTAAGTAAACCCAAAAGACTGCTGTGCTGCTGTTGAGTATTTAGGAACTACTTGCATACTTGACGACCTTCAGGATACATGTGTGGCCCCTCAGGGGGAACAGGGGCTGTGAGGAGCCCAAATCACAGGCTGTACCATGTGTCCTCCGTGATGTCCATGTTAAGTGCATGAAAATTTGATGGTTCCACGTTACAGGTCTCACCGTAAATCAGTTACGGTTGATTTACTTTGATTCTTTTGTGGCATTTACCACAAATCCTACACCCCCTCACTCCACGCACACTAAAGGCCCAGCCCTGCTCACAGGGTGGTCAGTTGCCAGCCCCATTCCCATTGTGGGTTGGTGCTGGATCTGTCCGGACACATGTATATGCTATAATAATATATAACATACATATAATAATATATCACAATAATGTCATAAAATGCTAAAAAAATCTTGGATGTTGGTTTCAGTGTTATTGTCACCTTTATGTAGGCTCTTCCTCCAACAGAAAACATGAGGGCTCAGAGGAGATAGGGTTTTAAAAGGGGGAAATACCAAGATATTTAAGAGAAGAGGAAAATTGGCATCGGTGACTGGAAAAGCCAATGAAGTCCTGGAAAGAAAATTAACAAGACTGCTGTCTTTTCTGATACAAGCAGCGGGGATGGAGGAGGGGAGCACAAATTAAACTAGTAGATGGAGGATTTACAGTCAACAAAAACATCCCAGTGCACTGATGTGGGGTGAAACTGTGGGGCTCGCTGTCACAGAGCAATGGTGACAGTTAGAATTTGCTGTGTTCGCAGAGACAAGCGGGTTGCACAGGCACCACCTCCGCCCCAATCCCCAGACAAGATCCTTCTGACCCACAGGAAGAAACACTGGCTGGACAAGTCAAAAAGTGGCTCTTCCCTGTCTCAGACAGGAGCAGTTAAAATTCCTCTTTGTATATCTCTGAATTTGGGTTTCAGTTGTGAAGCATGCTAACTAATTTAGATGACTGATTCTTTTTCTGTAATTAATTCAAGTGTTCATGTATTGTCATTGCTTACATCATAATATGATACTACTGTAATTCTTAAACGCCTTTGTTATGTACCCCGATGGATTTGGCAGTGTGAAAACAGAGGAAAAAAGATAGTCCTTACTCCCAGAAGCACAGTTTCCAGTTCAATCTAATAAGGGTCTTACTACTTCAGGGAAAGCAGCACGCTAATTTACAAAATGCTGTGCTAACTTTTCTGGTCTCAGAAGAATATGTGTAAAAAGTAGCGCTTGATCAGAACAGGATCTGTCACTGTCACCTGCTAATGAAACACTGTGATTGTCATTCTGTGTTTCCAAGAATAAAGAAGAAGGACTGGTGCTACTTCCCTGCTTCTTACAGAACACAAAGGTCAGTGACACACAGAAAATGGCATTTCATTAACTAGACATTTGTATTATAAACATTATTCCCAGACAAGCAGGAAAGTCCCAAAAATCTGAGTCACTGGTGTTTGAATAGATGTTTTGTAAGGCCAAGTGCAGACCTTTACAAATAAAGCATTGATGAAATAAACAGTCACTTTGTATCAAAAAGGGAAAGTTTTATATATACCCATGCAATTTACATAAAACAGTGCCATGATTTAGAAGCTTTTTAAAAAAAATGTGTAATCTTATCAGAAGATTTATTCTGTCTAACCAGCTCGTTAACTGGTTGCTAGTTTAAGACGTGTATTTTTTACTGAGCATATATCTGCCTCAGCTCACACTTGTGCCTAATTTATAACTTCTTAATCTTCCTTCCTCTTAGTTATGATCATGTCCCTTAAACGATAATTTTGGGCTACTGCGATGCTTCAAGATGTGTCCATTGTATGAGAAGAAAGGTAGATGAATCTCTGGCCTTTAAAACATGAAGCCAGTTCTTGTTGCTTGGAAACTTATACTTCTCTGTGCCCTCTGACTCCAAGCAGGTTATTTCCCATACGAGCCTCCCCTGAAGACACTTTTTATTGAAAGCTAGGATAACATTACTCAAAAGCTCCGCAGGTGCGAACGGCGGACTCTCAGATGTTTGTCCTGCCCCACCAGGACCAGGGTGCAGGACTGGGAAGGCAGATCCAGCTGCTGTTGCACCCTGCTGAGCTTCTGTCCTGCTGAGGTACCTCATGTTGGGTTCCTTCAGCAGCTCTGCTCGGCTCCCTGCCCCTTCATCGTTCTTGCTGTGGATGCAAGCTGAACGTCTGCCCATGGATTAGCACTTCACCTGGTGCCTTCTTGCCAGAGGTGTCCCTGAGTGAGGCTTACTGCAAAGAATAAAAAGGGAAAAAGGATTGGAAAAGTGCCTCCTTTTTTGCAGTGTCTTTATTTTCCCTGGTGCCTATGCCCTGATGAAATCGGCCTGAGTCTCCGCTGCCTTGCACAGTACACTCCTTGTGGTTACGGAAAAGGAGAACCAAGAGACCTTTGGTGTCAACGTGATTTTGCTGCAGACAGACGTGCTGTAGCAGTAGTAGGGATTTCCACCCTCCTCTGCAACATGTAGCGGCAAGAATTTCCCGTTATTTTCTTGAGAGAAGGAGAATGCTTTTCCCATCGAAATCATGAGGACCCTGAACTCCTGAGTCCAATCCTGCTCTCATTTGAGACTGAGAAAAGGATCAGAGAGAAGAGTAGCAGTGTGGGGAATGAAAGCTCTTTGCAACTGCAAAACAGCTGACAGCAGCAGATGAAAATATGTGAAGAGGCAAAAGAATATTAGGTTATAAAAGCCAGATTTAATGTTGGAGGGCTTAAAGTAAACTGCATTTCACCATTGTTTTCCATTTCTTTCTTTTCCTTCATGTACGCCAGGAGAGTAGATGACAGAGGTACTGCAAGAACAGTCAGTTTCTCTGGTAGATCAAATAAGAAGAGCAATTCCTACAGGGAAACCAAGAGTAGCATGTGCACATATGATGCCTGTATTGGGACTTTAAATGGCAGGGGTTTGCCTACCCACCTGCCAGGGCAGCGTCAGGAGGTTTGGGGGAGCGTCCTGAGACCAAGCAAGATGTTCTGTTTTCTCTACCACAGTAGAGTGTCTATTCTTTCCTGTTGGTTGGTTTCTTTAATTAATCTTTAATGGTAGCAGGTGTTTTGCTTTGGTATATAAAGCTAAAGCATGTAAAAAGTTATTGGAGTCATGAAGAGATACAAACAGATACTTTCCTGTCAATCTACCTGTCTTTCTTTCTTACATGTTTATACTATTTAGGAACAAAACAAATAACAACAGGCCCACAAGTGGCTGCTAAAAAGATATTTTCCCAACACTGCTAATGGGAAAGTGTGCTTTGGGATGTGGTAACAACCCAAATAATAACAAAACAAGAATAGCCTGTTTGCATGGATTTAATTTACTTGCCTTTTGCTTGATTGGGCAATTTGGGGCCAGGATTTTAGGCACAACTTCAATCGGACAAGAATAAAAATAAAAAATCCTATCCAGAGGGCATGAGCAATTAAAGACAACTGTGGGAAACGTCATTTGCAGAAGAACATTTCCTTTCTTTATAAAGTGTGCTGAAGATGTGAAAGGCACTGTGTGAAAAGACAAGAGTCAGATGACTGGAGGCTCGGAGTATGTGCTTCCTCCTGCAGGTGAATTGCCTGTCTGGACTCCCCAGGGCTCCCTCCTGTTTTCCTTGGTACTCTTAGGTGCTGGCCATCATCATGACACGCTTTGGCTGTGTTGACAGGTACCCAGAAACACAGGAGCTGGTGAAGAGGGTCTTCAGCTACCTCTGTAGCTATCTAGCTTGCAGGTACCTGGCAGGAGCCTGAGCACTGCAGTGGTCTGCATTTCAGGGCGTTTCCCCCATATCACAAGGCGATTTCGACAAGATGGTGCCCTACCCATCTGCCTTTCTTCCAGAGAGGAGAGGACCCAGGTAATGTCACATCTTTCCTCCCAAAGTGGGGGCACCTGTCCTTGCTGCTGAGCATCTGGTATTTGCTGCTGGGCTCTGTGCCAGCTCCTCTTGCAGGGGGCTGCCTCCTTTCCTGAAGGTAGGAGATGTGGCCGTGGCCTGGGGACGTGCCAGCTACTCCATGGGCCTCTCCTGAGCCCTTGGAAGCCTTCACTCCCCTCTGCTTCTACTAGGGCAGGCAGTCTAGCACTGTCCTGAGACCTGTCCTCGTGCATACTGCATGTTAGGGAAAAGATTCGGTTTATTCTGAAGTGCCGAGAGACGAAGGAGCTTTGCAAAACACCGTGTGGTCAGAAGAGGAACAAAGACAAAGAAACATACAAAGGAACATACATCCAAAGAGAGGCAGCCTGGGGAAGGAAAAACAGGAACGTGGAAATCCTGCCTGCAGCTCCCTGCAACAGCAACTGGCTGAAGGTGAGAGCTGATGCAGGGGGTTAGGTGAATGTATGCTCATCCAGAGAAGGCGGCAAAAAGCGGACGTCAGAACGCTGTGCAGCCCGTGAGGCACGTGTCCCATTGTGGAGAGTGGCGTTTGGCACATGAGCACCTGGCACTTTTGCAGTGCTGCGGTGTCTCCAGGATGCATCTCGATTCACCACGGTGAATGGCAGGTTTCTGTGCCTTTTTGATAGGGCTGGCAAAATAATGCCTCCTCTGCTGCCGATCTCTCTAGGCATGCCCAGGGTGCCTTGCTGCCTACAGGTGAGTTATTGCACATCTCTTTTCTCAGCTCAAAGCCTGAGAGTGCTGCGTTTCATCCCTTACCTTGCAACATTTGCACACCACATGGCTGGATGAACATATGATTTTAAGCAGTTACATTTATTTCAGAGTGGCCTGATGCTGTGTTTTAAATTTTGACGGATGTAAGCAGGTGAGCTTTCCTACCATGTCCAGAAAGAAAGAATCCAAGTTAAAGAGCACAGAGTGAAAAAGCATCAATGGTGGTCACCTTGTGATCACCCACAAGAGTGTAGATAAGCTGTGAATCGCTATGGAGTGAGGAACTCCCTCCATCCCACGTGAAATAAACCCCTGTGTTCTTTGATGCAAAGACCATAAACACCTCCTATCCCTGCTTGCCACTTGCTGTTCAGCTTGACTGCATCGCCATGAGCATGCACAACACACGCGCCTGGTACATGCTTTGCTGGCATCAGTTTCAGCCCCTGCAGGAGGGGATGGGATGGTGCCCAAACCTTCTCTTGCCCCTCGTGTCTGCTCATGACTTGCCCTGGGCATGTTTACTGGGATTTCCACTTTCTAAAATGAGCACCGGGCAAACATCTCCCCTGTTATTTATGGAACATTTTTGCTTTCTGAAGCTAAGGCTAAAGGTGGGATGGGGCTTTTGGAGCCACTGCTGTGATGTGAGATGTTACCCACAATTCTGGCAGATTGTATAGTAACAAGGAGGTGGCTAAAGCTGGACCCTCTACGCTCTACTGTGTAGATTGCTCAGCACAGGAGCTGTTTCAGGCAGCAGGAACCCTCTTTGTCATAGAGTGAAAGAAGTGGTTCACTGCAAATGGTTTTAGAGGAAAGGCTGGGCTGTATGGAGAAGATTAGCTTTGTATGAAGTCCCATCTGCCAAATGCAGATTTTCCACTAAAGTCAGCTCACTTCATTCTTGTGATTCTATGAGTGAAATTGTCCTGGGGACAAGTTACTCTTTCAATATACATAAGGAAACATGGCTTGAGATCCTCCTTACAACACTGAAGCAAAAAGAATAGCTTTGTTATTAAGAGTATTGTCTCAGGAAGAAGTGAACAATGTCTCCCTGGGTAAAGAATATGTCCTCCAGGTAGGTCTGTCTCATTGATAGATTAGCCAGTTTGGATGGCATTTCTCTCTGAGCTTGAATTCCTCCTAATATTGCAGGGGAGAAATTTTATTCCTCTGTGAGGGAAAATTAGTTCTTGCCACCACAAGGGGTTTTCTTCATCTGGGGAAAGAGGTCTTTAGAAAGGTCTAAGGCATGATATGGTGTGAAATTGTATGCTCATTGTGGAGAAACTAGTTTGTACAAAATAAAGCCATGGTATGTTCTTCCATAGACTTCATAACTTCAAACTAGACCTAAGCTTGTTTTGAATCCTTCTGCCATTTTGTCTTCAATTTTCTTAGATAACTGGTTCCTGCCTGTGAGTGGAAACATATGCCATGATGGAGGAAAGGGTGCTGTTACAGCATCTTCGGACCATCTTAAAGGAAAAGGCTCATAAGAGAAAGTAGGTCTATGAGATCTTCAGCCTTCCTTTCATTCACGTAAGACACTAAGGTAGATGCAGTGAAAGTTTTGAGCTTTTCCTTTGTTACTACTTCCCCTTTTTAAAAAAAGAATAGTTGAAAAATAACTCTTTGAGCTAAGCCCAGGCAACATGGAGATTGTGCTGGTGGGCTGAAAATGAGAAATGAGCTGATGAACATTTTTCAGTTTCCTTTGGTCAAAATGATTTATCTCCGTGAGTGTAGGAGTGGTCTCGATTTCCTTATTCATTGCTTCTACCCATGAGGTAGAAACCTTGTAGGAGGTTTCATAATGGAACACTGAGTCAATTTTAGTGCTTTGGTTTTTGTCTTCAGGACACTCAGTGACCTGGACACCAGGTTTTCTAAATGTCTACTTAAACCTCTGGGAGGCTTTGAAGCTCTTTGTGAAGATGGAGGTTTTTGCCATAAGCTGGGATTTATGTTTTTTTCAGGGGACCATTCTGAGACTTCAAGACAAACCCCTGCAAGAACGGAGAATGATCCTGGGCTTCACTATCTTTAATTCCAGTTCTCTCTGATGTGCCTTCTCTAACTTAAATTTAAGGTGTGCTGATATTAATGCAAATAAAACATTGCAACAGTTGTACAACTTTTCTGTGTAGAGCAGATAGGAGCATGAACAAGCTACAGGTTTCAGGTGTTAGACATGACAAAAAATGTTCGACATGTTCTACTACCTTGGTTACAAGGTTGACTCAAAAGCGTATATAGAACAGAACAGAATATGCACTCTAGAAGATCAAAGCTGCTGAACTTCAGGGAAGCATTTGAAATTAAAGGAAAGTGTTAAAAAGATAACAAATGAATTTTCAAGTCAGTGTTTAGAAACACAGGAAAAGAATAAGATGTTCTGTATTTAATATTAACTTGAGGCTGCAAAAGGTATCCTGATTTGATTAGCTAAACTTAAAAAGCCTGTGTAATGAGGAATTGTTGCCTTTGTTGTATTTTCTGGCTTTCTTTCCCAAGGACAGCACTTGGAACCATGCTGCCTGTCTGCCTGTACTGGTTTTGGTTAAGCCACAGCACTGCCTTAAAACCGGATGAGGTTCACCCAAATTCATGGAGGAAGTTAATGACTCAAACAGATTGTTCTGTAAGTATTTGTGAAAATTTAAAGTTGGGTGAAGGAGAGAGATCTGCATTAATACCCCATTGAGAGGAGGGCCACAGCACAAACTCCATGGTTATATGCTTTGTTTGAATTACCAGATACCCACTCAGCACAGTTCAGGCTAGAGCCCCTGCCATGTTGTTGTCAGCCAGTAATTACATCTTAAGGAGAGCAGATGAATCTAAGGTCTTCTGGCATGGAGGGAAATTACAGATGTGGCAGAAGAAGTAAAGTCAAGGAAGACAGCAAATGCAATGCAAAATTGCTGGGAGTTGTAGGGATGGAGGGCACATATCTATAAGAAACCATGTTTTATTAGTTCCTCTGCTCAAAGTATGGCTTGCAAAATTTAATGTTAGGACCCCAAACCTTGCATCTGAGGTGTTCAAAGGACCTAACGGAAGTGAGTATTGGAAACTCATTGAGTTTGTAATCTTCTCAAGATTCGCAGCCAACAAAAGTACTGTTGGGCTAGCAATGAAGGAGCTTGCTGAAGACATTACCACAGATAATTCTTTGGGTAGCATTTTAGTATATGACTTCTTCTCAGACTTAGTAAGGTCAAAAAAATCAGAAGGTGAAAACTCCAGGGGATTAAATATGATTAAATAAGCCATGATTCAGCCTACATTAAGGCAATAGGAAGAGTCCTTGCATGTCTCTAGAAAATGGCTAAACTGGTCTGGCAAAAAAAAAAAAAATAGCAGCTGTCCTTCAAATTTTTTCCAACATTGATGATTCTGGTCATGTGTGAGCTTCCCTGCTGCAATTCTAAGGACTGTGGAGGATCACGGCCACTTCCATTTGCACGCTTGACAGCAACCCACTCAAGAACTGGATTTGCACTGTCACTCTGGCTGTCCCAGACTGATTTTTCTACAGCGTTAATTATGAGACTGAAAAGGGGGCAATTGTTTTTTAGTTTTCTTATTCCACCAATTGCCTGTAAATGAGCAAGTATGAAAGGAAAGTGAAATGTGATGATGATATTTTGCTATGACAATTAAAAGCAAGATAATAGAGAATCAGGCCTCACAATATCCTGATACGAATAGCTATGAAAAAAAAAAGTAACAAAAAAGTTAGTGAGCCAGAATTTCAGGATGTGTAAATCATGAAAGCTTTATTGTAGTCAACAGATCTTCATTCTTTTCACCCCCTTTCAAGTGATTTATATAGCAGAAAAGCAGACACAGCAGCACGCAGAACTTTCTGGCCTATCTCTGAAATATTTAGATTGCCCTAGAGTTGTCTGAAACCAGAGATATCGAGAGCTGCCAAGTCTGGAATTTGGATTATGTTAAATCCTCTATTGTTCCCCTTGCAAGGTAGTGTGGTTGCTACATGCTCCTCTTCCTTTTACACACCAACAAACTGTAAATCAGCCTTCACAGGAACGGTAAGTTTAACTGTAGCCCTGAGTTGGAAAAATTATTTTTCTGCTCAAGCTTTTGCACTCACTTTCAAAAACCCATGCAGCTTTGCCTCTGTCCCTGCCTCCAATCTGTTTTACTATGCTTCCCCTTGCACCTGCCAGACTGCCAGCACCAAGTGGTGTGGTGGCACCAGCATCTCCCTCTCTGTTCCTTCTGCCTGGCCATCATCTGCAAGGTTTTCCATAAAACTCCCATATGTTCCTATGGCTCCTTACATTCTCTGTGTTCAAATCCATCCCAGAGGTCTACTACTGCTCCTGTTAGCGATTTGCCGCTCATTTTTTTTCTACCTCGTTTTTCTGGTTGTTTTGATGCTTGTGTGGTAATCTACACTGGGGAAAGGGTCGCTGGAAAAACGTAGAAAAAATACGTCTGCTTTGTAAGGGCAGAACACAAAGTGAAATACCGGAGATGAAAAATAATCTAGAAAAATACATTCTGAAAAATGAAGTTCAGATTGTCAAACTGAGTTTGAGTTGATGTTTCTCCAGAGAGAACTGTTGTTAGAAACTTGGCGCTCTTGCATCTAATTTTAGAGTATGATCTACTGATGTTTATCATCTGCTAACATGATTCTATAATTATGAGGCTTATTAACCACTACTCGATGTTAGTTGTTTGGTTAAGGCAAGGAGAAGTCAGGATCCTGTGAAATGAGAGTTAGTAAGATTTGACAGAAAGACTCATGGTGTCCCTGGTGCATGGATTTCATATTTGGAAACGACATGAAAAACAGTGGGCTGTTTGTAAAACAGATCAGCAGTATTTCTTACACAATGCAATGCTGGTGTTAACATGTCTCACAGGCTTTGCTTCTGAATTTCCTTGAGGTAATTCCAATAGGAAATCTCTATCAAAAAACTAGAGGCTTCTCGGTGTTTATCAAGGTGCTATTTAGTCCAAGTTGTTAGCTTCTAAAGGTTTGCTACCCTCCAAAGCCATCAAAATGAGCTGGATTTCTTTTCCTCTCTCTTCTTTTCTTTTCTTTTCTTTTCTTTTCTTTTCTTTTCTTTTCTTTTCTTTTCTTTTCTTTTCTTTTCTTTTCTTTTCTTTTCTTTTCTTTTCTTTTCTTTTCTTTTCTTTTCTTTTCTTTTCTTTTCTTTTCTTTTCTTTTCTTTTCTTTTCTTTTCTTTTCTTTTCTTTTCTTTTCTTTTCTTTTCTTTTCTTTTCTTTTCTTTTCTTTTCTTTTCTTTTCTTTTCTTTTCTTCATTGGGCATTGAAATTCATTAGGTTTCAGTGACCAGCACAAACAGAAGTAATCTTTCGCCACAAAACATTATTTATAATTCAATAGTTACTTTAATGTGTCTCAAAAATCTCATTATAATTCATATGTTATGCTATGATAGTTTTATTCTCTTTTAAAACAAACACAAAGATTGCAAAACATTTTAAAGTTGTTATGCTGGTCTTGTTTTTCCTGGAAAATAAAATATTTTGAAGAAAGTCTAATCTAATAGTACTGGCGATGGCCGTTTTTTTCTGTAATAAGAAAGATACAGTTTCTAGCACTGCTAACTCCTTGTATCCCTATCTTAACATTCATTTGATGTGTATTATAGGTTAGAGACTGTAATCAGATGGCCTTGGCCCGAGTTGCATGATGTAAGTTTAGGAAATCCTAAGTATTCATAACCTTTAATAAAGTCCTAGACAGGACTGTCAATGTGAGGATGTAAAAATTAGAATACCTAAAAATGGTTTCTCATTTTACAAAATGAGGCTATATGGTCAGTGGGAAGTACAACCTAGTTATGCATTATAGTCTGAAAACTGTGTGGTTTTATGCCACCAGATATTGTTATATGTTGATTGAATTTATTCCGAAAAATAATTGTTTTTAATACTTCATCGCATTCCCGGGTTTACACAAGCAGTAATTTCATGCTAAAGGGGATCAGCAAAAGTGTTTTCATATGATATTGCTTGGGGTGTAGCACGACTTTCTTAGAGCAAATATGTAAAGACAGAGAAATGTTTGTACTGTGTCTATCCCTGGGGCCTAATGTTCTAAGAAGAGAGACAGAGAGAGATATTTCATGGTAAAGTTACTGTGTGAATTCCCACCCCCGTACACGTTAAGCTTTTCAGTCATTTGTGCAATATGGGTAAGCCTGAGATACAAAGCCCTCAAAAAACCAGTGTAGGTAGTATTTAGGGTTACCTTTAGTGAAAGCATTATTTTTGACAGTGGCCCTGTTGCAGGCATGGTGGGAGAGAGAGGAAGAAGGTAGTCTTCCAGTATTTTCACCCATTAGTGTTTTTGCTGCAAAGTTGCTGCCATGTGTGGGAGAATAAAGGTAGAGAGACATTTGTATCCTGACACACATCAGTGACGTGATCCATGACATCTTAAGAATTGCCTTCAGCCATAAGTAACCTTTAAAAATGAAATCTAGCTATTGATTTAGATCAATGCTCTTCATGGGTTGGAAAGTGTTTGAGCAGATTCCCTCTTGTTCCTGCAAATTCAAGGTTTCCAGCCTAGTGTGGGTCAGAACACATTGATCTACCATTTTAGTAATAAATTCATTGTTAGCTAAGATACTGATAAAATGGTTAACCGCCTGCCCAGCAAACTAAAAGTTCTACATCATCAAATTTGGAATAAGGCTGATTAATCTGGCAGAGAGAAATTATTTACGTTAGTAAAAAGGTGGAAAATTATGGGACATAATGTGAAAATATCGGCAAAATAGGGCTTTGGGTTGAAATAATTTACCCGAAAAGGGAATAAACATAAGGAATAAGTTAGCACAGAAAATAATTTCACAAGTGTAAATTAGCTTAAGGGGTTGCCTTGATTTGTTTCTGGAAAAAAATAAAGGTCAAAAAGCATAGCAATAGGCTAAGGAAGCTGAATTAAGGTATTCTGAGCATGACATCTGTGGAGGACATTTTTTGTGCCAGCCTGGGCACAACCGGCTTCATATTTTTTACCATATACATACACTACACATTCACCTTATGCAAAATGATGAATCTTTACAGAAGACTACTGGCTTAATTAGTCCGTGAACAAATGACATCTAAATTGTGTGGCTGGTTAGCTAAGCTAGGTCAAGTCATATCACTCTAAGGCTGTGAATTTAATGGTCCAGCTTTCAGAAATTAATTCTCCTGCTAGTTGAAATGAGTTATATTTTGATAAACGAGCCTCTGTTTATTGTTACATACATCTGAAAGATGCTTTCTGTAAACTTTCAGGTCAGCAATCTGGAACGTTCATTAAAATCAAACAGCTACTGCCTGTATCGATATCAGTTTGAATGTGCAAATAATGCTAAAAATTACTTTTCCCTCTTAAAAGCTTGTCCCAAAATGTTTTGATATGTTTGATTTTCTGTCCAGATCAACAGATGTGTTTCCCATTGGCTTCAAAAAGCTTTGAGTAGGACCTTTTCGTGCTTGGCTTTCATTTTCTGGCTTGCCTGAAGTTGTTTGGTGTAACGTGCTCCTTCTCCATTCCTGGGCTGTAGTAGTGCTGATGGTCCGAAAGTGAAGACTTACCCAATATTGTTCATTCTACCCCTTTCCTGTGACCCTTCCAAACAGGAGCGTTGCAGAGAGAGCACTTGTGGATGATGTTCCACCACTTCAACAAAAATCATGTAAAGGATGGGGGACACTTAACTTTTAGCTAAATGTGGATGCTGGGGGTTAAAATAACACTGCAGGCAAGAAAAGCTGAATTGCCAAATTGAAGTCACTGGCTCCTTTTGGTCATTAAGTTGAGCTGCTAATTTTAGTGGTCAGAACCAAATTTGTTGTGCAAAATAGAGAAGTGTCTCCTAACCAGCAACCTATGTTTTTCTACATTAAATTGGAATTAAGTAAGAATTTTATACACCATATGACCTAAAGCTTTTTAGTAAGATATATTGTACTGTAATGAACTATGTACTGTGAGTTGTAGTTAAATAGGTAGATATGGATATGTGTGATATATGTTAAACCCAGAGCTTGTTTTTGGAAGCATTTCCGAAAAGCTAAATCACACAGAGCAAACTTACAGTGGTGTTTCTTGTCACCCTTTTCACATACAGTAATGGAGCGTACACCCTTTGCCAGGTGGGTTGCCACTTTTTTACTTTTGCATTATTGAAAAAAGTATCCCTGAACTTTGTTCACGTGGTTAATGTTGGATATGGAAAAAAAAATAATTGTCTTTACGAGTGAAACATGCATTACAGATGACTGGCACTTCAGGTGGCAGGGTGCTTGATTTATTCTGAGGTTTGCTGTGTGACCTTACTGAGATTGACTAAGTGGGAAGCACTCTGCCAAATCTCTTCATATTAAATCGGTTGGAACTGCTACCTTTATGCCTGGGAGCAGCAGTGAGAGCCTGAAACAAACTTCTTGCTATCTGGGGAAGCAGCATTGTGTGTGTCTTGGGCCCTGGCAACAGATGGGCAAAGGTTATTGTCAGAGTTTATTTGGTCAGACCCGAGTTCATCATTGACAATGCCTTGTTCTGGGGTATTAGATGCTGAATAAACATCTAAGAAGGATATAAAAAGGCCAGCCACTTCCCTATGGGAGTTGATGCAATACCCAGAAGTAGAACAAAAGTCAAAGCAACAAAGATATTTATAAAAAGGAAAACGCCAGCTTCCCGAATGGTCTATCACCAAATGTAAGCATCTTTAAAAATGAACAGTGTCTATTGGTTTAAGACCACTGAATAATACTTTGTCTTCTGTATAGCTCTGCTTCTTTAAATGGTACTTTATCTCACAATCATCTGTTGCCGGAGTGTAGAAGGACAGGATGATTCCGTTCTAAAGATAATTGTGATAAATTGCCTGGAACCCTTCAGGCTTCTCAATGTTTTTACTTTCCCTCCCCAAGAAAAAATGATTCAAATGCAGATAATGATCTCCTTCTCTTCTTTTTGTGCCAGTCATAATGCAGCACCCTATGTTCTTCTCTTGTGTGCAAACAACCAAGATCTGAGTGTTTCTATTATTGCAGTATCACTAGAGTTTGCTGTCTTGAGGGCTCACGCAGTATGTTGTATGCTGCACAAAATGCAAAGAAGGCTGTGCCTCTCTATAAAACTGTTTGTTACGTAGACCTCATAATCCTGTGAGCTGATCCAGGTTTTTGAAAGAATTCAGCTTCCATTCAAACATACAAATAAGGTTCAGGTTTGTGGAACAGCTCTGAACCCAACAGCAGTTACGAAAACACTCAGTTGAAGGGTTTCTTCTCCCAGAACAGTTCCTCACACAACACGTTGATATTACTCATCACTAGAGTCCTGGCCTCTTATTTTATTACCTAAATAAAAGCTGAACGTTTTTGTAATCTGGCTCATACTCTACCTACTGAGAGTTGCTTCCACACAGAGGGTTTTGTATATAACTTTTTGTAATACCTTTTTCCACAGTTTTCAGTCAGAGAAAGGCATTTTCCTAGGCCACCCGCGTGTAGAAGGAGGTGGATCATGTTGCACAGAGGTTTTTTCAGGCTCTCTTCCCAGTCACTTGCCACGAGCATTTGTACATGTCACTTCTGGGCTCTATGGATATCAGTGGGGAGGTCTGAAAGGCTCAGAGGCAGATACTCCACTTAGACACTTAGAGCTTTGGAACAGGGTATGTGAGGTTATGTTAGGTCCACTGTTAGCTGTCCTCCACAGAATTGGCCTTTCCCTCTCCCTTGTCACACACACCTTGCCTGCAATGGTGAAGCAGGAAACACTTGGCTCTGAACATCTCGTGTGTGGCACCTTTATCAAGACTTCTGGATTTCAAATAAATTTGTTAAGGCTTGAAGTGAAAAGAGACTCCCACCGAAGACAATGGCAAGATCTTTTGGTTTCTGAGAATCCAGAATTTTTGCCCAAGATCAAAATAGGGAGGCTGTTAAAATTGGGGTCTTGTGTAAACAGGAAAAATATGGGGATGAGTGTGAAGCTGTAAGCTCCAGCTCTAAGCTGTGCTTGAATTTTGAAGCTGATGAATGATCTTTCAGTTTTTAATTTAAGAATATTAATTATCATCTTCCTAGGAGGTACATTCTAAATCATTCAACATCATTCTCAGGCTGAAGCTTTTCATTTCTTTACTTTGGCAATGCAAAAGCATCTTAAAATTGGTAAGAAGGGCTATCAGAGATCGCTTGTTCCTGCGTCGCCCTGATTAAGGCAGAGCTCAGGCAGAACCTGCTCCTGGCCAACAGGGCAGATATGAGGGCAAGGAGATGTATGGTGGTTGTCAGAAACGTAGCCTGAATACTCTGCACTGTGGTTTTCCTCCGTTTTCCGTGGTTCAGGGGCGATAGATTATCAGACCTGGAAGCAGCAGTGGAAGTGCCCACCTGGGGGTTGGAACTAGATGATCTTTAAGGTCCCTTCTAACCCAAACCATTCTATGATTCTAAGCCAGCTAGCTGCACGGACCAGCCAAGCAGAGCCCAGGGATGAGTCGGATATGAGTCAGGGATGTTATTCCTGCAGGTGAACAGCTTAACTTGGTCACAAACCTCGGTCAGGGCATGGAATCACCCCCACCCTGGGTGCATTGGTGCCAACAACCACAAGGCATCACCCGACAGTTCATTTTCTTACATTTCTCCTTGGGGCCGTGGCTCAGGCCAGCTTGTTTGGCAGACGTTGTTGCTTCTATTGCTTTGTATATTGATAGGATATACTTAAAAAAGGAAGCATGGTATGCTAATTAATTTTTATGGTGTATACAACCAGTGGGCTGAGATGAGGTAACTGGACAGCCTTTTTAAAAGTGTTCTTGATGATATAGACCATTTCATGCTCAGAAAATAATGCTGCGTTTCCTCAGCCTGACAGGGTTCCAGTTGGCTGGAAGCTCCTCGGCTACAACACAACATACTGCACGCAACATGGCTTTTACTCCTTTCACTGAAGTGTGAAGGATAATACCTAATACAAAACAGAAAATGTATGAATGCCTGCCTTTATTCCTCTCTGCTTGTCTGCACTTCCTTGCTGCTCATAGTAACACATTTTGCTCACAGTGACACTGATGTAAAGCCAAGGTAACTCATGGGATACCACCACAGGCATCACTTTGCTTCCTACTTGGTTTGGTGAGAGGACATGAAATACATTTTTTCCTTTATTTTTAAGGCAAGTGGGGAAAAAATCTAGTTTATAAATATATAAAAAGCTTATTAATATACCCCCTACTTTACAATGCTTGTTGCAAATAGCTGACATTGTGTTGCTGAACTTAAACACTGACATAGTTGCACTATTTTCAATGCAGTTGTAACAGGGAAGTAGACAAATAGCACTCATATTACCAACCTTATTAAGTGAATTCTCTCCTAGGCTCCTCATGTATGAAAATCAGAAATATTTCCATCTTCATTCGTGGAGTTAGTCTTGTGAAACACAGGTGGTTCACCTGTGTGGAAAAAAAGAAAAAAGAAAAAAGACAAGAATCAGACCCTAGTTCCTGAGTTTACAATCTCTTTTTATGTACAGAGCAGGAAATATTTTTTAAAAATCCTGGGTATTTCCAAACATCTGACTTCTCAGAGGAGTGAAAATGCAATCACAGTATTTCCTTTCAAAGCTGCATCACTTTATGATTAGGCAAGGGTTTTTTGTAACATGAATTTCCTTTTCAGAAATATTTTCTATTACATCTGTTTATTATTATTTTTTAGCAATCCAATTAAATTCCTCTTTCATCAGCATGGAAAATTTGGTGCTGCCCATTTAAAAATATATATATCTTATGGTATGCATGTTTAAGTATTTCCTGGGTTGGCTTTAGCCCCGTCTGTGCTAAAATAGATCAGGATTTGACCTGAGCAATTATGACTATCCTTTTCAGAATGTCCTTCGGTTCCCTTTCCTTCAAATATAAAAGTTTTCGTATAATACATACAGTGTCACAGATTTTATTAGTCTAAAAGATCCCCAGCACATCTGGATGCACAATTTGAATCATCTTGTGATTTAAGGTCCTTGTCATTTTCCCTCATCTCATGCATTTTACTGTATCTGCATGTGCTGGTATACTTTCTCCAATACATTTTAAATACAGACTTTTAAAATAAAAATTATTGCCCCAATCACACAATTCAGAAATGTTCCAGTGCTTATGGAATGGTTTTGTCCAGATTAAAGGGCAGAGATTTATTTTCTTTTGCTTTAATTGATTATGGTTACTTTAACATGTAAGGAGTCTTTCAATCTCCCTGCTTCTTTTTCCCAATCACTCCTGACAATTAGTTCAAATCATATTGTAATATGACTATTCTGGGCCAAACCGAGGACTGGCACCCCCAGCAGATGTGCCCTGCCCTTTGCTCTTGCCAGGTGGCTGGAAGGACCATCTCGCCAGGCATCTGGAAGGACCATCTCAAGGCGGCACAGCCTTCTGCAGCTGCTGATCCCTCCCGGCTCCACGGTTCCTGGGTGGGAGTTTTGTGGTGAGTCCTATTTTCAATGTCACTCGTCTGCTGTCCTCCCTCAAGACCACCACGCTCGGGCAGGAACAGCCACATGGGAATGTGCCCCCATGTGCAGTTTTGCTCCCAGTAGGACGGCACAGTTGCTAAGGGGGTCTTTTTTGGGTAGGAGGTGGAGGCTGGTGGATACACCATCCACAACATTGGTGACTGAGGCATATTGTGCTTCCACATAGCAAATGAAGCAATGATATCAATATGTAAAGAGTTTGGGTTTGCTTCCGGGTAGGTTATTGGACAGGCAGACACTATCTGACCTTTCTTTCAAGACATACTGGCATAAGAGTAGGTTTTTTTCCCTAGTTTAGTCTTATAAAAGAGAGGCCAGGCAACCATGGGTCTCTGGCTTATCATGTACAGTAAATGAAAAATATTAATGGGAAATGAGGAGAAATCCTTGGAAGCAGAAGTACTAAATATTTTTGCCCTTGCCTAGGAGCAAAGTGGCAATATGGGCTCCAAAACAAGTATTCAACATATTGAAGCTCTTTTGGGAAGCTCATCAATTGCAGAACAAAAGAGCCAGAGGTCATACACTGGGTTCTTGCAGCACACTGCAAGCTGCCACCGGGAAATCAAGTTTCTAAAGACATCTACGTCTGGGGACACTGGAGGGGCTGGAGATGTGCTGCCCTGCATGGCAAGGCCTGGACGGGTGGGGCTGATGGTGCAAAGCCGTGGAAAGCCACAGCCACCACAGCTGGCCGGCAGCAGCACAGGGGACCCTGGGTGCCTGCATGGACCCCTCGGGCTCCTGCTGCTCCTGCTGTACCACTAGTCCATGGCACATACACCGACCTCCTGGCTTCTCCTGGCATTAGAATGTTGGCTTTAGCATTTTGCATTCCTATTTGAAAGGAAAGGCTCACCAACTAGCTGGCTCCCCAAAAAACGCTTTCGCATGGTGCGTCCCTCACCACCTCTTCCCATGTGGCTTCGATCCTGGCCAGCAGGCACGCTCATGACAGGGCTGTGACTGCTGAGGGGAGCTGAGTGCGTATCTTTGGCTGAGGGGCTGGGAAGCCTGACGCGCAGATGGTCCCAGATTTATTTGAACTGGCTCTAGCTCCTTGTGTCACTGGGCGAGACCGCTGAGGGCTGGCAGCAGCACCGAGGAGCGCCGAGCGGGTTTCAGCCCTGCCAAAGGAGAAGCTGGTGCTACTGGGGATGGCAGCTACTCTGGGACAGACGAGAAAACTGTAGGTGGTGGAGGAGGACCGTCAGGGCTCTCTTGGAAATTCAAGACACTTGAGGGAAGAAAAAAAAAATAAAAAATTCAGTAAACCTTTCCCCTTGCAAACGTGTTGTTACTGTTGGCAAAACACATGGGTTGCAACATCTTGGTTGCTTCTGCTAAGACATGAGCTGTGTGCACTCTTCTGAGAACACCTTAAAATAAAGGCTGACTTTGGCAATAACAACATGCTTGTAAATAAAGAGGTTTACTTTTGAGAAATGTTATCCCTAACTGGAAGCATTTGAACAGAGCCCCCGAGGCTATTTTCCTTTCCGCTATATACAGAATAAAGATTCACAAGCAGGTCAAAATGCTTTTTGCTTTTTGAATTAGAGTGTTTCTCATTAACTGGGTGTAGCTGAAATCACTGTCCTGCAATCCAGTGCCACTTTCCAGCAGGGATCTTTGACAAGATGTGTATATATTGCAAAAGTGCACACTGAGCAACAGGGACCTGCTTCAGAGCTGGCTTAAATGACAGAGTAAATGAGGTACACAAGACAGCATAAGTAGGTATGTGTACAAGGTATAATTTGTCTGCCTTGTTGGTAGAAGGAGAGGGCTATAGCAAGAAAAGAGGTGACAGAGATTCGCCACCTCCTTGGATGGCTTTATTCGAGAAGCAGTGGCTGCCTTTATATTTTAATACATCTTTTGTCTCATAACAGCACTGTTGAACACTGAAACCCTAAGCTGCGAACCTCAGCCTATTGGCAAAATGTCATGGCTACTGCTGGACCGCGTTCTCACGTCTTACGCAAAGTCATGGGAAAGAAGACGAAAAAAACCACTTTCTAGGCTAGGTTGCCAGCAGACCCAAAGACAAAAGACAGCTTTAACTCCAGGCCAAAAGCTTGGGAACGACTATCTGAAACTTTGTGAGATAGACACCACTGGTTTAGAGTCTTTAAGCTGCACATCCCAAGTAAACCACAACAAAAGCTTAAAGAGGAAAGGTCAGACCTGTGAAGTGCTATTTGTTTTCACTGAAACTTCATCTCCCACTTACCCCCAGCCTAACCAGCAGCGGAATCAATTACCACTTGTCAGACTGAAACCTGACCCCAGAAATGAAAGAAGGACATGACCTCTGGGGGGAAAAGAAACCACGAATGAACCACTTTCTCCTGCAGCGAAGGGTTAACAGGCCTGATCCTCTTCTTTCCCCCTTTAAGAAAAGATCAATACCACTGTTCTCTGCATTTACTCTTCCTTTCATCGGGGATGGCCAGTAGGACAGTGAGGTTATTGAGATTAGGTTTCATAAATTACTCCATTTAATAATTGAAGACAAAGAGGTTCCATACATTTTAATAGCATTTAGCGTAACTGTTCAAATTTGTAGGACTCATAATAGATCAATTTCAGCTGCCATTACCACTTGAGGTAATGGTGCTTTCACTTACCAAGCTTCTGTTAAGTATAGGATCAGCTTGTCAAAAAGTGGTCGGGTTTAAGGCAATATTCCCCACCCCCCCATCTCATACAGGCCTAGAAGGGCATTCCCAAAGGGCTGTCTACGACACACTAGGAACACTTCTGTCAGTTTAGCTCGCCTGCAGTCTCTGTGGCAGCTGAGATGTGTGCTCATTTCAGCATATAAAATGATGTAAGAGCATTACTTCTGACATCCGGGACCAGCCTGGACTATTTCTCAGTCAGAGCATCAGAAGTGAGTCTGGGCAGGATAGGAAGAGTGACTTCTTGTGTTTCCATTTCTGAATGCGAGGGGTCCCTTTGAGCAGTGGGAGTTAGGTAGCTTGTGGTCAACAGCAGTAGCTAACACTGGGCTCACAGGATTAAAGACCTGACTTTTTTTTTTTAAAGCATACCGAGCACTCCACCATTTACATTTTGTTAACGCCCACACTGCCTACAAAACAATTGAATTTCAACTCTATTCCTGTGTCCTGACTTTGCAGATACCCTCCCGGGAGATGACTATGGACACCTTAGCTTGCATTTGTTGCGTATTGGTGTTTGTCTTGACTTTAATCTGCCTGTATACTTGGCTACACCATATTTTCCTTGAGTTATGCTATTTCTGCCACAGAAGATTCACATTTTTGTGTGGTCAGCTTTATTCCCACAGACCTGGCTCCTTCCAATGGTGCTCAGGGTCTCTCATCGTGCTCTCTGCTAGTTCTCCCTAGGAAAGAGCTACCTACACAGACATTAGTAACCTCTCTACAGTAGATAAGAAGCAGATATTGCACTTGCGGTATGTGTTGGGTGCTGAACGCAGCCCACAGAGCAGTCTGAAGAAAGAGGGTCTCCCAAAGGGGGTGTTGAATGCACACAAACATGTACTGTACTTTTTAAGGGCTGCTGACAGAACCCTGCTGACGCATCAAGCGTAGACAACCGTTTGGCACCAGCCATTTCACAAGCAATTTCTCCTCCTGTGTATTGCAGAAAATGTTCCCCATTTGCATATTTATTTTTATGATTCTATATGTAAACAAAGGGAACTTCATTTTTTCTGTACTTTGGTATTTCATTATCTATTTTTTCCTACAATGGTTGGCCAGGGAAATCACTTTTCTGAATTTTCTTGCCCTGCATTTCCCCAAATAAAGCAGTTTTCCTTGCTGCCTCTGGAAAGAAGAAATTTCTTAAGGACATTAACCGTGGAAACATCATCAAATCAAACAAAGTAAATAGAAATGAATTCCCTTTTCCCATTCCCACTCCCTTCCCCCGTTCACTGAAAAACAAACAAACCAGGCTGTATTCTGAAGGAGGCAGGAAATGAAGGCAAGGAGGGACGATTCAGAAAATAAAAGACATTTTATTGAGCTACACAGAAAAATGTGTTCTGCGGTCCTGATTTTGCAATCTGGCACTCTACTGGTGATAAGATGATTTAGAAAAGCATTTGTGCATAGTGCTATGGAGGGGAACCTCTCTGGTTCCCTATTAAATCAGCAGGCTGTGCCAAACATGAACAAGCAAATGCGATGAGGTGGCCACGGGGTCTCTGCACTCTGCCTGAAGAATACGTGGGATGTGATCTGGCACGGATCAAGTCAGGAAGGAGAGAACTCATGAAGTGTGTGAAACGGGAGATGTGAGCATCTTACCTTCTTGTGGCCTTCATCTCTCTAGTCTGCATTTGTGAGAGAGGCCACGTGTTTCAGCAGCCTGGCTATGACTTCTTGAAAAGAATGGATTAACCCTCAAGCTGGAATTTCTTATGGAGTCAGGGAGAAGTGCTACATACAATGTAATTAATCAAGCACGGCAAAAAAGGATTGCTTTTACCTGAACCTGGCATGGCTTCTAATTAAAATCATGAGTGTAAAGTCACTTTGGAGGGATTGAAATGCTTAACATTTGTCAGCTACACCCTGCTAAATATATTAATTTACAAAATATGTCCACAAATGGATCTGTGAGAGGAGAGTCTATGAACTGTAAAAATAAAGTTTTTTTGGGAAATATTTTAGAACTTTTGGAATTTAAAACACAGCAACTGTTTTTCAAAGGAAATGTCTGAAAATTCTACAAAAACATGTTTTTCTAAATAGCTGAGATTTTTGGCATAAAAAGATAAAGACACAAGAAAAGTCTCAGACTTAATACCTACTTGGCTGGACAGTCCATTTTGTGATGGATGGGTCCTTCAGCAGGGATCTTCAGGCCCCGAGTTTTCCTTCTCCAAGACTCATCCTGTATCCAGGGTTGGATGTACTCCTCTCTTTTTTTTCAGGTCTACAGAGTCTCAGCTCTACTTCCTCTTGCTCTTTGCTCAACTTTCCAAGGCTAAGCCCCTTCCGGACTTCTGTCAACCCTTTCTTCCCTGTCAAAAGGTCAAGCCCCTTGGCTGGCATGGATACCTCTCCCTTGCCTAGTGGTTTGGGTGGAAAAGGTTGCAGAGTGGCCATATCTGGGGCACTTTGCACTTTCCCCCACTCTCACATCAGCTTTTGGCCCCATGGACGGCTCCTGGGCTGCCAGCCGTCTGGATCTGGGATGCTGGCAATGGGGTGCTGACGTGGCCTCGCCTGGAGCCTGACCTGGAGCCTGGCCTCAGTATGTCCTTGCCAGGGTACTTCAGATAGAGAAAAAAAGCAATGGGGGAGTTACTGCCACTTACACAGACATTCCTTTTACATGGATGTGCTCACCACTTCCCAACAGAACCAAGAGGCAGACCATCACTTTCTCTTTTCTATCGTGCTCTCATGTTGAGTTTCAGCAGTAGCTCTTCCCTAGCTTTTCCCTTGCACATTCCAGATGCCAGACTTTATCATCTGTCTAAAGCTGTTCTTTCGTTAATGAAATACCTGCAAACTGATCAAGATTTTTCTTAAAACTATCCATTGCTTGCAGATTTTTCGTCCAATAATTTCTTTTTAGCTTGTAGATTGCTCAAAAGCAGTGTCATGAAAATAGGAGTTGGACTTAATGATCCTGACGGATGCCTTCCAACTTGAGATATTCTATGATTCTATTGGGATGTCCCTAGAGCCTTATGTGCTTTCTTGTAATGTTACAGCCTATTGGTATCTTGGTCTTTGTTGCAAGCAAGACTAAAATCATGTTCGTCTCAGATAAGGATTTGAAATTTGCTCTGAAAAAAGTCCTGTGTTATTCTTTCTGAACTGTTTTGTTTGGGAAATATTTGTCTGCCTATGAAAATCCCTGCTAGAATATTTATCAGCAGTGAATCCAAAACCTGTGTGAGTTGAACTGGATTATGAACTTCGTATTCATAAAGGTTTCTTTTGCCAGCTTCTGTCCTTTTCTACTTTTGTCTTGTCACATGTCTGGGTAATCAAGTGACTGCCCAGTCATGATTACTAATCCTGATTTATTTCATCTCAGGCAGATGGGGGCACGGGGACCGCAGTTTAGGAACGCTCTTAAAGCATGTGTTTTTCTCTGTCACTGTTGCAAAACAAGACAAATATCCTGAGCAGGATGTAGGGAATGGTGGAGCTTCTCACAGATCTCCCCATTGCCAACAAAAGAGGAAACACTTCTGTCATCCTCTGCAGATGCTCATATGCCTAAATTAAATTTGGATCTGACATTTGGATGGGGAGGAGAGGATGGGAAAGGACCAATGTGATTTTTATTACATAATCCTTTGCTCTGTGCTTTGTTGCCGCTCAGGTTTGCTAAGAAGAGATAATTCAGCTCATCAACCACTCTTTTTTCCATGTCCTGATTATGTATGCTAGGGACCGACAGGTCGCTGGTGCCAAAGCCAAGTCAAATGGATTGGCTGTATTCATGCTGCTGAGGTCTGACCATTCTTTGACAGCAGCTTTGGCTTTGAGAGAGCTTGCTAGGGTTGTTCAAAGGAGAGCCAGAGAGTGATGTAATATTTAAGTAGCGTGGGCGAGCATAGCCCTGGCACTCCGGCTCCCTCCCGGGCTCTCTCTTACTCTGTGGTGTAGACACATGAGACCCCCCTTTGCTAAGGAGAGCCCCTGGATGATGTTGCATGCCTAGAATTAGGCTCCGGCTTTGTTTAAAACAGCTCTGCCGTGTTGAAGGTGAGGGAGTGATAGCAATATGTGTTGCATGAGTAACTGTGTAGCATGGCCAATAAATATCAGCTAACCCTTGGTGGTATGAACAGCCTGTACGTCTGCAAAGCTGTTTTCCTTTTATTTGGTGAGGCATTCTAGCTGAGAAAATGTTGCCACCGCTATACAGTGCGCTAAAGTATTGACCAGGAGATGTAAACCTTTCCAAAATGTATTTTGCTAATCCTGACCAGAAACAGTAAAGATTTTCATTTTCCTGGAAATGAATATTTTACAAATGGGGTGAAGGGTCTTTACATCTGCAGAACTACAAGCTTTTCAGGCATGCGTGATGAGTCACGAGTTGGAAAGCAAGCTCTTCCTGCACTCGCGAGGATTAACTTTGTGAAAATAATTTTGGCTACCTGTGGATTCAGCCTGTCTTACAACTGTTAGGGGAATGCCAGCAAAACAGGTGAATTTGTACTGCTTGTCTTCAAGGTGCATGCACTACTCATATGGCAAGGGGCTGTTCTCAGGCCAGAGGTGTTAGGTTTGGCTCCGCAGCTCGTATGTGGCAAAATGCCAGTTTCGTGAGGTCCCGGCTGGGAGGGTGAAAGATATACCACTGCCTAGTCCTATTCACAGGCTCTTTATTGGATTTGACCAGGAAATATTCAACTAGATAAGCTGAATGAAGCGAAATCCCTCAGTGCCCTAATGTCCATGGCTGAAATCAAGTGGTGTTCGGAGAGAGACGGCTGACCATAGTGATGATGATTTTTTTCATGTTTTCTTATTATGAGATGTATCTTTATAGACATATAGCAGTTTATACCAGTAATATAGAATATATTTAAGAGGATAAACAGTAATTCTGCTAGAAGTTAATTCATACAGCTAATGTTAAAAGTTTGAATTGAAATTATGCCTGACTAAAAACCTCACTGGAGGGATACTTTTAAATTAGTCTTCTCCTTTCATTCTCCATCATGATTTAAATTTCCACATTGATTATTGTAATCAATTCACATGCATTTCTTTCTTCCTCTGAAACCCTGTTGTTCTTTGGTATAAAGATGAGATGATATGATGGAGGTGACATAGTGGCCTTTTGATCCCTATTATGATTTAGTTAACAGGTTTTGTTCATGGCCTCATATATTATGCCGATGACTGAGCTATGAAACTGGAAGGGTTAATTCTCAAAATATGAGCCTCACTTTTATTTGCAAAGTGTGGTTTTTCCCCTTTGATATGGTCTTTGTGCTTGCGGGTTAGGAAATACATTTATTAGTAGGAACCCTCTGTTTTGAGTGGGTAGGATTTGGGTAGGGTAGGATTTAAACCTCTTGTGGGGTCTACAGCGTAGGCATGCATACATTAGTAAATCCTATGAGGGTTCCTTTGTAGCTGGTGAGGAGAAAGGAGCCCTGTCAGGGTACTATTCCTCTTGGTTTAACACACCTAAAATAGATAAATTGCAAGGTAAGATGAATTTTTACACTGAAGGGTTATTGAGCATTGGAACTGGCTGCCCAGGGAAGTGGTTGAGGCACCATCCCTGGAGGTATTTAAAAGATGGGTAAACGTAATGTTTAGAGGTACGGTTTAGTGATGGTTTTTGCCAGAGTTAGGCTGATGGTTGGACTAGATGATCTGAAAGGTCCCTTCCAACCTAGGCAATTCTATGATTCTATTCTATGATTCTATGAACTGTGCCTTAAAAACATAGGGTTTCATTGAGCATAAAGGGAGTCTGGACATGAGCCTTAATGAATCCCACCCCTGCTGTCTCTCACTGTGCAAGCCTAAGTCATCAGTGGGGAGAACTTGCATCATTGTCAAAATGCCTGCTACACTGTAGTAGCAAAGGAATGTGCCTAATAGCCTCTCTGCATGGCATTATTTCTCAAAATACCGTCTAGGAAATAAAGATACCATCACGCTTGCACTTTGGTACCGCTTTATATTTGTGCCCTGTTTTTACCATATAAATGAATTAATCCTCACAGCCTCCTGCTTTTACATCCCCTTTAGAGGTGGTGAAACTGGAGCAGAGGCACATCAGAAACCAGAGATGCTGAGCTTCCTCAGATTTCGAGGGAAAGGATGTCCCAGAGTGACTGAATCAGTGTTTTGAATGCTCCAGCATCATTTCTGGCAATCTGTCTGTGGTAATACTTGGGATGATACAAAATGCACCCTTCTCCATTTGGAAGAGAAGGAGGTGATGAAACCACATCCTCAGGCTTAAACTAGAAGCACATATATTTGTGCATATTATCTCATTTCCTCTCTGCAATTTTTGAGGCTATGCATGGAGGTCATTGCCTAGTCAGCAAGCACTAGTTTCACCCTTGAAGGCACTGCCGTTCCTGAATTTGTTTGTCCTAAAAGAGACCATGAATTCCTACCACCCTCTACTCCAGTCCCCTGGGAATATCCAGCACCTTGCAAGAGCAAACATCTGAAGGACATTTTCAGTGGTAACTGACTCTTTTAAAGGCTGTTTCCACGTGTCAGGACCTTGCTGAAAACTGATGAGCTGTCTTTGGCTGTACTGAAATTCTTCATAAGAGAATGTGTTACTGCCTACAAGGATCTTGAGTACGGGTTTGAATCCTTGAACACTCTCAATTTAGACTTTGTTTGATAGTAAAATAATGCTTAGAAGTCCATTTGATATCTATATACCTAGATAGCCTTGATATTAATTATAATATGGTTTAGATTTTTTTTTTCCTGGAAGAATGCACAGTCTAAATAGACAAGCAATAGAAAGGAACCATTGAGTTGCATGGTTTTTTTTGGTCAAAGTTGTATTTGCAAAAATGTACTGAATTAAATCCACTAAAACTGTGTGTACATCCACATCACATGATTGCAAGGGTTTTAGACAAAAAGTCCCTAATTCTGCTTTTGATGGTGAAACTGCTTGTAACTTTCATTCTGAAATAAGTTTTCACTTCATATCTTGTCTAGGGTTAATTTAAAAGAGGTAAAATACCAAATGCAACTAAAACATCATAAAACGAAACGTATTTGATTTCCTTTTTCAGCAAGAAAGTGATGTTTTAAAAATTTCAGGCAAAACTTAAGCGTGAGGGTCTTGTTTCTTTCTTGGCTTTACAGGTTGCTTCTGCATTAAAAGTAAATTATTTATACAACTCTTATCACTACCATTTTATGGATGAGGAAATGAAAGAGAGAAGAAAAGACTTGTCTTAATCACATGGGAAGTCTGCGGCTGTTCTGGGTAGGGAGCCTCGAATCCCACGTCCCAGTGTAGCAGTTCAAAGCTTCAACCACAAAATAAACAAAAGTCAAGTTCTTTCTTTTTATGGCTGGAAGCCATCACTGACATATGTCGAAAGACCCGCATGGAGTCTCACACTTTGTGTGTATAAAAGTGGTACTGCTTCTCAACCAAATGGCAGTCTCTTGCCCAGGGTTAGAAATACCAATTTTAATGTGAAATGTGCGTTTTACATAGTCTGCTCCTTATCAGGATCTCTGACCACTTGAACCTAAGTAACAGGATGAGGGGCAACGGGCACAAGCTGGAACATAGGAAGTTCCGATCAAATATGAGAAAAAGCTTCTTTATGGTGAGGGTGCCAGAGCACTGGGACAGGCTGCCCAGGGATGTCGTGGAGTCCCCTTCTCTGGAGACTTTCAAGACCCGCCTGGATGCAGTCCTGAGTGATGTGCTCTAGGCAGTCCTGCTGCAGCAGGGGAGTTGGACTAGACGATCTCTAGAGGTCCCTTCCAACTCTGAAATTCCGTGATTCCATGATTTCTCCAGCCTCTGGGCTGAACCCACGGGTGCTGCTCTCCTTCCATGTAGGCTCATTACTACATCCCAGCGGGTGCTGCCCAAACCTTCAGCTCATCCGTGATAATGGGAAGTGGTAGTTGCCTCTGACAACCGGCGTCTTCTTTTGAGGTCTGTGATGGGAGCAGCACCCCTGCAGGCTCCGAGTGTCCTGAGTACATAACATCACCTTGTCAGGAAGTGACATCAGGGCTGAATGACAGGGCTGTAGTGCTATACATTATTTAGTGAGAGAGATAGTTGCGGGGAGGGGCTGCACACTGAAGAAGATATTTTCTGAAGGAAAATAAAGGAAGGCAGAACAGCTGATTAGTTACTATTATCAGACGCTAATGGGTGTCATGTTGATAAGATGGTAACCAGATAGCATGTAGAAAGGGTTTTAGTGCTAAGTACTCCATTGCCTTTGTGTGATGCCTCATTACTGCACTTGGATCCCCTCCTCTATAAATTTTTAATGACTTCACCATTTTTCATGTAACTCTCACTCCTTGCTTTGCTCTCCTTTTTGTCCTGTCCAGGTCTTGAGCTGAAGTGGAAACATATTGTGTGATTAGGTATAGACACTCCAGCTTATCATCTTGCAGCACACACCCCTCTTGAGAAGATGGGAAAGAGAAAAAAATTCCAAAACTCAGCTTCAATTGTTCATTGCATTACACTGACAGTAATGGAGTTTTACTAAGTTTGTTCCGTGGTGGCTAACAATTTCTTCCTAAAGCTATGGGATAGATATATCGCATTTATGGGTTAACGCGGTTACAAAGGGGTCCCCAAAATCTTCTTCACTGAGATGGAGAATGTGAGGCATGTTCTCACTCTTCTGTGCTTCCTCTGGTGCTGGGGGTGCTCTGCTGGGAACAGAGCATAACCTGAGGGTGTCTTGCAGGAGGAAGGCAGCAAGTGGAGGTGGGAGAGGCACAGACAGGCCAGTCAACTCCTCCTGGCCACAGTGGCAAGGCTCAGAGAGGTCATAGGAATCAAGGGTGCAAATAACATCACCTTGGGCTTGCTCTAGTGCAAGACAAGGGCTGAATTAGCCAAATAAGCTGGAGAGGAGGGGGAGTTTACACCATTTCCTCATTGCCCCGTGCCAGCACCGGCTCTGGGGAAGAGGCAAAGTTCCTTACTTGAATGACCCACAGTTAGCGTCTCCTACAAACTGATGCAGATATATTTTTTATACGTTGTCAGAGCATGGTGGTTAGACAAATGTGTGCTAATTAGTCAGAGGGCCAGCAATCAGTGCCAAATAGTAAGGGTCAGTAAACTCTCTTGGCTGAGGTACATTGGAAATGGGTAAAATCTCTATGGCCATGTGTATCTCCAGTGACACAATGGATGAGGACCCAGATCTTTGTTGTGGGAAGAAGGACGGAGCGGCTGAAAAAATACCTCGAGTCTTTCAAATAATGTGTTGTGCTGTGTTTTCGGTTTTCTGTATAAACTAGGAGAGCTTGGAGAGAGTATCCTTTGGACCCTCCATCTGACACCAGCTGGAGGAAAACCCTTTTGCTTTTGCCTGGTTTTGGCTGTGTTCCCGCCCCGCCACGTGGAACTCCTTAGCCCAAGGATCGGGCTTGGCAAATGCAGCCTTGAGTTATGAAACCCGCAGCCGGGCGCAGAGCAGCTTTTCCCTAGCATTTCTCGAGTGAGTAAGACCCGTCTGGAATTTCTGAAGCAGTTTCTGTTATCTCAGGCTTGCACTGTCTGCTGAGGAAGGAGTTTTTCTTGTGGTATTATCATAACAAATTTTCCATGGATCCATCATCACCACTGTCTGTTCCTCTACAGATAATGCACGTCTCAGAATAAAGTTCCTCAGGCTGCTCCCCAGGCTTTCCTCTTTTTCTGAAAGATGAAACATACGGTCTCACATCTTAATTTTTTTATCTAAAAACATCTGAGTCACACTTGCATGAGTAACAGGACAAATGACAAGGAGCAAAGGACGTGTCTGGTACAAGCGAGCTCACTGTCCCAGCTTGCTACACAAATGTTTATACACTCAAATAAACAGCGCATTCAGCTCCTCGTCTGATCCACACGTGACACCTGGAGTGCTGATGACACCACAGTGGTGCTGATGATGACATGGGCCAATGGTAACAAGTGGGGTCAGTGAAGCTGTAGAGCAAAGCCAGGCAGCAGAGCCTGTGGTCTGTGGCAAGGTATCATGCGCTCAAGGAATCTGACTTCTGGGAGCAGGAGAGGTAAAAAAAAATGTTTGTGGAGTAAAATGTAGCTCCAAAGTCTCAGTCCCTGTATTTGAACAGTCTGTGAACATACACCTTTTTTTTCACTGCATCCCTCTTCTCTATAAAACCTTTCTAATAATAATCATAGAATCATAGAATCACAGAATCATTGAATCATTGAATGTGTTGGGTTGGAAGCGACCTTTAAAGGTCATCTATTTCAACCCCCCTGCAGTAAGCAGGGACACCTTCAACTAGATCAGGTTGCTCAGAGCCTCATCAAGCCTGGCCTTGAATGTCTCCAGGCATGGGGCCTCCACCACCTCTCTGCGCAAACTCTTCCAGTGTCTCACCACCCTCGTTGTAAAGAACTTCATCCTAATGTCTAATCTAAACCTACCCTGCTCTAGTTTAAAACCATTACCCCTCATCCTATCGCTACATACCCTTGCAAACAGCCCCTCCCCAGCTTTCTTGTAGGCCCCCTTCAGGTCCTGGAAGGCTGCTATAAGGTCTCCCCAGAGCCTTCTCTTCTCCAGGCTGAACAACCCCACCTCTCTCAGCCTGTCTTCATAGCAGAGGTGCTCCAGCCCTCTGATCATCTTCGTGGCCCTCCTCTGGACCCACTCCAACAGGTCCATGTCCTTCTTGTGCTGAGGGCTCCAGAGCTGGACGCAGTACTCCAGGTGGGGTCTCACGAGAGCAGAGTAGAGGGGGAGAATCACCTCTCTGGATCTGCTGGCCACCCTTCTTTTGATGCAGCCCAGGATGCGATTGGCCTTCTGGGCTGCACGCACACATTGTTGGCTCATGTCCAGCTTTTCATCCACGAGTCCCCCCAAGTCCTTTTCTGCAGGGTGGCTTTCTATAACGTCACCCCCCAGCCTGTATTGATAACGAGGATTATCCCGACCCAAGTGCAAGATCTTGCACTTGACCTTAACTTCATGAGTTTCACATGGGCCCACCTCTCTAGCTCGTCCAGATCCCTCTGGATGACATCCTGTCCCTCTGGCATGTTGACCGCACCACTGAGCTTGGTGTCGTCTGCAAACTTGCTGAGGACGCACTTGATCCCACTGTCTATATCATTGATGAAGCGATTAAACATCACCAGTCCCAGTACGGATCCCTGAGGGGATTTTTATATAATAATAATAATAAAAAATCGCCTAGTAGCTTGGAGCCAAAACCTGCTATTTTTGTTCTGCAGACAAGTGGAGAATTATTTAGTTTTCTACTTTGGAGTAGTTATTAACATCATAGTTCCTACGTACCTTTGTTCTAGAAAATTGGGCAAGGATGTGTATCAACCCAGAACAAGATAGCTCTTGCCTGAGAAAGCTAACAAAACTGTGACAGATTTTGGAATAACTGCGTTCTTGCATTCTCATCCCTCCATTTTGCCTGACAAATTTTTATACCAGAAGAATATCAAAGACTAAATATTAGCTATCACTTGATCTTAATTTTCTGTTGATTTTTTTAAAATTAAAAATCACAAGGACATTTTCAGATTTACAAACAGTTTAAATTCTCTGATCATTGAAAGGCTTCAAAACTATGGAACCTCTCAAATACTGAAAATATCTGGATTTGAAAGTACCATTACACCTTTCCCTTTCTCTCCCCACTCTTTTTGTTTTACTAGTCAGCAACTTCAGCTAAATCCTCCTCAGTAATCCCTGTCGAGCAGAGATTTTAGTACAGGAGTTAATCCGCACACCTTTACTAATTTCTATGAACAATTTATCAGTACTGTTTCAAAGCTGACCAGCAACATTCTTAGAGTCACGTTGTTGTCAGAGGCCAGATTAAATTTGAGGAGTGTGCAGGAATTTGCAGCTTTCAACTACTTCTTAAATTCTAAGTTGGTCACTTATGTCAGAGCTGGAAGCAAAATTCTAGGAAATCAAACTTTTATGAATATTTAAAACCTACAAAACATTATGGAAAAATCAAATATTTACTAAAACAGAACATGCAGATGTCTGCACTGCTAAAAGCTGCAATGCCAAATACAGAAAGGAATCAGCCCTTCATAAAATAGTGTTGACGTTAAAGATCTGATATGAGGCTCCAAGATTTTCTAGATCAGTGAGAGAACTCTATAAAATAACCATGGGAAAACGTGTGCTCCTGCCAGCATCCTCCTCCAGTCTGGGGAAGCTATAGATCTGCCTGGCCAGAGGAAGTGAGCTTTGTTTTACTCCCAACACAGGATTTTTCCCCCCTTTGTCTGACACTTGGTTGGGTGTCCTCAGGAGCAGAACGGTCATTCACATGCCAAGGCCATCAGTGTGCCCCAGTGCTCAAATATAGAACTGGGCAGGGCTCTGGGGAGCCCCATAAAAGAGGTGAAGAATCCTCCTCCAAAGACACGGCGTGGCTCCAAGGAGACTCCTTTTCTAATTCTCCTGCTTCTCACTGCCAAAGAGCACCTTGCCGGCTACTTTAATCTGCAAGATCCATCTTACTTTAACCGTATTGAAAAGGACTGATGTTTTGGGGTTGTGCTGTGCTATATTAAAATCCATATTTCAAACAATAAATGCTTTCCATTTATCCAGGCTAGTCTCTTTTCTATTGAGCCAAACTTTCAGGCAGTTAGCTAAACCTTTCAGTAATATGAAGCACCTTTTTCATCTTGTGCCAACACTGTAATGCCTCCAATAATTTATGTTTAATTTTTAATACAGTTATCTATCATGAGTAATTATGTGGGCTGCTCACAATATTCCATTTTCTGTTATGCGGTTTTTCTGAAGACTGTGGACTTAAAAAAATACCACAGTACTACTACTTTTCTGCTGAATTTCCTCTAAAAAAGAAACATTGAGGCATACTTGAAGATACTGTATGTCAGACCCCGAAAAGTTCTTTGCTCTGTCTTTAGTTCTACTGATGCTAGTGTGAGAAACAGTGTAAGCTGCTGTGATTTATGCACTGCACAGCTACAGAAAAGGTCTGAGCAGAGTTCTTCACTTTCACAAGCATATTTTGCTGGTGTTTGTGTGCAGGGTTCAGGTGTTGGGGACAAAATTTCCCTGCTGGGACTGGTGCTGTTAGCGGTGCACGTCAGTACTGGGAGAGGCTTTCACTCTCATCTCCAGCGGATAATGAAAAGCTAGGTCTACTCCAACTTTTCCACATGTTCCATCTAACAAACTTCCTCTTCTGAGCTCATAAAAGAGTAGATGGCAACACCTGGTGGTTGTGCATCCCTGTCGCTGGGGAGGGATCCTGCTGCAATGCCACTGAAGCCACTGCAGTTGCCCGGTTGTGCCATCTGCGTGGGGAACTGCCTTAAAACCGCGGGCACTCTTCTGCAACACCCCTGCCTGCTCTGCAGAAAGAACTGGAAGGGTACAATGCTTTCCAAAGGCAAAATGGAAAATGCCTGCTCATGGCGCAGAGCTGCTTACACCAGCAACAGCCACAACGTGTTCCCCTGCCTTGAGCCACAGCCTGTTTCACACGTACAATAGGAGCAGCTGGTTTTATTAACCTATATTTGGCAATAAACACTGATATGAGTACCAGATCTGTCTGAGGGACTGGAAGCTAAACTCCTAGGGGCCATTTATAAGTTTTCTGTCCAAATCTACGTTTTGAGATGTCTGTGTTATTTCTCTCAGGCTCGGGAGCTCTCTGTATAAGCGCTGCTCTTTTGGGAGGGAGAAAACGGTTCTTGCCTTTTTTTCCTGGCCAGACCACAGCTTGTCCTGACATGCTCCTGCTCTGGGAACTGGAACTGGAATGTGTATGGGACTGCTAATGGAAATCTATACCAAGGAAGCCATTTGAGTGCTGGATACTTGTCAGGACCATTTCCAACCTCTGTTGGTGAAGAGGCCTTGGGACAACAGCACTCCTCTGAAATGGGCAGTGCTTCATGAGTAAACGATGCATTAAATTCACACAGGTCATCAAAGCTTACAACTGCTTTTGTTCAAAAAAAAATATGTTAAAATAAATTTCTCCTCACAGCAGGCTGGCCTAAGTTGCTGGGTCTTACACATGTACCTCAATGTAATGTATTTTGCTGTATACACCAATTATTCCCATGGAGAAGACATGGGTTAAATCAAATGGCCACTCCATTACAGAACTTGCACATACAGTCGATAAAGGACAGAAGCACCTTCCAAGAAAACCTTTTCTGCATACAGTTGCTTCAGTCTTGATCCTCAGAGAAGACCTAGCCAGTACCTTCAAAAGACAGAGACTTGGAAATTAAAACTAATACTCTAAGATGCTACACCTCATGGGTTCAATACAGTTATTGGTGCAGTCCCCTTGACATGCCACCCCATCCTCTGCTGGCGGGAGGTCAGGAGCTTTCATCCTAAGCTGTGGCACTTAGGTTATATTCAGAGCTGTTGCTCCCTGTTTGAACTCATAACATTGCTCTCTGAGCCTTTGTCAGACCTATAGGAGATCTTGTACATCCACAAATGTATCCATTTTTTTTTCAAAATTATTTGGTCTAATGGAAGCTATTACCTATTATGAATGCTGTGAGTATGATAGGATAGCTGCAACTACAACACTGCTATTAAAGGCAAAAGGGCTGCAGGATTGGCCTCGTCAAAGTCTGAGGTAAGACTTCCCTTGATGTCAGAGTCATAAGTTCTCACCCAGATAGCAAAACAGTTTATTTTGGTAGCAGTTCAAGATTTACTCATTGTATCAGATGTTTCACCACACATATAGGTAGCATTGAATGATAGAAGATGTGCAGGTAAATTTAAGGCTGTAATTCAATCAAGGACATTTGTTGATGTCTTAAGCTGAGAGTCAAACAGCTTAAGTAGTTTATGACCGGCGGTAGAACTCCCTTGATTGAATTACTACATGGGCATTCAATTGCATAAATGTATTGTTATTTATATGATGTGCCAAAGCCTGATTTTAAAGTTAACTGTGGCAGGCTGTAACTAATGGAGAAAGAGCAGTATGGCATTACAGTGCCCCTTAAGCAAGGAAAATGAATGATGTGCACTGTGTTCTGCGCTTATGTAAAAATAATTATTGCAGTACTGTAGGGAATTAATTCTTTCATATTCATGAAAGGAAGGGGAACTTGAGGTTGTTAGTCAGAAATAGTCCCTGGCCCCTATAGCAGAGTGAAGGACTTGTGAAATTTCCATTAGTGTTAGGGATCTGTCTATAGACTAGATCCACAAATTTTTAAAACTCTGTTAGGTGTAAAGGAAAAGAGATGAAACAGGGTAAAAATGGGCAGAACAAAAAAGAGTATTATAAATACGACATGAGTACGACACTGTGCAAAGGATGAAGGGGGTTTACAGAGGCGTCTCCAGCTCTTAGCACCCCTGTGCGTAGCGAAGGCATGGAGATGCAAGTACCCACCCCCTGGAAACCACTTACGCCGGCAGGTGGGGGCTCTTTGCTGGCTGCAGCCCAGCTCTGCTCATCCTGCATCCTTCCAGGGGCGGCAGGTTTTGCGGCCTCCTCTTCTGTTGGAGAACGGGATAGCTTTACCAGCAGCTTTCTAGGGGACCGGCCAGGGAACATGCACATTCAAATTCAACCCTTTTCGGAGATGGTCAAAACTGCTCAATAGCAGTGCAGGCTGTCTGTATCATGGGCTGTCATGGCAAATTGGAGCTGACAGCTGGAAACTGCTCACATAGATTTCCTATTGCTCCTTTTAACCAGCCTGTATTAAATTGCACCAAAAGGGCTGACAGCCTTAAAATCCATGCCATTATATCACATTAAGGGCTGCAAAAATCTGCCTGCTTTCACAAATTTCAAAGTCAATTGATATATAAACCCAGTAGACATCCTAGAGACACAGTGCAACCAGCACACGTATGTGCGTGTTCATTTTGCATCCAGGCCCATCTGCAGCTCTCAAGTATTGCCCCATATCAACATTCCTCAAAACCCTATACATAAAGGAAGTTCTTTTAAAACAGAAAAAATAAATACAGGCATGAATACTTCCTTCAGGAAGCCTTCTGTCGGGACATGGCTTTTGAAAGCACTATTATAACTTATCTTGGACTCATTAATTACAAGAATAGCCTGTATATGTATGAGCACTCCCATGGAGGAAAAAAATGTTGCCTGTCTCAGTAAGGAGTGAAGATGCACACTTGCATGTCAGGTAGAGTAGGGACTCAGTCCTGCCTATAATACACAACTTCTGTAAAATTTTTCCTCTAACACATCTCCAGCACCTCAGCAACAGTGCTGAGCACAATAGATAGTGTTCCATAATCACTTCAGCACAGAAACGCTCATGCCAACATGCTGGTCACAAAATCATCTTTTTTCATAAAGCTCAGGATACATTGCCATTCTCATTCCCTGGTTTATTGTGGTAGTGGGACTGGAGAGGGATGAATTATGGGTCTGCTTCCTTGATTTTCATATCAAGCATGTTGGTCTTGCTGTCCTCACTGTTATAATGTCAGCAGACTGTCACTTTTCAGGGAATATCAACAGAAGATAATTTCCTTTTAGGTCTCTAACTAGCCTCCCTCCAGATTCAAGTGAATATAAATAACATATATCAAGGATTTGTAGATAAGCTAGCGCTCTCACACACATAGACCCTTGGAAACCAATCAAACTTCCTTCCTGAAGGGGAGTTTATCAGAAGCCAGACAAGCCTTAATTTGACACTCACGAGAAAAAAAAAAGCAGTTAAAGGCACTTAAACCTTATTCCTCTTGTCTTCCTTTGTCAACATATAAGAAAGAAAATTATTCATGTCATCCATGTCACATTTTTAAAAATCCCTTACACAATCAAACCTCAACACAGGGAAAAAATGCTGCATGCAAAATGCAGTTAGTTTTGACATTGTGTATATTATGGTTTCATCAGTTCCTTTGGTCGCAGGACTTAGGAGCAGTCTGCTCCAAATCCTGAGAAGAACATCAGGACTTCCATAGGTCACCCCAGTCTGTAGCAATGGCAGCCTGACCTTGGCACAACTTGAAAGGCAAGCTAAGACTGGGAAGGCCACTTCACTAGCCTTCAAAACTCTGTGCCCTGATAAAGTAGACAGGCCCTCTGCAGAGGAAAATAAACAATTAACAGAGCTTGCTATGTCCTCAGCTGTGCTAGAGAGATTACATCGTGACTTGTACACACAAACACCCATATTATTTAAAGATGTAGTCCAGATTCAGGCTTTCTATCCAGAAATCTAATTTTCGGTCAATGTGCATTGGTTCAGCTATTTGTTTATTTTTGAAATATTGGATTTGGATAGTAATAAGATGTGATTTTACTAACTGCATAGCTTTCATGATTTGATTTATTATCACAATCAGATATGTCTCTTAGAGTCTCTTTCTGATTCTGAAACCTGTGTGTTCGGGTGTGGACTTTAAGGTTATTGTTGATGTCTTTGATCTGATGTTATATTAAGGACTAATGTTGATTTTATTGGGGTGTGAAAATTTCCACTGTGTGGTTCAATACCAGGAACAATGAAAAATCAGGTCATTTGATTTTAACATTGCTAAAAAGAAGATTCTTGCACTAAGCAAGAGGGTCAGCCATGGCTTTCCTTCAGATCATTAAAAGGGGAATGTCTCAAAAGCAGCCTGGGAGGTCATTTGTGACTCAGAGTCCTGCACCAGCAAATGCATTGGTTCTCCCTCATCCATGAGAGACATCACTCTCTCCAGGTCAAAGTCCCAGAGATTTAAGAGCATTTCCATTCAGAAGGCCAAAATTCTTTGGCGTCCTCTCTTTACATGCCCCACAAGGCACTTGAAATCACAGTGTCTGATTTTATGCACAAGTCATGTAAACATATTCACTATTTATATCACTAGCAACTGCAACAAAGATTTAATCCTCAAGTTTCCAGGGAGGGAAGAGCCATATATGTTCCAGCTCCAACTCTGCCACCTTCAGTAGGCCTTCTCCAAATAGATGTTGGGTTGATGCCAAGAAAGTGGTTCATCGTTGATTGAACAGTGTCCACATACCTTGGACAAATTTGTGTACAGCTGGTTCTTTCTACATTAGGATTAATGGGGCATAAACAAGCCCATGGCTAACAATCAGGTTGTTTCAATCAGCCATGACAATAAAAAGCCCTGTAGGAAACATGGTTGTCAGACACCGATTATGGAATGTGAGGACCTGCTAAATGAACTAGCAAGTCTTAGTGAAATAAAACTTTTCTGTACTGCTTTCTGAATTTTTCCAGTCTGAGTGCAGCATCTTTCAACAATAGAATTAAATATGTTCCAATGTAATTTCACCTTAAATAATACTTTCCTTTTTTTTTCTTTTATATTTTTTTTCTGTTGGGAACTACGTATTCTATTGCTTCTGACAATGTCAATCAAATGGATTCAAACTTTTTGCTGGAATGCCTAAGTTGTTGAAAATGCGAAAGCCCACAGTATGCATAACTCTGCAGTAATTGTGCTGCCTTCTTTTCTTTCTGCATAAATTAATTCAAAATCTCAAATAATTTTCAAGTAGTAAATACATGATGATCAAGCAGGTTTTGCAGAAGTAAAATGAAGATATTGAAGTTACAGTGATGAACAAAACTTCCAGACTCAAAACAAACTTGGAGGAGAATCATTAAATCAATTCTGGTTTTAATTTTATTTTTCTTACCAAAGGAAAAAAAAAAGGGTCATGAATTCTTATCAGGCTTCCTTAAAGGACAGCTTGGCATTGGCTCTGACTTCTTAAAATTAAAATTATATTGATTTTCCATTTTATTAAATAAATGTTCCTCCCTGAGCTTGCTTTAGGAAAAGAAAAATGTTTTCAGTGCAATTTTCTCTTCAGCCATTGCCTGGACTTTGACTGTGGAACGCACATCTACATCCAAATTAAGAGACAAAGGAATTACTCAGAATAGCCCTTGTTCCAAGCCCCTGGTGGCACAGTGCAAGTTTCGCCCTCTCAGACAAATAAACAAAATGCAAGTTCTCTCAGGTTACCCTGCATGATACTTCACTTTAAAACTGTCCATGAATGTTTACATTGTTTGGGAAAGAAATTGGTGGGGCACTCAAATGCATTGTAAAAGACCATCTTCTGCCCTTGTCCCCCTGCCTGCACACCTCTCTGTGAACAGCTCGGAGCACTTCTGTCTCTTGCAGCTTATTAAATATGAACGATGCTGGTGCTAGTACTGTGCCCAGGCTGCCTCCTGCTTCTGAATTTATTTTATACATGCACAGCTAAAAGTGGTAGCTGTATGAAAGTGGGACTTTAACGCTGTTGAATCCTTCTAGATTAAAACTGGTAACTTCTAAATGGGCAAAGTTAGGAATATATATATCCTCTAGAGCTTGTTGGCTTCTGTCAGATCTGTGTAGCTTAGGAAGACTAGAAAGACCATTTCTAAATCTGTCAGCTATTAAAAGTGTCCCCTGACCTCAGGGACAAAGACACATTTTTGAAGGGAAAGGACTAACCCAGGCTGTCTTTCGGCTATTTAGGATGGAGAACAAGTAGCAGCCAAGGTGAAACATGCAATGGAGTCTGGTGCAAGATCCCTTATTTCCCTCCCTGGGAAGCTTTCCTGTAAGCTTTCCAGTAAGATAAAAGAAGAGCTGCGGACAGGTCAGTATTGAATAACATCGTCTCCAAAGGAGCTATTAGTACTTTCTGTACTGCTATGTGTGATTGAAAAATTAATAATTTGGCAAGGTAGCTATTGTATTATTTGGATAAAGGTTTTTCAGACAGGATTTAAGCTCCAGAGAGATGCCAAACCCCCTTTCTTTGTTTGAAAAGCCAGTTAAGACTGTTAAGCAACATAGCATTCTTACCCCATCGCATAATTTACAAAACTCAAGCACTCAAGAGCAAGGAAATGAATAATTTAGAAGATCATTAATCTCACGCTACCCACATGATAAACACAATTATCAATCTTATCAGCTATGGAGAAGTGAACATTTCATCACAACACAAGGACCGTCACTCTGACTTTAGCTACAAAGTATTTCATCAAGAAACACCAAACCAAAAACACAGAATAAAACTGTCCTGAAAAACAACAGTCAGCTGTGAACACATTAGGGACACAGATTGATAGGGCCACATGCAAGTCTAATTTCAGTAAGACTCAATCTTGCATTTCCGTTCTTCCTGTTTTGCCACATCTATTCCACTTTTAGATTCTTTTTTTTTTTCTTATCGAGTTCCTGTGTCAGTTGATAAATACAGTTACTAGATAACATTTCTAAAGAAAGGTATTATGATACCAAACTAGGGATAAAGCAATAGAGAAACACTCCACAGGTAAGAGACAAGGCTGGTTCTTGAGATGCAATAGCTAATTCCTTGAAGCAGACCTAATAGTGGATGAGTTACTGAGCTCATGGAAATCAAAAGAGGCAGGATCTCGCTCGGTAAACCTCCAGGTGGGAAATGTGCCTGAAATCTGGCCATGGTAAAGCAGAACTCTGAAAGCATGGAGGACAAGGTCACCATGCCAACTCTTACTTCCAGAGTGCAGAGGACGTGTTGGGACTTAATAAGTTACAGCTATTGCCCGCAGGTTGTGTTGGGGGCAGAATATGGCTGGACTGCGTTGCTGTAACATCATCAGCTGAGACAAGCTCTAGCCAAGCTTCCCGGGTGGCTCATATGGGTGGGGAGGTGGTGGGAAGTCAGCCGCAGATGGGACTATTTGAACTGCCTGAGCTTTTTACGTTTACCTACTGGACAATGTAAAATGCGCAATGTCCTCATCTGTTCATTTCCTTACTTTTAAATGTCTGATTATTGCAAACATCATGAGAGGTTAAATATTTTTTTTGCTGTTATATATGAGCTTTAACTAGCTTTTGAATCAAAACTATTTATTATTTCTGTGCTGGTGTGATGGTATTAGGAGGTAAGGGAAGGTTAGAAAGTGCTGCCTGAAACCATGCACTCCTGTCGCAGATTCGAGATGAATTTTTGGTAGAAGCAAAATAATACCACAAGATCTAATTTTAATCACATTTTAGAAGGGAAATATAATTCTGGTTTTTAAAAGAATAATAATGCCTCTCCAGATTCATTCTTCTTCGGTGGAATTACATAAGAAAACACCTTCTCTCTGACATTTTTACAGGAAATACCAGGAAACTGAGTGTTCCTTACCTTATGGCATTTCCATAAAAACATGCTCTCCTGCATTATTTTATTTAGAAGCAGTAAAAAATAGCTTTTCTTGTGTTACAATGTTTTCAGCAAAAATCTCAAGAATATCCTTCCCAGACTTACTAACCATGTGGATACTCCAAATTACACTTAATTTACTGACCTTATTGCTTACATGAAGCAGTCACGTAAAGCCTTTATAAACACAATTCTGGGATTATTTGGAGAGCAAGGGAAATGTGGTATTCCTGGCTGTGCATTTTTTTCACCAGGGCTCATGGCTTTGAAAATAGATTTCAAGAGTCCAATGTCTGTGCTTTCCTCCATTGCTAAATGAAGATTCTTCCTGACAACGTTCTGCTCTAGACCCAACACAGAAAGTCAGGAACCCCTGCTCTGCATTGACCAAATTGACATTGCATGACATTGCTTGTGCAAATGATACAAAACCACTTGCAGTGAGGTGAGCTTGGAGCAGGGTACCTCCTCCATCTCCAGTCACCAGGGCAGCTTCTGGTAGCCAGGGCCCATCTCACTGCCCCAGCCAGGAGAAGGCCAGCTGGGGCATCCTGGGGGCAACCTCAGTCCCGGGCATCAGACACCTCCCTGGGAACGGGGATGGGTTGAGGCTGTGCCAGGATGTGGGCCCTTGGGTGGACAACAGACAAGCTGCAGCAAGGGAACTCTTGACTGGAGATCCAGAAAGCAGTTTTCGCCATGAGGGTGGTTGGATGCTGGCAGGGCTACCCAGGAAGGCTGTGAAACCTCCCTGCTTGGCAATATTCAAAGCACAGGTGAAACAAGACCCTTAGCAACCTCATCTAAGTTCAAAGCTGGCCATGCTATGCGTAGGGGTGTTGAAGTAGATAACTTTCAAGAAGTCCTTCCCAACCAAACTGTTCAATGATTCAAAGTCATGCTGCTATGAGCATGGAGGGAACCGAAGACCAAAAGTAGATACATGCTGGTTTTGAGCGGTTTCTTGGAGGCAGTACAGATATAAAGATCTCTCAGCAGATCTATTTGAAAATGACTGTTTGATGCCCGCTTCGTCCCCATATTCCTGAAACTCTTCTCTTTCTCCAAGATCACTCATGGATTGTGAAGAACAAGGGGTGCAGGGGCTTCCTGTGGTATGGCAGGGGCAGCTGCAGACTGGTAGGTCATGTGCAGGGGAGATTCTGCATCCCTGTCCAAGCCAATGAGTTTCGTTAGGACTGCAATTCCTCTCTAACTCCTAGCAGAAGGCTCTGCCTTGCAAAATCCACTTGATCTTCTTCTGACAGCCAAGATGGTATGAGGACTTGCAATGTTCATGCTGCAAGGCCATTAGCAATTCTTGGACCTCAGGTGACTTATTAATAACCTTATTTGACAAGTCAGATTTAAATGCATGTTGAAAAATGACGTTATACTGTCAGAGCTCATTAGGTTTTATGCACAAAACAAAATCATTATTCAGAGATTTGGAACTGCTTTACTAAAGTGGGCATCTATTGAATATCCCCAATGCAATTCTTCCTTCTAATATGGTAATTCGTTATCTGTATTTAATTATCTGCAAGGTGAAAGGTTGCTGGGCAGTGTTGTTCAGCAATAGCCCAATGGAAATTTTTAAGTACTTTCACTCTGGGCTGACTGTCTTTACAGATCAATCTTACTGCTAATGACAACCAATACTTTCAGATGTGATTACAGACTAGCTCCATCTTTTCATGAGCCGAGACTCTTTGGAATCATATGTATTGATCTTTTTAATAGAAGTCAAGAAAAATGAAATTACCGTGGCTTCTTTTTGCAAAACTATGATAAATGGGAACTTGGAAAGTTACAGAAGATTTTTTTTTCTATTGCGGATTATTTTAATCACTAAAAATGATGGTCTTTTTAATAATGTTTGTCTTTCCATTATGCACATTTGCAGCAAAGCCAAAACTTATTTTTGTATTACTTTATATAACCACATTTAAGCAAAGACATGTCAGAATTGCCTGCTGGTATATTTAGGTGACTATCAAGTAGACTCTAGGCTAAAGGAGAAAGCTGTTTTTAGATGCCAAAAGACTGTATTTTCTCGGCATCTATGAGTTTAATCCAATTTTTAGAACAGCGTTTTGGGATGTCTACAATCAAGTATTCATTTGTTTCTTATACAGAACTTACCCTTCATTGAGTGTAATATTGTGACAAGAGACTTTGCCTATGTGCATTTTCTTTCTTCCCACAGGTCTTATACTGGCTTTCACTTATCCAATTTTCAATGGAAATACATGTCACATGGCTCTGCCTTTCACTTCATTCCCTTCTCCATGTTTCTCAACCTCTAGAATTTTACGAGGAAATGTGTGTTTTGTACCCTGCCCCTGAGACCTAGAGGACAGTGTTTTGGCTTCCTATTATGCTGTAAACATATGTGCATCCCATTGAGAATAACATTTGCTAGTTTGGATTCTCATTCTTGTGCCAATAGAATGGAAGTAAAAATGTGTTAGATCCTACATTTATTGTAGCTGTTCCTCTTGGATAAATTTCGTTGCAAAAGTAGTGGGTAAAATAAATCTTAGTGACACAGTGTCAGAAGAAAAGATATGGATAAATCATAGGAGTGGTGGAAGATATATACTGGTGGCTCTCACTGGTATTAAGGGGAGCTGGAAGATACACACATGACCTACAGAAATTTAAAATCAGAGGCACTGGCAAACTCTCCTTGGTTTGAAAGGCAGTGTCATGTTTTCTTATTGCCTGATTGATCCTCAGTTCTCTTCAATCTTCTACGTTGTAAATCCATACTCTTTTCAGACCTATTTCCACAAGATAATTTCCTCTTTTTCTAATCATGCCCCTATAATTTTTAAACTTCCTCTACACTTTTCATTATGCCTCTTGTCACAGCAGTCTTCAACACACAGTCATTTGGCTTCATTGCTGTCCTAGAAACTCTCAGTATTTTTTAGTCAGATATTACTTTCTGAACACTTTAGTAACCTGTATCTTGCCTTTTGTAGAGGTCCAGACTTAACACCTTTTGTGCATAATGTCAACTTCAGAAGTCTGGGTTTTTTTAAGTCACGATACACAAAATTTCAGTTTAGTTTAGGAAGTTCCTAACCTGTACGTGACAGGGAGTGTACACCAAGGGCTCTGTATGTCTGCCCTGTTTTGTTTCTTCTTGCTTCATAACCTTCTGGTGCTGACTACTATTGGAGACAGGTTACTGAGTTGGATGCTTTTTGGATATGTCCTCTGTGCAGTGTGAATGTCCTCTGCTGACACCTCTGTCCCACAGATTCTTGCTTTAGCTGTTCTTGCTGTGCTTACTTTTCTTTGAATATCCTGTTCACAGGAATTATCAAACTTGCAATGATGAAAAAACCTCAAAACCTCACTGATTACAATTTTATACTGTATCTTTTTGTGATGGACTAGATCTTTTAAAAGTAAGCTTTTCATATAGACTGGGGTCTGTCGGGGTTTTTCTGTATTGCAGATGCACTAAAACAGGTGATAAAAACATTTTGTGACATGCTGCACTCAGCTGCAGACAATCCAGTACTTAAATGAGAAGTTTGAGTCAAAAAAACCCAACAAACCAATTATCTAATAATTGCTTTAGGTATACCTTAGTATTTTCATTAAAAATAGTGAATGATGCTTCAGCATGTCTTGCAACCATTCATGCTGAGTCAAAACCAGCCCTTTTATTCTGTGGCTTTCTTAGACTTTGTTTTACAGAATTGTGTCTTGACTGATTTTACCTAGGAAAGCTGTCTCTCTGTTATTTAATGACGATGCAAAATTAACCACATTGGGAAGAAGATTGTAGAATTGCATCACAATATATTTATTTCAGTTTATCTGGAAAAGTCATGTTATTCTGCCAGTACAGTTTTAGTCATGAAAAAAGCATTTATTTGGGAAAACAACAGACTGGTTCAAAGACACCTTGTTTTGAACACCAGAAGCTAATTTGTTGGGATGTTGAAATAGAGAACACTGAAGTTGCCATCTGAAAGATGATTAACCTTTTCCTGATGTAGTTTTGTGAAACACTGGCTTTGTGAAATATTTTTTTGGCAGTGGATACCATGTAGTGTATAATACATAGACAGCATAAATATTCTTCCATCCTGCTTATATGAGTTTTCAGCTCATTTGTTTAGTTTTAACACTTTTCTTTTTTTAGCAAGCATGGTAAGGTACACGTACTAAAATTTGTTATAACATGTCCAAAGCAGTCTGGATTAAATAACTCAACCATTCAGTTTAGTCCATCTAACACTGATTCGCATAAGTGAATCTGCTTATGTGAATGTATTCTTTAAGCTCAAAGGTGCAACTGCTCCTGTGGTACTGGATCCCTTGGGCAGTCTCCTTGTTTACTTGAATAATGCCAATAAGATCTGTCTGGGTACCTGTATCACTTGTATGTCAAAGGAAAGAGGACCTTGCTGTTGCTTTGAGTTTTTGAACCCTTTTCTTCTTTAATATAAACCTTTATGGGATGAGCCTGAAACAAAGGTTAGTTCTACAAATAGTGTTTTACATGTCTAATAGCTTGCAGAATCAGGTAGGATATAAATTTTTTTTCTTTAATGTGGCTGAGTTTCCTATCTGGGCAAGAAGAAAAGACCGATGTATTGAGGTTGAAGGACAAAAATAACATTAAATAGAGTGATATGAGCTAGAGACAGTTTTCAGCATGGTTTTTTTTCTCAACTCACCTCAATTCCTTTTTTTTTTTAAGGCAGTCTGTATAATTTTTGTTTCAGTCTATCCGCTTACATAATAAATGTACTAGTTTCTTTGCTAGAGCGAGTAAGAGGAGGGAATGCACCGTTTTTCTGACTAATTGTTGAGAAACTTGGCTCTACATCTCGTTGAAATCTTTTGCACAGCTTAAAGGGAAAATTCATCAGTTTTGGCTGTCTAGAGCTTTATTCTTATTCTTTAGCACCGCTGCTCTTCGGTATGTGCAACACCCGGGTTGTGTGACAGCTAGTCACTATTCCATTTCTATAAAGACGTTGCATGCTATTACGGAGTCTGACAGATCATTACCAAAGCTTATAGCATGGTCCAGAAATACACAGTAGTTATTGCTAGAAAGTCAGCATTTCCTTGCAATTATCATGTAGTGGCATCAAAGATCCATAGTTATTTCACATTTGAATGACAGAGAAAAATAGTTTATCTATCCATCTATCTAGCTAGCTGTAGGTAGTGCTGCTTGGTAAATTTTGTCAATTTTACTGTTTACCAAATTATAATAAGATCTTATATTCTAACTTTGGGAAAAAAAAGATTAATTTGGAGAAGATAGAAAATACATAGTAATCTGTGAATTAGGAATGTAAAGGAGGGAAGGAAGAGAAAGAAGGCATTTGGCAGAAAAGAGATGAGAGACAGGGCTGGGCTGAGCACCTGCATCAACAGCTTTGTTGAATCTGCATGTCCTACTATAGCGAAGAGATAAACCAGTTTCCAACGGGCATCTTGAGTGCTACTGAAGCTTCACAAAGAGTTAGATCAAAGAAGAGTAGTCAGCTCTCAATGTGAGGTCTAGCTTATCTGAAGTACCATCTTTCTCCAACTTAAGTGTTAAAAATGACTGAAAAGAAATCAAAAAGTTGGTCTGTGTTTACAATGTTCAAGACTAGAGTTTTGGTTATCTTGGAAAGATCTGTGATATTTTGATATGGCAATGAAATAGTTAAATCTGTACTGGGTATCCCCAGAAGAATAAGTCAAATACTAGTTATTTAAAATGGGAAAATATTTGGGCTGGTAAAGAATTTTTTCCATTCAACTATTTTTTATGGAAAACTTTTTTTCTGATGAAACAATTTTTTTAAATGAAAAGTCTTTAATGGAAATCAGCTGTCTCCCCCTTACCCCCCCCCCCTTTTTTTTTTCCAGAAAATCTTGACTTTTTATTGAAAGAAGAAATTATAAAGAAGACAAGGAAAGAATATTGCAACAAAGATCCCCATATTTGGAACGTACAGGTGTCTATTGGTTAAATATTCTGCTGTCTAATAAGTCAAATTACTGACAAATGTAAAAGCTGGTGTTGTCCAAAAGAGTGCTTGACCTTGTGCAAATCTAAGTGTATGTGGTCAGAATAGTGCTGAAACATCTCTCTCTGGTGAGGATTCCAACACCACTTCCACATAAATAAATGAAAATATTCTTTTTGACTACTGTAGGAAGAGGACTGTGATCTGGGATCTAGGACTTGCACGAATACGGTGTGTGCCGAGGAAATGAATGTTAGGAGACTGGCTGCAGCTGATGGCCAACAAAGGGAAATGCATGTCTGCAGATGGAAGTATGACAGTTGGCAACAGACTTTAACAGAATCGTTTTCTCTCTGGAATTTGATAACTGTTAATTCTTCATATACTTGGCTTCCGCCAATGAACACAGTACTTTTCACTGATAAGAAATTCATATTGTTAAACTCCACATGAACTCAAAAAATATTTATGTATAAATGCTTACCAGCAAATATGAACAGCAAATGTCAGAGAAAATTTAATAATTGAGCTTAATAAAATAAGCTTGTTTTTGGAATCTTGCTTTATATGTTTCTGAAAGAACAATCACTCTTATGAAACCAAGTCAAGAATGAAATGTAGTGTATGGCTAATTGGGCGAGGATCGATGGATTTAGCAAAGCCATAGGAGTCCTTCTAAAGAAACAGCATTTTAAAGCAGTGTTGATTTAACAGTGTTCTCTGTTTATCTGCCCTTCTGCCTTATGAGGGACCAACTATGCCCTTGATGGGAAGTACAGTTGGTCAACCAATCAACCATGTGAGGCCCTGAGTGAGACAAGATGGTGATTTGAAATGATTGCTGACAAAACCTTCGTATCACTGTAAGCTATCATGAAATACTTCGTCTACAGTACTGGTTGCCCATTTTTTATGTTAGAAATTATTTGTAGCATTCAAATCCATGATGATTCATTTAGCTCCAGCCTACCATCACTCCCCATGAAGGGGTAAAGGACAGAGAAATGGCAGCAGCTCCAGCCTCCCCCTCTGTGTCGAGGGACAGTCTGGTAAACACGGGCCATAGGTACAGGTGAGGAAGGCAAAGTGAGGAAAAGAGGAAAAGGAAGGTAAGTATCACACAACTGGAGTAGAAAAAACAGGGAATTGACACAGGATATGCTGTAAATCACAGGTATTCAGTTATGCAGACTGAAATAAAGAGAGAGAATGAGGGAGAGGTGACAGAAACCTTGGAGAGGTAAGTAGAAGAGAAGATGGTTCTGCAAGGGACTAGCAAGGAAGGCAATGAAGACAAGAGCAAATATAAAGGCAATCTGAGCTGAAGACCATCTTCTTGTCGAATTCAGAAGTCATGCTGTAATTTATGGAGGTGTTCCTGAAAGATGGTCCCAGCATTTGCTAGCATGGGAAGCAATAGGTAAATGTTGGGCTGCTATTCCCCCTCTAACTAGAGTAAGGCTCAACAAATGATCTGCAACAAAACATGCTTGGACATGCTAGTGAATCAGCTCCAGCTTCCTGATAAGGGCTACCTCAATTGTTCTGTGCCAAGGCTGTGGAGGATCCTGTCTTCATGTTGGTTCTGTAGAAGGTCCACAAGGATGATCCGAGGGCTGGAGCACTTCTCCTGTGAAGACAGGCTGAGAGAGTTGGGGTTGTTCAGCCTGGAGAAAAGAAGGCTCAGGGGAGACCTTATAGCAGCCTTCCAGGACCTGAAGGGGGCCTACAAGAAAGCTGGGGAGGGGCTGTTTGCAAAGGCATGTAGCAATAGGACGAGGGGCAATGGCTTTGAACTAGGGGAGGGTAGGTTTAGGTTAGACATCAGGAAGAAGTTCTTTACAACGATGGTGGTGAGACACTGGAACAGGTTGCCCAGAGAGGTGGTGGAGGCCCCACCCCTGGAGACATTCAAGGCCAGGCTTGATGAGGCTCTGAGCAACCTGATCTAGTTGAAGGTGTCCCTGCTTACTGCAGGGGGGTTGGACTAGATGACCCTTAAATGTCCCTTCCAACCCAACACATTCTATGATTCTATGGTTCTATGAAGGTCCAGCAAAAACTGTAGGCCAGTGAAAATGAAACTCTCATCATATCACACCACATCACATCAATTACATGTCACATCACACATCACACCCTGCCTTTCTTAGCCCACTCATCATATGCTCTGAGAAATGCCTCACCTATATGTCTCCTGGTTTTGTACCCATGGTAGCGTGAGCAGAGCTACCGTCACTGCCATATTTGTGCTAAGAGCTTTCATTCTCAGTGGAATTCTGTGTTATTCCAGTTATTTTAAAAAGGTCCTGTGCTGTTTACATAGCATGCAAAATTCACCAATACTGCAATATAAGAAAAGGCCCACTCTTTTCTCACTTGTCCTGGACTAGGGTGAAACAACAAGTTACAACTTTTTTTACTACAATTCTTTTCTTGTTGATGAATCAGTTTGGCAGTCTCATTTTTTTTTTTCTATCAATATGTTGATGAAACAGGTGGCACGTATCAGGATAGTGTCTTAAAAATATGATCCAAATGAAATCTTCTTTCCTGTACATCTCACAGTATCTGTTGACTATAAAATTTAATCAGATGATCAAGAAGAGATGGCAAACTTTGCATTTGACGTGATCTTTCTTTGTATTTTCCTTCTAATTATTTCCATATGCCTCTTATCTGAAAAAAGTGTTTTTCATCTGCTTCTTTAGCCTGAATAATTCTATACTATTCTTGTATAAGGCTGAGACAGGTCTAGCCAAAATGTTCTTTGTGACAATGCAGTGCTGGAGAGCACTTTGTTTAGCTGCAAAATGAGAATGTTGGGAGAAGCTAGAACTAGTTTTGGGGTAGCTGGCCATGTTTTCTGTTTATGTACATGAAATCCAAGAAAATAGGATACGCTTGATTTCAGAACCCATTCAGTATGCCCTGGTGTGTTATTCCTGAATGAAGCTCAGTCCTACTCTTTTTCTCCAATAAGGATCTATTCACAGAATTTCTGAATGGTAGCAAATTTTGTGTGTTCTACACAACAAGAATAGGTTACCGCTGGCAACTCTCTTATAGCTGCTTCAGACTTCAGTCTTCTGCAGGGTCATAACATCTGCTATGCATTTATAGAATTCCTACTAATATATTAAAAAGAGTGGATTTATTATGTGAGTGCTGAATTGTGGAGATTTTTCCACGTGCCAAAGTTGGTCAGTAGGTTATCCTGAAAAAACTAAATATAGCTATTTCTGTATTTTCACATATAACAGCATGCTCAGTGTTGCTATTTTGGTCACTCAGCTTAAACCAGACTACGCAGCAAACAATGGAAAAACTCCCTTTGTTTGCAGGACTGGGCCTCAACGCTTATTGTAGTCCCAGTGAAACCACGTGCAAGGTAATTTACTCTTGTGAATGTTTCTACAAGCAGAATACAAGTTGATAAGAAAGGTTTCAAGGAGACAAGCCCTCGTCTTAAAATCAGAAATTTTTTTTAGAGAGACTGAACAAATTTCAAGAAAGCATTTATAATGAGAAAAGTTACTGAGGTCCGGGCTAGACTCTCTGGTCAGATCTAAAGCTGGGCATATCAGAGCTACCCCATAATTCAAGATCCCAGATGAAGTAAATGGTACGCATCTTCTTTCAAGCCCTGTGGATGCATTTTCTATGAATTACCTTGCTATTTCCCAGGGCAGGAGCAGAAGCTCTCTCAGCAATAATGTTTGAGGATCAATTGTGATTCAGGTGAACGAGGAGCAAGCAACCAAACTCCCATTCCCTATACTCCGAGGATGTGCTGCAAGTGACTGGCTTCTGGCTATTTTGATGAAACATCCTCTTCCCACTAGCTCGTCATGAAATTCTGGTCTCTTTTTGCCTCCTAAAAAATGTCTGTGGGTTGGGAAAATAACTTCCCATTTTTGCTCTAGTCATAACCCTTAGTGCAAACAGCAAGGGCTGGTAATCCAGTTTGCTTGTGCCTCTTCTGTCATGATCTTTATTTGCCTAGTGGGTGGATGGTGATGACATTTCCCTACAGGAAAATTTTAACTGCATAACCTTTTCCCTCTCTCAGCTCATCATCGTCAGCATCGTCAACATTGTCAGACGTCAAGTGCCCCGGTTTGAAGTCAGCAGATACTCCTCCTGTCTGGGCATGCAGCACTGCCAGCAACGCCCTGGTGATGGTAGCCTCCTGAGTGCCACTCTTTGTGTGACTGCTAGCCATCTTCGACAAAGAGAATGTTCTTCATGAACGACTAAGGAAATCCTTGGTCAAGATAAACAGTTTCCCCCCCTCTACATGCCTGCTGCCAGGAAGCTCTAAATAGAGTCTCTGTAGTAGCCTTAATTTATTTTTTTTTTTATTACTTCACATTGGAGTTCAGTCCTGAACTATAAGCCAGAAAATCTAAGCTGTGTTGGAACTGCTGAAAGGCCACAGACCTTGCTAAAAGTTCAGGTATTTCAAAGCCCTGAGAACATGTGTTACCATTTACATTGCATACTTATTTGAGGGAGAGCAGCTCTGCTGATACCTTCTCTCTGCCTCCGATTATACCATCTTTGCCCAGTGCCTCTGAAAAGTACCTTTCGCATTTTGTTCCCACCAAGTCTTTATCAACTCCACCCATGCTCACCAGTGCACAGCGAGTCTCATGGTAGGCAGTCCTGCTCTCACTGTGAAGGCAGGAGCATTCTAGCCTTGTACATTTGCAGGAGAAAGGGTGAAGAGCCAAGCAAAGCACTGACTTTTATTTTTAAAAAGCCAAACCAAACCAAGCCCATTTGTGATCTTTCGAGCCTGGCTCATGAGTTCTGAGTGTTAATATAATTGCAGAGCTTGAAATGCAGCTTTGCTGACCAGCTCAGGTGTTTGGGTGTATGCGAAAGGGTATAAAACATGTTGAAGGGAAGATCATCTTACTTGTACTGGAATGTGTGTTGTCCAGCAATATTTTTTGCATTTTTTTCTCTGAAAATTCAACTTTTTTCAACAGAATGGGAAAAGACAAGAAATGTGTCGGAGGAAAGAACAAGCTTTTATTCTTGTTACCTTGAAAATTGTCATGTCAAATAATAATTTGTACCTGCAATTGATTGTGAATGACTCCTTCATAATTTTGGTAAACAATGACTTTGATAAAAACATTCTGGCACTCATCACAATGACACAGAGGCAAGCTAATGCGTAAAAATGTAGTAGTGGTGGCAAAAACAGAGGTACTGGCCCAAGCTGTGCATTATTTCTGGTGGTGCTGAGAGTATAGGTTGCCCCATCGTGGCTGTAAGATGACAGCAGGACCTGGAAAACAGCAGAGAATCTGGGAGTGAGAGTGAGATGAAGAAACAAGATGGAGCTACAAAAGCCCGAGAGACAGGAAGAGGAAAAGACTTAGATGCTGGTTAGGGTCTTGTGAGAGGAGAAGCAGGGGAAATGGGTGCAAGGACTGGAATGATGGGAGTGAAGTAGCTAGTGGTAATGGAAGCAGTGTGATAAGAAGGGGATGGAGGGATAGGGACAAAACACTGAAGTATTCAAGAGCAGGAAACTGGGTCATAATATCTCAAAAAAATACAGTTGGGAAATCAGTTCATCAGGAGTCCTCAGTTTTTTCTTCCAAAGTTAGTTACTATTAACAGATGTTGCATAATGTTGCACAATGCCCAGATGTATTTGGTTTCCTCCATCCTATTCCTGGCATAAAGTGTTTACTTCATCATGTGAGAAAAAGCTGCTTTGCTGTCAGCAGATGCCAGGAAAGGATACAAGAAGTGTTTCCCCAGGAGAGGACTGAGGATGATGCCTTCTCACCTGCACCACTCTGTGATCTCTGTTAATACCAGAACCAGGTACTTCTGGGGGGATTTATTTGAATGCCTTTGTTAGGATTTTCATCTGCAGAGATATTTTCCAATAGAAAGCTGGTCCTGCTGTTATAGATCATCCTAGTCAGCACAGTATTGCTTGCAGGTGTACTGTTTCTCAGGGACATTTTCAGTCCCACATGATGGTGGAAGACCTGCAGTGGGTTTGCTTTCCCTAAACTCAGCCCTGGAGTGAGGACCCTAAGACTGGGTCAGGATTGTACTTCTCCCTTCGGGTGTTTTGCTTTGTTTAACAGAGCAAGTGCTTAGAGAAGGGAAGGATACGGGTCTGTCAAATATACGTGGTGGAACTGAGCTCCCCACCTTTCTGATCCTCTGCTCTGGCTGATGCTACAGGGGATTAATCATACTTCCTGCAATGCCTCACACTTACAAACACTGCCCTGCTTGCTCACACAGAGGACTGAGTGCAGCACAGGGGAAAAAAAAAAAAGCAAAAAGGAAGAAGAGGAAATTAAGTCTTTGTACATACTTCATGCTGTTTCCTTTGCCCCAGTTCAGTTAAAAAATAAAGGAATATGTGAGAGTTGGCAGATAGTTCCTCTAGTGAGGACTAGGATTGAAATTAGTGGGAAGAAGGATTTGACAAAGGAAATAAGTTTAAGACAGGAGAAGTAAAGAAAAAATCTCATGTTTTGGAACTTTTAGTGAATTCTCAAAGGCTGAGTGCAGGTTTTCTTTGTCAGGGCAGGTAATTATCTCCCAAAGCACTCATCAAATTGCACTATAATAGCACGGCCTTCTGGGGAAAACCCAGATGAACTTTTTCTTGGGAAGGGGCATAAAAACCCTTCCAACATCATGCTTGGATTCAAGCATAGCAACAAACGCTGGTCTTGTGGAAACATTTTATTTTAATTCCACAATATCCTCTTACGTAAACACTGAAACACATTGAATCAATTTTTCAAACAAACTTGTAAAATCAGAAAATACACCAGCCTCTGATAGGCAGCGGCATTAATTGCCAGGAGCACAAAGAGGCATTTAAACATTGAAGCATTTTGGCAAAAATACAAATGACTTATTTTCCTTCCATGCCCTTGAAAATAGCTTTTCTAAACTCTGAGCTTCCTATGATGGAGGGTTTACCATTAATCACCTTTATGACATCTCATATGTAGGCTGTGGATAAATCCATGGGCCCTAATCAACCACTTTCCTGAGGAAATTGGCCAAATCCCGTCTCTTTGAGGAGGGAGGCGAGGGATGAATCACAACAACTTTGCTATTCAGACAAATCTCTTTTCAAGTGCCCTTAAAGCTTTTTTTTCATATACAGCGAAGACAGCCACACAGGAAACAATAATAGTTTAATCTCTTGAAAAATTTCCTTCCTGCACTGCAGCAGCCTTTCAGACAGGTAGTCAAAGCACGCCAAAGAAAATTAGCAACAGCCGATGCCAAGAGCAGGCTGTTACGTTAGCCTTTTAGCTCTGTCCCTTTTCCTTCCATGTGAGTAGAGAACAAGAAACTACTCATCTCCCCGACTAAACACCCTCTGAGCTACATTTTGCTGTGCATTAGTAACACTTACGGGCGTGGGGAACTGATAATGGAGAAGAGAAGACACAGAGGGACGGGTCCTGTGAACACTTACTGTGGTACCTCTACCATGAATAGCCTCACTGATTCACGTCCCAGGCCTACAAAGGGAACTGTGTTTGTAGCCTCCCACACATGTGCCTACTTACTACTAAGTATTTGCAGGATTTTTACAAGTTGTCCGTTGTGGGATTTTTTCCTTCTGAGTTTTTTCTTCCTTTGACTTGAAATTCTTCTTTGCTTAATGTGGACTAAGGAGGGAGAAAAAAAAGAAATTTTAACATAGAGCTGGATATGACTCGGGGTAAGGCATCGTCACGTGAAGTTTTGTTTTCTTGGGGTTTTGTTTTGCTTGTGTTTTTTTTCCACACATGGCAGGCTCCATCCTTCATTTGTACTGCAGTGGATGGCAGGTTCGCATGGGCGCTGAGGCAGACAAAGCAATGAAACATCACCCCCAGCCAAAAACTGGTGCTTGCCCTTATCCTTGTAGACTGCTGCCTGGTATAATTACACTGCCTGTTAACTTGACGATAATATCGCTGTTTGGACCAGATCTCAATGTTTACAGCTCTGCAGTGCTGTTTAAGAGAATATGAAATAAACTAGTTAATATATAGCACTCTGTACACACTTGGCACAGCCAGAGCATAAAAGGATAGCAGAAAAAGGGCAGGATGGTGGAAAGAATTTTGCATTATATTTTAAAGGTGTTTCATTGCAAACACCATAATGTACAATGTAAGTATTTGTCTGCTTTCAGTGCAGAGCTTTCACTTTAATTCAGCCCTGTGTTACTCAAACTGTTGATAGACTTTCATAACATCTGTATGTAGAAACAGTTTTGTTTTCAGTTCATATTAAAAATGCAAAAAAAGCACACCTGCTGAAACATTTTCTAGAAATGATTGCAATACGCAGTAAGAGTGTGTTCTTACCTGTTTCACGGGCAATAGCAAAGGCAGGGCTAAATCCTGTTCCCACAAAATATGGGGATGTAAATGGATGAGAAGCTCTTCAGAGCAGGAAGAAAGACCTTTGGCAAACGTGAAAAGCCAAGCCAAGCAGTATGGCAACAGGAGGTGCAACAGCAACTTCTCTCTCCTATGACTTCCTCTGGAGAGGCAGAAGAAAAGGCCTTATGAAGCTCTTACGGCAGGGCAAAACCCAGCATGCACCATGAGACAAGAACGGCTAAAAGACTTCAGCTGTGCTAGGCCTGCTTATACATCAGATTTGTAAACTCATGGATTCATCCCAAGTTCTGTGCTGGCCAAGTTTTCTCTTCCTTCCTGTTCTCTGGAGGTCACTCCCAGACATGTATAGGGCAAATCTGAACTCAAGTGATAGCTGTGAACAACTGACAAGATACAGACAGAGTCCAAAACTTCTCCTCCACCTCCAAAATATTCTGTTGCCAGATCCAGAGAGGGTGTCCCAGTAGCACAGGGGATAAGGGTAGGAGTGGGGCAAGGTGAAATTTCTCAGCAAGTGGCTACTACAAGTGGGTAGTGTGAGTGGAAGGACTTGTAAAACAAGCCTTCTGCAGAAAGCCACGTTAGATTTTCCTATGGAAGTGATGTCATTTGTCATCAAGATACCACCTGAAAATGCAAACTAAAACCAGTGCAATCCAGAATGAGGCGTGGTGCATATAAAATACCAGCTTCTAGTCTAAGGTTATTGAGTGTAAGGACAGCTGAGATACCAGTGGACTCTGGAGACAGAAAGGTCTATTTCACTGTGTTGCCAACTTCCTGGGTGCCACCTGGGAAACTTCCATACAGTAGCAGAAAGAGGAAGGCCTTGCAAGCTGGGAACCTCAAGTACTTTGGCCTGCCATGTATATTGTGAGGCTTTGGACATGGTGTATCATCTTGTCTGAAAGGTCTTTTTCATTTTTAACCAGATTTTGTAAAAGAACAAATCTGCGGTTACTGCACCACCAGTATCCAGGGACAGTTTGGGTTGTAAGGTATGTCAAAATATGATACCTCAAGAACAGAGTGAGGAAATCCAACTCCTGCTGTAAATCAAAGCATTAATACCATACTGCTAGGAACTTTGCTTCAGTTTCTTCCCCAAGCCACATGCTGAATCGCTGTTAATTGCACTCAGTGACAAAGATTCTCCCTGTTAGTTGCTAGACACAAGGAGCAATCCTTGTTACTGAGTGCAAAACCCAGCAGTCCCATGTCACATTTTCAAGCCAGTACAACAAGCTCTGCAATTGCCATTGGAAGAAATGAGAAAGAGTCTTTGATCCTTCGGCATCAGTATGCGTAACAGTGGCTCCACATTTGTGCACTTTTAGCATATTTTAATTACATAATGGAAGCAATGAAATATCTACATGTACTTGTTATTTTTCCAATAATGTGTCTAATTGTACTTCAGTTATGTTATGGAAACAGTATACGCTGATAGTGAAAAACTTGACGCAAGTCAGATGATGTGAGATGTTTTCCATCAGCATTTTTTAACGCTTCTTGTTAATAGAACAAAGTGTTATAAAACTATACTTGTTTTTCCTGAGCTGTACTTTCTTCTCTTTATAAAACATCGGCTCATTTTGCAAAACAATGAGAAGAGAGTAAATAGCTATATTGGCCATGTCATAAAGGAAAACCTTTCCAAAAACATTGCTTTTTCTTCCCAGAAAGAAAATGTCCTGCTGAGTAGGGGCCGGATCCAGTGCCCACAGAAGTCAGTGGAAGAACTCCCACTGATGACAGTGAATGTTGGATGAAGTCCCATCTCATTCTCATGTTTAAACGCTGAAAAATGAGTTGCCAAGTTCTAATGAGTACAGTGAAAGCCTTGTGTTATATAAGTTACTTACAATAGATTATTACAACCATTAAGAAAAGCTGATTATTTTTATTAAAAGCGTATTTTTTTTTTGGTTCCTTTTAATCTGTTCCCAAAGTCTACACATATCTTTCTTCACTTTGCTTTTTTGAATCTCTGTTTTATAAACAAAACACAAACAAAAAGCTTGATTTCCTGTTGGTTGTTGAAGAAAGACTGTGGATTTATTCTTTACATGGGAAAACGTTTGGTTGCTAAACACACGCGACAGCACATGGCCCTGTTCAAACATCCTATCAAATTAAAAGCAGATTCCAGCTCTAATGTTCCAGATGAAGGGCATGAGGCTGGGACAGGCACTCACATGAAATTACGTTGCATTTAAGAGGACAGTGATCAAAGCATTGCACCTCATACAACGAGTGAGTGGCGAATCTGTCTTATCTGAGCAGCAAGGAATAATTATAGAGAATTATTTGATCTTCCGCTACGGTAAACCTCACAATTATGATGCTGATTGAACAGGTTCTTCTGTTTCAGGCAAGGCAACATGTATACTCAGTGCTGTAATGCACTTACCAGATGGTATTAAAATAACATCCTGAGGCTTCAGTAATTGACATCTTTTCAGTCTACTTTTTTGTTGATCACTCCCTGCTCAGGCTTACGCTGTCCTGGCAACATGCGAGATACTTTCTACTGATCCAAAGTGGGCAATCCTAAATTATCTGTGTATCTGGATATGACAAAGGCAGTGCAAATGGCCACTTAACGGTACTTTGAAACCAAGTGAATAGACCAGACCTTTGCCCTCAGTATATACTTGTCTTTTGAAATACAGTTAACTTTTGCAAGCTATAGCTTGATTTTGCAGATATATTATGGAACAGAAAACTTAAAAATAGAATTCACCTCTGCTGTTAACAAGTTTTGACCTTTGCTCACATTTGTTGGGGAAAGTAGCTCATAGTACCAATTAACATGAATTATTAACTCCTACATTAATAATTAATTTATTAGAGGGCTAAAGGCATCAGTCTTTGCCAGCTAACACTATTGAGAGAAAATGAAGAAAACAACACAACCCTAATTATAACAGCTTAATGAGGATGTCTGGAAGATCTGATGTGATTCAGTCACTCTAAATGCTCTTTATTTCCTCTCTGAAACCACACTGGGTGCAAAAAATCAGGCAGTTAACTGCAGTTCCTGTAGTGCAGGGTTTCTTCCTACTTTCTGAAGAGAGGAAGCCCACTAAGGAGAGCTCAATTTAGATATTATTAAGGACTGATGAAGGATGCCATCGCCTAAACAATATGAACGTTGTCTCTCTCAGTAATGAACTGCTGTAGTGGTCTCTGAATCACTAATGGCTTCAATAGGCTGTTAAGAAAACTTCTTTGTCTCAGAACTGTGCTGCGCAGTGATTTCTTGGTTTCACAGGATGCTTTCTTTGTAACCTGTATTTGGAATTTAACTGCAAAGGTTGACTGCAATGTGGTGGTACTGCTTGAGATCTCTCTACACATTTTGGTCAGAATGCAACAGCAACAGCAGTGAAATCCAGTATAGCTTATCAGGAAGCAACATGCAATGGAAAACTGTTGAGTTATTCCCCTGCACAGATGTTGATGCTTCCAGACAATCTCATACCCAACTGGCAATTGTGTCATTTTTCATGTTAGTGGAACTCGTCACATCTTTCCTCTCCTACTGCTCCTGCTGTGACATGTAGAAACTTTCCTGAGATTCTTTGCTGAAACACAATCTTTCCTAGTTCACACCGTCTTTTTCTGTGCCAACACTGTTCATTAACATATACCTTTTTTCCTCCCTCCTAAAGTTTGTGGGCAACTACAGGAGTGCACAACCTACATTCAGCAATATTATAAAACTGAGGTCTCTTAAATCTGCACTTGTTTCCCAGGCTCTCAGTCACCCTGATCATCTTGATACACTTCTTTGCATATATTCCAGTCTAAATTCATTCTTTCACCATGACTCCTCACATGCTCTTTGGGACTAGTTCAGGTTTTCAGATAATTCTTCAGATACAGGAGTGGCACCCATGAGACGGGACAATGTTGTGTACTCCTGCTCCTGTCAAATTTTGGCATTTTTTTCTTCAGAAATTAACAGCTGAATTAAAAAAGTTAGAGTAAACTCAGAACTTTCAGCATCTCCATGAGCCTTTGTTTTCTTTTCTTTTGGTTGAAGAAGCTTCCAGTTTAAAAAACACTGGACTATGCAATAATACTTCACTTTCTTTTGGGCCTTGGTCCACAGACACACCACAAAGGTTTGCTGAGCAGATAAGCGGTATTAGAATGACTTAGAATTAGAATGAACATTAAATTAATCAGACAACGCTCTTGGGGAAAATTGCCACTAATTTCAGATTTTTCATCTCCCAGAAATCAATTATTATTATGTTTATTGATATTGTACTTGTCACTACTTTCAGTATTTTTGCTATGGTGACAGAGCCTAAGAGAAGAAAGAGGCAAGGAAAGGTATAGTAAATCATTTAGAGCTTCTTCCTAAGGCATCAGAACTTAGTAACCAGTTATGTGTGAGTCAGTAGATAAGAGTAGTAGGAAACATGGGAAGATTTCACACATGCACACATCTTTTTGATGAAAAAATTTACCCAGCTCTACTCACAAGTTGTGTGGAGTACATCTAGGACTTAAAGATGTTTGTGATGTGTCAAAAAACATTTACAAATTCCATTGATTTTAGCACATGAAAGATCAAGAACATTGTAAAACACTTTTTGTGAGTGGGCACAGTTATAAGTTTTTTAAATGCCCTCCAGAAGGAGTTCACAAATACTTCACAAGTATGAATGAAATTCTTCAAGAAATAAGTGCAAGGTGCTGAAATTTCAGTTTGAGAAGTATGACAATAATTGTAACTGAAAATAAGATAATAAATATGCCAGGGCAAAATACAGCGACAGTGACAACCAAAGGAAAGGTGCTTTCTAAGGGAGCTATGTCAGGTCCACTGCTGAGGCTTCATTCACTAATGACACCAGTTTTGGGCCACATTGTGGCAAGTTCATGCTGTGCTGCACCTCCCTTCTGCCCCCATGAGCACCACAACAGCAGAATGCAATGGGTGCCATGGATTGTATGATCAGTTGCATGCGGGGAGTTAGGCTAACTCATCTGAATGCTTCTCTTTTGAATCAGTAAAATTTTCCACTGGAAATTGGTTGGACTTGTTGAGGCAAGCACCCTTTAAACTGTGTAAAAACCATCAGAATTTGGCATTTTGAAATTAAGACTAATTTAATTTGTGTTATTAGGGTTCAGCACAAATAAGAGTTAGTGTTATAATAGTACAGTCATGAATTCTTATTAAATCAGGCTTTTTGCAAACATTAACTTCAGTTTTGGAATTTAAGAAGAAATTTGACTTTAATCATAAAATATAGAAAATATTACTATGGTTACAGACTGATAACAACCATTACTATGGAAGCCACTGAATGCTCCTATAAATCTTATTAATGAAATCCTGATATTGGAGTCCTCCAATCACAACATAAGAGTTAATGCTTAACCTTTCCTCAGGACACAAGGAAACTAAAGCCTGCTGCAAGTGAAGATGCACATCTATTAGATTTAGAAGTTGTCATTAAATTAAGTTAACATTTTTTGGTTTTAACAACATTAAATGGGTGCCCCAGTGGCACTGGCAGGCATATGTTCTTGTTTGTTTGTATGATATTTAATTTGGAGCATGCCAATGCTGTGTGACTGAGATGTGAGAAGTGAAGAAGGGATTATGAGTTTGTTACAATTATGACACAGCCTTCTGCTAACCAGGCTGTAAAGCTTCTGGGCCCCAGGCTAGTAGCTCTTGCCTAGTACCTCTGCATGAATGTTTTGAGCAGCGGTATTAGCCTGAGGGATACCAGAACCTTGTCTTCATGGGTTGAGTCAACATACCCAAGGGGGAAAAGCTCCTTATCAGCTTGGCAGATCAGACAAATATATGCTTACCTGGCACACCGAATAGAATATTTCAGTTGGAAGGGACCTACAAAGATCATCTAGTCCAACTACCTGACCACTTCAGGGATGACCAAAAGTTACAGCATGTTATTAAGGGCATTATCCAAATGCCTCTTAAACACTGACAGGCAGGGGACGTTGACCACCTGTTTAGGAAGCCTGTTCTAGTATTTGATCATTCTTTTGGTAAAGAAATGCTTACAAATGTCTAGTCTAGACCTCCCCTAGTACAACTTTGAACCGTTCCCACATGTCCTATCGCTGGATAACAGGGAGAAGAGATGAGCACCTCCCTTTCCATTTCCCCTCCTCAGGAAACTGTAGAGCGCAATGAGGTTGCTCCTCAGCCTCCTTTTTTCCAAACTAGACAAATGCAGATTGCTTAGCTGCTCCTTTACCACCTTTGTTCCCCTCCTCTGGATGCATTCAAGGACATTCACACCCTTAAATTGTGGGGCCCAGAACTGTACACAGTACTCAAGCTGAGGCCTCATCAATGCTGAATACAGTGGGATAAACACCTCTTTTTGCTCTGTTTGATGCACCCCAGGATGTGGTTTGCCCTCTTGGTTGCCAGGACACACTGGTAACTCACACTGAGCCTGCTGTTGACCAGTAGCACCAGATCCCTTTCTGCAGGGCTGCTGTCCAGCCACTCTGCTCACAACTTATACTTGTGCCTGTTGTTACTGCATCCTAGATGCAGAATCCGACATTTGGGCTTGTAAAATTTCATCCCATTAATCATTGCCCAATGCTCCAATCTGTCTACATCCCTCTGCAAGGCTTCTTGTCCCTCAAGAGAGTCAACAACACCTCCCAATTTGGTATCATCAGCAAACTTGCTAATGGTGCATTCAAAACCTGCATCCAGATCGTTGATAAATATATCGAACAGAACTGGCCCTTGAATTGAACCCTGAGGAGCACCACTGGTGACTTGTCACCAGTCAGATATAGCCTCATTCACTACAACCCTTTGAGCTCTGCCCTTCGGCCAGTTTATCTGAAATGACAATAAAAATAATCACCATCAAATAAATGGATTTTTGCTTCTAATTGTCACTTTTATGCTGTTCCTTCAGGTGAAATGTATGTGCTATTGCACGTTGAGATAAGGATTATTTCTTCTGTCCTGGTGTTAGGGCACTTGCAAAGACGTGTTCATTTTCTTATTCTAACAACTCTGTTTTCTTTCATCCCTTTAAACAAGAAGACTGTCTCTTTTAGAGATACTTCACAAAGGAATCCTAGGTAGAAACTTTATCACCTGAAGTTTTCCTATGCTCAGTTAAAAGAGGTACTTCTACAGGGTGATGCAAACATTAGGTAAGTTAAATTACTCACTAGGGTCCTCTCTTTCTTAATTATAAAGAAAACATCATGCAAGTAAATTCTTAACTTAGGAAACCTGTTGTGGCTCCTGGAAATAATTTCTGTGAGGGAGACTCAGTTTTAAGAAAATGAAGACACAAACCTGAGAGAAAATGGCTCACACTGCAGCAAAAGTCCCAATGGGAGAGATAACTGCCAAACCCTTTAGAGACTATCTCCGTTATTACTATGTGGTTGGGAGGCACATAACAGGATATAGATAATTTTCCTCCTGTTTCCAGTGTTTTACCCTTTTTGGCTTTGAGTCTGTGAAGCAGAGCCCTGAACAAAGCAATGCATGTAGGCTCTATTAAAAGTACATTACCCATCCAAGGCAAAGTTATATCCTTGATCTTCCTTTTCTCCATACAGCATTAATTTGTCTGTGAGTTATCCAAAGACTCTGCTACTCATGCACATATCAACCACAGGTACACAGTCTAGCCTTATGTAAATTTTTCAAGCCTTAATCTCTGTTCACATCTCCCACAAGGTTCTTCATGACACTGATAGGAACCCTCAAGGCAGGGTTGTACAACCACATTTTAAAACTTATGCTGAAACATTATAGGTAATCTTTGCGTAACAATTGTTTGGCTAAAGATCTGCTTCCTTTTCTTGTCTACTGTGAAACCTGATGTTGCTGTTGGAACAGACTTTTCTTCTGTGGGTAGAAGTTAATCAAATGCCTGAACCTCCAGGCTTCTGATGTGAGAAATAACTTTCCAAAATAGTTATTTATGCATTTCTCTTGGAGGTAATTATTTTTGGGTATTGACATTTTCTTAAGATGGAAAGTCCTCTCAGCTTCATTTGTAACATAGACCTGCACTGATGACTAGCCAGTTGTGTAGTTTTAGTTGGCATTACTTAATAGGTGCGTACTTCATGAATCAAGGGAAAACGCTTTCCATCTGCCATCAAATGCAGAACCTCTCTACATTTATTTTAGAATAGCTGGATCTTGGCTAATTAACAGTCTGGACTTGTGCATGCAGTAGATGAGGGAAGAATTTCATTTTCTAGTAGATTATGTGAAGACCTGCCAAAGAGTTGGGAACAATTTAGGCAGTGTACTTTCAATATACTAAAGCACTGGATGCGTGGATCTAATTCTGAGTGCCGAGGGCTCCTCACTGAAACTACTGACACTAAAAAAGAGGGAAGGAACTCTGTATGGGAACTTCCTTCCTGTTCTGGTGCAGTTCGAAATTTCATGAGAATCGATCCAGGATGATTCATATTGCCTTCCCTTTCAGATTTCTTTTGATGTCTACTCTTCCTTTTCAGGATGTCTTCTCTTAGGAATAATGCCATCCAGTCTTAAACTCTTTCTAGCCCTTCAGATAGAACCTCAGATTTTTGTCTTGTAAAATATGTGTAAAATAAAAATGAGAAATAGTTAGTAAAGAAATTTTCTGTGTGCGTAATCTACATTGAAAGGATCTGTAGAAAATACTATGCTTTTCAAAGACTCTTACAAGTTTAAAAGAACAATATTTTTGCAATTTGTGTGTAAGATAAAGTACCAAGAAGAACCTTCCCTCCTGCAAATATAAGACAAACTCCCAAGGTCCTTATTAAGTGCCTACACTCTACATTTTTCCCAGTGATGACCCCAAAGCATTCAATAGAATATCCCCATGTGAAATGACTGTCCTGAAAAATTCAGTAGGAAAAAGAAACACACTGGACAGCAAAGCCATTGGAAGCGGATGTAGCTGAATATGGATAATTACTGATAAATCCTGGGGACAAAAGTAGTTCTGCCCATCTTTTCTACTTGAGAGAGTCGTGCCTGAAGAACAGCGTGACCAAAAGCAGCAGGAGATGACTTTGCAAAGTAAAACTGAAAGGAATTAAGTCACATGGGAAAAAGGGCTAGTGAAGCAAGAAAATAATGATTTGCTTCTGATGTCTCTGTACCTTGACTTTTAATATTTGGCCATAATGCAAATCAATAGGAGGAAAAAACTACCCAAAAGGATAAGAGAAGAAAGAAGCAGATATTAGGTGGTTGCTGTGATCTACCTTTGTTATGATTTACCTTGCTGGCTATGTTAGTCTACACGAGCAGAGGAGCAGCCATTATGGTAAGAAATGTCACCTAATCACCCGTCAGTGACCGGAGTGAAAAAAGTAATAGCATGATCCAGCTTGGCCATTCTGACACATCTTAGTCATAATATTTACAACATGGAGCTAGGTAGAACCTTAAATATCTAAACAACGATTCATCGCAGCACTTCACATCAGTACCAAAAGTAGATGACAAATGAAATATAAACTAAATGGTATATCTTTGATGCTGGCAAGATGGTACTTGTAAAGAAAAATAATGTACTGGCCAGAAGAGTTGTCTTTTCGTTGGATCTTTAGATCTCAACCATGAAATAGGACCACTAGTTAAGCTTTGTGTAGGCCATTTGGCACGAAAGGTTATGGAGTGGAAAGGGAGAGATTTTCTTCCATATTTTAACAACAATATGGAGTAGTTAAAGTGCCAGAGATGAAAATGATTTTGTTCAGTCATTAGAATGTCCCAGTTTGTTGGCTCATAGATATCTCAAAGGTCAGAAAGAGTTGCTGGCAGAAGAATCCAATGTATTTTTTTCCTTAAATTAAGATCTGAGCAGAGGAACAATTAAGAGGAACAGAGAAGGAAAGGCTGTGTGCTTGGGCAGAAAAGAATGTTGTGCCAGCCACACACAAGGAAGAACAAACATTTTCATTTACATCTTCTTAACACAAACTAGCTCTGTGTAGAGAGTTGCCATGCAAGCACCTGATGACAAGCCACATCTGAGTTTCTAAAAAATCCACAACAAACTAAGGACATGTAAAGAGATAGTGAGGGGCTAAAGAAGATGTTTAAATTAAGAAAGCCCCGTAAGAGCAGAGGGCAGAATTGTAGCAGTAAGTTTCCCCCCATTTTTGGTGAGAAGACAAGTTTCTGAAAGTTTGGGGAAGCATTAAAGTGAAGGACCTTTCCTGACCTTTGCCTTCGGGAGGAGGAAGAGCCTAAACGCGCTTACAGGCAACATGTTGGAGGGGATCTCCCTTCGGGCCTCAGCGCGGGTTCGGCGGCAGTGGAGGGCGGGCGAGCGCGCGTTCCCGGGCTCCTTCAGCACCCGCCTCCCGGCGGACAGTTCCCACCCGGGATGGCCACGTGGGGCCGCCGGCACCGCCGGCTCCCAGCCTGGGCCGGGGGCTGGTGGCCAGGGGCCAGCTCCCCTCTTCGGCACAGTCAGAGCAAGAGAGAGCGTCGCGGTGACAGGTGAAAGGAGGGTGCAGGGTATAATTTGACCACTCTGGTCTGCTGTTGCGTGTGGGTGAAGCAGGGAGAGAAACAAAGCGGAGATCACCAGCTCAAAGTTGGACTGATGCTTGTGAGGGTAAATCAGAGAGGGAGAAGTACGAGAAACAGGGGGCAAGAACTAGGTTTCACTAGTACACACTAAGTTAGAAACATTTTACTGATTGGAGAGGATAGTGTTTGAGCAGACCTGAGAAGAAGTAAAAGCATTTTGAGAGGAAGTGTTTTGTGTGTGGCAGAGAATTCCCCTTATGAGGGGGATGAAGACACAATAAAAGGGGTCTTTTGTATGATCTGTCCCCTCATATTAATTCATGAGCTTAATATTGTGAACCCTGATTTAGTATTCTTGTCATCGTGAGGCTGGGAAGCACTGTTCTAATGGCTTCACTTGTAAAAGCTGGGTTGAGGACAGGTCTTCATCTGTACCTTCTTCATTAAGCGTTATGAGAGTTGGCATCTCCTGTGGAAATGAGCAGAAGTTAGAGAGCATATCTCTTACATCAGGAACTGTAACTTTCTATATGTAATATCAGCACAGCCACCATCCTGTAGTGGATGCGCAAGGGGAGCTGTACTTATCTACTTACAACCTATGATGGCTCAAGTACTCTTCACTCCAGACCCAGTTCAAATCTCCTTGGAGAGTGGGATCATCTTTCTAAATGAATCCCCATAACAAGCTACCAAATTCCCTCACCCACTGCACACTGCCAGGCTGTGCCTTTAGTGCATCTTTCCAATACCTGCCTCAGCTTTCAGCCAAATCCACATGCCACTGGGATGCACATAGAGCAGAAGGCCGGCCAAGTGTCAATACTGCAGTCACACACACTCTCTTTCCCTTTCTGGCTCTGAAAACTTTATTGAATTTTCATTCATCATTATGAGGGATTCCTTCAGCCCTGCAAAGGTGCCATTTAGATGTGAGCATATTCAGTCAAAGCAGCTTAAACTCTTAATTTATTGCTTGTTAAACACATCAGCTCTGCTATCAGGGTCGCCCTTGCTGAGGTAATACTGACTAGCTCTCACAGAAGGCCAGTGTAGGAGCCGGAATTGGAAAATGTGAAAATGTAAAAGCCCATGGACGTCATCTCCTGGCTGTGGAAGTGGATGTACATGGGGACTGGGTGTAAAAGAGCAGTGAGTCACACCAGAAGACTTCAAAGCCTGTTTCTGGTACAAGGACATGACTGCTTCCAGAAGCAAGGAACGGTGGAAGGAAGCCCACCCCTAACCCAAATGTCAACTTGCAGTCAGAGCAACCTCCAAGAATTAGCCCTGCCAAATAATAACTGTCTGTTTTGCCACTGTAGGGTTACTGTTGACACGTGTTTGGCATACGTGAAAGTATTTAATGGGATTCCCAAGAATTCTTTGGAGACTCTCCCTTAAAAGTATGGTGAATATCCCAGCTCTCAATACATTTTTTTCTTTTTTTGAGAGACATCCTGGAAGTGAACAAAAGTTCTTGAAGCTCTTCTCTTTTGGACAGAGAACAAAATACATGTAAATTCTGCAGGTAGAAACCATCTCTGACAGGGACCGCTGCTGTGTTTTTTGTGTGTGCCTTGACAGTGGTGGCCAGGGTGGTGAGTGAAGGACACTTATTAATTCCAGCACCCACCTGTGGCTACTAAAGAGCAGGCGGAGCAGCACTTTGAGTATATTTAACCATTTCTGTGTCAACTAACTTCAGAGCAGTTATGCTTCTTGTTCATTTGTTTTGGGTTGGTGTCTGCTTTTTATTAGTTTCCCCCTTTTTTGATTTACAAAATAGAGCTAAGGAGAAGTATTTTTAGAGTACTACATAGAGCTAAGGAGAAGTATTTTTAGAGTACTACCAGACTGGCACAGGGAAGAGTCACTCCCTGTGTTTTACTTTTTGTTTTGATTCCCTTGGAAATGCAAGTGACATTAGGAAAGGTTATGAGAGTTCCTTTATTTTCATCAAAAATAAAATGGAGTTGATTATAAGTAGAAATAAAACTGTGAGATCAGGCTGAAAGATACAAAAATGCAAGTTAAAGGCAAAACCACTAAAAAATAAATTGTTTTTAATGTCCACTTTTGAAATAAAAAAGCCTCCTATTAGCAACATATACAGTTTGTGTTTTTTATTCTAAGAGATGACTTCACCTTGACAGCATCCCCTTAATTTCAGAAATCATTATTGAAATTAAAAGGAACAACCTGCTTTAAGAAAGTGTGCTCTAATGCACTGCTTTTCATCATAAGTTTTTAGCTCTATCGTAAGTTTGTTTTGCACTGCACAAGCCCCTGCTTGACACTTGAACTGTGGCAAAGGTATTTGAGTTTACAGCACCCTGTTCCCTAGCCAGAGGTTACTGCTGTCATGGGGTCATTTGCCTGAGTCAGAAAAACCATTACAGCTACTCTGTGAAACTTCTTCAGATATTTCCTTCTAATGACCATTTACAGTTTTATTTTCAAGGCATTGTGTCTATTTCCTTTTTCCTTTCAAAGAGACCTTCGCATCATTCTGGGGTCAGTAAACGAATGTGGAACTTTTGCTTCTTCAGATGCTTGAAAATCCTGCAGGTGATTGCTTTCCCTGCTCCAGAGATCTCCTAATTCAGGCTTTACACACGCATACAGACACACACACACACATTGATCCTCTTCTTCAATGTCATAAATTTTAATGTGGTTTAACATACTGAGTTGTCACCAATTTGATTTTCTAGGTCAAAGAGTTCAACCTCCTTTAATCACTGTGTCCATAGCTCTCCATTACATTCAAAGAGCTCTTCTGTGCAATTTAAACTGCCTACCATTAAGTTACAATCTTTGCCTCAGCTTTCCCTCCGGTCTTGTCTTGGCTGAACTTATTACAAGTTTCTGCTTAGGGCTTTAAGGAGCCTTCTTCAGCCAATTTATAGTAACTTCGATGCTGACTAAATATTTGCAATACCTATGAAGACATTGTCTAATAGGAAAATGGATGACAGCTTGCAATATGTGCTGTTAAATATTCTGTTGTGTCCACAGTTGTCTGGGGTATTTTCTTTTTTTCTTTTTTTTTTTTTTCTTTCCAGAGATCTCCTTTTTGCAGCTCTGCTAATCCCCTGGATTTTTGGCTCAAAGACTCTCTGAAGAAAAGACCGTAGGAGAAGAAATAGGCTGTGCCGAAGACACTGGATATGTCCATACTACAACATAGTGATCTTCCAAGTCATTTGAAATGGAGTATCTTGGGCACTAAAAGACATCTAGCCACTTTTCACTCTGATCTGTCTGGCATATAGCCAAGACCTTGTAATGCCGGCAACTTGTCAAGGGGGGATTGCTGGGTAATAAGCTCAGATTTAGTTCATGCTTAGTTTAGCAACCTTGGGCCCAGCCCTGCATCAGCATGGCTGAGCCTGGAGCTGGTGTCTTCGGAGTCTTCAATCTCCTGTGCACTGCCTACAAACCTAGAGTAATTTGACTCCCATCCTTTGAAGCTAAATGCAAAGTCATGGAGGTCTTTTCTTACATAAAGGAGGTTTTTTCTTGCAACGAGGTAAACTTGTGTGTGCAGACAAGCAGTCAGTGGGAGTTCATGGTGGAAGGAGCAGTTTTCATCTTTTTGTATGTCTTTTATAAGAGACAGGAACACTAGAAATCATGTAGTGAGAGAGGGACAGAGACCTTTTTGATCTGATTTTGCTCCATGAGGGTTTTGCAAAGCAGCATGTGGAGGAGAAGGAAGGGATTCAGATGCATAATAGTGTGTTTGTCTTTCATAGGAACTACTCAGCATCACAAATATTTGTAAGGCTTATTTTTTTCAAATCTACCATTTAGAATGGTTATCATTCCACCACAACCTTCAAAAACAGATGACCCATGTCAGTTGTATAAATTTCATTTTGAATCCAATATTAATCCCTAAAAATCTTAGGGTGAAGCCTGTCACAGAATCACAGAATGGTAGGGTTGGATAGGACCTTTGGAGATCGTCTAGTCCTATCCCTATCTAGTCCTGTTGTTGAAGAAAACAGACAAACTCCCAGTGTTGTTAGGTGGTCTGGACTTCCATTTTTAATGAACAAGGCATGGAACAAAATGCATGATATAATTTTCCAGCTGTCCAGCCATATCATTCTAAAATAATGTTTTCATCATTTTTAACTAGTATGATACCCTGGAATTTAGAATACAAATAAGATTTCTGTGATATGGAGTCCAAACCCCATACATAACAGCACAGTATATCTTCATTAACAAGAAACATTTCTATTGATTTCATTTTGCAATGTTTCATATTACACATAACAAATATGTATGGTCACCTAAATGAATTATTGCAATTCAATTTGGAATGATTGCATAAGGTTATTGCATTATCTCTAGGATGCCTTAGTCTCTGGGTGTCAAAACTGTTTTTATTTAATGGAATAACATGGGAAAGTTAATCAGAGTAGGTTAACCTCTATGGGACTCAAGGTCACAAACACTCAGTCTCAGCTGTAAATGGGGAGCTTGCATTATTTATTTATTTCTATTTTTTAACTTGGAAAATAGATTTATGCAAGAGAAAAAGACGATGTGGGATTTGTTAACAGACTCAGTCCTGGTGAAAGTCTTATTGGTCTTTCCAACAGAAAGATCCTGCAAGGCAATTACTGTTAAATGAGGAAAAGTTGTACCACAATCAAGTCTCTCCCAGGAAATCTCTTCATTTTTGGCATTTGTCTGAGATTTTACACCACCTTTGCAGGAAATGAAACAATTGTTTTTTTGAGACGACTGTTAGTGTTATGCTAAGATCGCAACATACAGTGCTACTCTATTAATTGTTTCACCAACACTTTGCTTTTTCTTTTTTGTCCTGCTTACTTTATTTACCTTTGTCTCTCATGACAGGCTAATGTTTTTAATTCATTGAGTCAGGAACCCCATTTTGCCTCTGTGTGGCTGCACTGTTCTTAGCACAGCCTGCCTGGGTAGCGTTGGCTAAGGCTGCTGGAACAGAAAGTTGAGTGAGCAACTCCGAAATAACAAGTCAAGCATGTGTGCGGCAGGAGTAAAGCAGTCCCACAAAGAAAATAAATTACGCATTCAGGGGACATTAAGAAGCAAACCTGACCTGCAGATTTTTTGGAGAGCATGTCACCGTGCACCTCAAACACTGTGCTTCTTGGTAACAGAGGAGGCAAGAAAACAAAAGATCATCTGAAAGACAGCCTACCAACTGAAACAGATGTCTGCAAGGTGTTTTTGTTCCTGGCAGATCTTCTCCCTAGCATCATCCTCTTGGCTTTTCATACCGTGTTGGCTAAACAGTGATGGGTGAAAAGGACCATGCAAAAAAGTTGCTCTCTGTTCTACATAACAATGTCTTTCAGAGAGATCATTTTCCACCTCCCTATCTTTAAACCTGACTTTGCTCCCCAGAACATCATCACCGTCAGTGCGAGTTAGAGTAACAATTCATCTTAGCTTGGTATTTTGTCTTTGCGAGTGACCAGTAGCAAACACTTAAGGAAGGACATCAGAGGGAGTGGACAGATAGGGCAATGCTTCCCTGGTATATCTACCATATCATTTGGGATCATCCTGGCCATTACTCCCCCATTCCAGACCAACAAGCTGGGGTGCCCTGTTCTGCCCAGAGTTTGTTGAAGAGAAACCAACAAAGTGCTTCTTGTTCAGACTCAGGTGCTGTCTCTGCCAAATCTGCAGCTGCGGTACAGCCTCCCCTCTCAAAGCCACAGAGTTTTGGGTAACCATCAATACCGAGTCCTCGGCTGATGACAATAAATAGACACAGAATCCCTGAGCTCTCTTGCAAACAAAAAGGAGCTGCCGCATGTCAGTGTCATGCAACAAATGATTTCCGTTCACCCAGAGGTTTGACTGAATTTCAATCACAGGCTTAAAGAGTCAGCCTTGGTTTACTCAGGGGAACGAGGCTGTTTTCAGTGGTCAGCAAAAGGAAGGCCTAGACTGTTCATTAATATTTTAAAAAGCCAAACACCAAAATGACATAATGAATGATGTATTGTCTCTGCTGCCTCTACATTAAGACAAAGCAATCAGGAGGTTTCTATCTGAGGGCCAGTTAAAGAAAAGCTCCCTCAGATCCCAGCAGTGCTTCTGTGATCACATTTCTTTCCCCTAGAACTGGTGGCAGGATCCTTCACTGGTTTCCGTCACTGTGGCTGCCTGGCAGCCAGCGTTTCTCTGCCTAGCCTTCAAACTTCTTGGAGGTGTGTGTCAGCCCTGCACTGTTGCGGCACATTAGCAATTCCTATGTTACTCAACTCTCCTTCAGTCGCACGGTGACCTCTATAACCCTATGCATCTAGATTCCTTCATAAATGAGACTCCGCATCCTTCTGTGTCCTTGGGTACCTAGTTATGTTCACGCAGCATCTAACTGGATGGGAAGGTAAAAGCACTTAATGCTTAGATTAGAGGGGTTTTCTGCATGTATTCACTATGAGGTCTCCTGTGGTGGAAAATGTCAGTGAGAAGAATCATTTACATCAAATATATTTGTCTGAGACCACAAATTTAGGCAAGTATTCCCCAGTTTTCTTTATAAAGTGTTGTCTAGTAGGCAAGCAACTCTTCTGTCATAGTAAAATAATAATTACTTTCTTATTTATAAGTCTAGACTCTGAATATATAGCATTTTAAAGGGCAAAAATATTGGCTTTAAATTCCTGAAGTGGTACTGACATCATTACTGGCAGATTCAGGAACCTGACACTTCTATATTTGTTTGTTTAATGAGATATAGATGGGAAGGCATTAAGATAAATGTCCCACAGAATTTGAATGATATTAATTCAATGCAATAGTCGATGGCTGAAAACCACGACGTTTTTTGAGAGCACATGTCTGACAGCACAGAGACCTTGTGGAAAGGAGTCTTCACCATACTGGTATCCATCCATGTGGAGGTGTGTACAAGTGTGACCCCACCTTAGTGTTCCTTCAGAACCTCCTCCAACGACCCTAGTCCCCGGCGTGCCTTGCACCACTTGTGGAACCACTGCACTGTTCAGCATACAAAGCTACCATTTTGGTCTCAATTTTTAAAAGATGTGTTATCCAAATTGAGATCTCATAAAGGGTTCATTCATCTTCTACACAGGAGTTAGTTAAAAACTGTCTGATGGTCTGTTGGTACTAGTCAATGTAAAAACTAAGTTTTTTGTGATAAAATATACTTGTTCTTAATTACCCAGTTTTCAGGCAGTGTGTTATGGAAATAGATGTCATTAGATGCGATAATAGTGCAGGCTGCAACTGCATGTTTGACATTTAGACAAACAGCTAGATTTTAGGTGCTTGGTGATCAGGAACACTGTGCTCTGAGAATATTTCCTGGGGAGACAGGCTGTGGAAGAAAAATGTAGATATAATGCAAATCTCATTGTCGCCTTAGTTGTGGAGGGGCAATGAGCACTTCATAGCACTACAGGTTACACCTTGTTAGTAAAAACACAGACAAACATGTGAAAGAGAGTAAGAAGGAAAGGAAGTTTGTTTTGTGAAAAGTGATACCAGAATTTTTCTATTAGGGGAAAACTGAAAGGTTGTGAATGGATACAAATGAGTTGAATTGAGTTAGGTTGCTTTCCTAGTGAAATAAGTTTAAAAAAGAGTGGCATAATTCAGCAAAGCAATAGAAACGTCAGCACCAGGTGGAGATTCAATCTGGAGAGGAAACTAATGGAGGAGGGGTTTAGCCTTAGTCTACCCAGAAAATCAAAGTCTAAATTTTAAATTATGGATTCATTTATTAATTCATTCTTGTAAGATACTTATGAAGTCTGGTCCTATCTGTTGGGAAGATTTATCCTAAACCACTTTTATGTCCTTACTGGAAGTGTGTGTAAGTAAGAAGGAGAGTAAACTGGCATCTCATTATTATAATTAACCCCCTTTTTATAGGTTCTCTGTGTGCACATATAGCACACAAAAGAAAACAAAAACTTCTCAGGGAATGTGTTAGGTATCCATAGATATGTATTTGTCTATGAAGACAGGTTGTATTGCAGCTGATTCAGACATACAATTTCTCATCCTCTAAAACTTTTGCATAACAGCTGTGAAGTTTGGAAGCAGGCTGGCTAAGAATTTTACTTATTGGTGAGTTGCTCTTGTCTTTGATAGAAGCAAGTTGCACGGGGTTCAGAGGTTTGGATCAGGCTCATCTGTGGTCTGGAATTGCCTATCTATCTACTTGGACTGTGTGAATTTGTTTTCATGAATTTAATCTGGATTCAGCTTCTTTCCAAAAAATATAAACCAAAAAAGAAAACTAATTTTTGTTTGAAGGGACTAAAGAATGATGAATTTGAAATGAAAATATTGCTAAAACCCATGGATCCTGTAGTTACCCTTGCATAGGACTCAGTGAGGCATGATGCTCTGTGTTGACAAAATAAACATTCCTTACATTGAAAATCCCATCCAAAATGGAAAATAGCTTTCTTCACAGCAATGTAATCTATGTTGAACTTTTGCTTTTTTGCAGACTGCCTCCACTGGTTTTATTCTTTCCCCCCATGTCTACTACCACTGTCCACCACAGATTCTCCTCCCTGCCCCATCCACCCCATCTTGCCCCATCTCTGTGGCCACAGCTTTCACGTCTGGTGGAACAAACACTACTTGCCAGCTGACACGCTGAGTTACAAAAGTGTCAGCACTCTTGGATCAAGGCCCAGGAGGAAGTACTCTGTTAAAATCTTGTCTCCAGAAAAACAAACATGGTACCTAGTATGCTCAGAGTCAGGAGGTCTGGGTGAAGTTAAGATATGGGACTCATACCCATCCCTTCCAAAAAACTTGCAATGCTGTATAGATTTGCTTTGGACTATCTCTTTCTAAGATAAAAAAAAAATGTTCAAGATCATTGACATGGTCCCCTACAACATCCTTCTCTCTAAGTTGGAGAGATACGGATTTGATGGGTGGACTGTTTGGTGGATAAGGAACTGCCTGGATGGTCACATCCAGAGGGTGGTGGTCAATGGCTCGATGTCCAGATGGAGAGGGGTCACAAGCGTTGTCCCTCAGGGATCCATACTGGGATCGATGTTGGTCAACATCTTCATCAATGACATAGACAGTGGGATCAAGTGCACCCTCAGCAAGTTTGCTGATGACACCAAGCTGAATGGTGCGGTCGATGAGACAGAGGGATGGGATGTCACCCAGATGGACATGGATGAGCTAGAGAGGTGGGCCTGAGCAAACCTTATGAAGTTCAATAAAGCCAAGTGCAAGGTCCCACACTTGGGTTGGGACAATCCTCGTTATCAATACAGGCTGGGGGATGATGTGATAGAGAGCAGCCTTGCGGAAAAGGACTTGTGGATGGTGGATGAAAAGCTGGACATGAGCCAACAATGTGTGCTTGCAGCCCAGAGGGCCAATTGCGTCCTGGGCTGCATCAA